>CM048057.1:17507500-17712500 GCA_026259375.1 Verasper variegatus
GATTAGGTTCTATATTGCTTACATTTGACAGAAAACAACCGAGCACCTCAGGGGAATTCCCTGTACTCACCATAAAATATGCTCACTGTACACAGGGGCGGCTGTGGCTGAGGGGTAGAGTGGTCGTCCTCCAACCTGAAGGTCGGCAGTTCGATCCCCAGTCTTCCCCATCTGCATGCCGAAGTGTCCTTGGGCAAGATGCTGAACCCTGAATTGCCCCCCCATAGAACAACAAAGTGCTGCTAATAGATGCACTGTATGAATGTGTGTGTGTGAGTGGGTGAATGTAAAACTGTACTGTAAAGCGCTTTGAGTGGTCATCAAGACTAGAAAAGCGCTATATAAATACAAAACCATTTACCATTACTGTTGTTGATCATGACAGACTGATGGCACTGATATTCTTACAAGACACTAGTACTGTGCCTTTGTCAATAGTCAGTTAACAATATACAGCAGTGACCCTAACACATTAGATTGAATAAATGTCTTTAGTTCTTCCAAATTTAAACCTCATATAACAATCTCTCCCATTTTTATCTGCTGAGGATATTTTGAGTTTTGAGAGAGTTGGTAAGTTGTTTCTAAAGCCGTTTTCAGACATGTCCAGCTGAGTATCTCCGGTGAATTGGGTCTGGACTTTCTCCACAGTTTGCTTTTCACACAAGCACAACGCATCCGTTCAGACAGATTCCCTGCAGGCTTCAGGTGAGGGGTGGGGCAGCACACAGAGGCAGGGACGTAATCATTCTGTTGCAGAGATCACATGATTTTGTTTACAGCACATCAACTCTATTGACATTTTCGGTGAATGTCACCACTTTTTCATCCTTACATATTCGTTTTCTTTTCGTTTTTTTTAATTTTTGCATCTGCCTGGAAGTGTCATGAAAACACAAATATTGAATATTACCATCACAGTATAATAAGCTCACTATTAGGAGATGGGTTTACACTGTGACTGGTCGTCCCTTCAACACAGAATCTATGCTGCATTCAAGTCGATTAAAAAAAATGTAATCCTGCAAGTTGAAATGCAGTGGCTGACTCTCAAACTGGAAATTTAAGTTATACGTGTAGTTCACTTTTGATATTTCCCACTCAGGTCATACCACTTCATATGAGAGAATAAAAAACTGTTTCCTTGTCTGCTACATTGTCACCAACATCAAGACACAGCCCACTCTGGATACCGTTTGATTCTGTAACCCACGTACTTTTGTTTGTGTGGGAGCAAAGCAACTGGGGTGTGTTTATATGTGTGAGTGGGGTGGAGAGACAATGAGTGTGCAACAGTCAAAGTGAGAAAGCTTATTTAGTCTGAATTTAAACCTGACCCATCTTCAAGTGACAGATCATTGACAAACAAAATGATCAGGCTTTTTTCATTGCCCATATATGGAGTGCTGAAAGAATGATTTCAGGTCTTTCACTTCTAGTTATCTAAAGTCATATCAAACCTCAGGCATTCAGCTCTGCCAAACAGCCTCAGCATCTGACATGACATTTGACTTCAAGTGTTTATCAGTGGGGTCACGAAATGTATTAATCATGAGTGACATTTTATGGCCTTTGAATACATTTCTTTATATCGGGCAGAATTTTTTTTAACTAATGCCCATAGATGACAGTCACCCTCAAACATAAGCATTGGAGTGTCTTAGTGCCCCCAAGCCACCAGAGGGCCACTAGAATAAACCGAGAGTTACTTCTAACATTGTGCACACAGATATACAATTTTATAACCATAACTTTTCAGCTTTGTTATTGAGTCACTTTAGTTACAGCCAGCTATAATGCTAAGCCAAACCACAAGTGCTACATGTAAATGCAACTAAGATTTTTTTTTTAATATATAAACCAGATTTGACGATGGCTCTGAGACCATTACCTTCTTAACCAAGGTGTAGTTGGAAGAGATGTGTCTTTAGTCTGCGGCGGGAGATATGTAGACTTTTAAAATTTAATAATAACAGTGTGAAGCAGATGTATTTGATACATTTCAACAGTATGAGAAGCAATTCACTTAAACATCAAATTAACAAATAAACAAACGTGTAATAAATAGTTGCAACAACATGTATCGATAAAACCTTAAACTGATGTTTTATGCTAAAAGGATCAAAAAGAATAGCTTCATACCATTCATTAGTGTTACAGTAGTTAAAGGTCCAGTATGTTAGATTTAGGTGAAAGGGAACATTAATAGAAATTTTATATAAAATAATCCTAGTGATGTTTTCACTAGTGTGTTATTATCTATATTATCTAAATTGTTCTCTTTACCCTTGAATGGGCCGTTTGTTTTGAAACTAGTCCAGTACAGTAGTCCAGACTGGACAAACTAAACACCTTTTGAGTTTTTATGACAACTGAAGGCTTCCACAGATTCTCTGTCATGTTTTGAAGGGGAGGGTAAGGTGAGGGGTTTTCATCTGCAACATGAAACTTCCCCACACTAAATTGGGGACTGAACCTTTAGTATCTGCATTTAGTACTTGGTGATATAACAAACCACACTGAACGTGACATTCAGACAGATTTGGAACAGGTTTAAATAGATCACCTGGGTCTTCCGTTGCAAAACTGTCCCATGAATTAGGAGTCAAACTGTTATAGAACCCGAACCAATCAAAGAGTTAATCCTGTGTCTAACGGTTGTAGAGCTGTAATCCAAAAATACAACAGCAAAACTCTTGCACACCAAGCTGTCTTGCGCCCTGAGAACCGTGGATGGAGTCTTTATTTGGTCTCTTCAGTTAAACAACAGCATGAATCTCCAGATGTTTATGAGAGGAAACAATTTAAATCTGTTCTCCGTTCATGAGAATTAGGGGTGTTGCATCTTTCTTTTCTCAGTCATTAGCTCCTTGGTCTTAATAACAGTAACATTCAAAACTGACTAACAGAGTTCAGTGATTAACCTTTGGATCATTTTTCATCCCAAATTCCATCAATTGTTTTTATCACTCAAACTCATCCACCTCCCAACCTTTACATGTTCTCATACTGTCTTCAAAACATAACACAAGCTATATCTACTGTATCTACATTCAAGAGCACATCACTGAGGCCTATCTTCATTCCTTGATGACTTCTGTGAAAGACTGTCAGGTGGAGCTGAATCTTTTTATCATTGTACGTGATGTAATGGTAGTTGGATTTTCCAGGGCGTCTTCATCACTACAAGAGGTTACACTTAGATAAAAGCCTGATCCATTAAATAATTGCAATTTGTTTGGGTTATATACTCTTTTTACTGTATGTTTGTATTAATATTATTGTGTATATATACAAATAAAGTATATTATTAAGATATTCAACCAGAAATATTCTCCACTCTAAGTTTTTATTTGGGATGTTCAGATTATTGTCTCACCTCAATTAACCCCATGCCCATGTTCCAGGCTGTTGGCCCAACCTCAACCATTTTCTTCTGTGTATTTTGTGGAATAATACCTCACCCACATCACTCCTACCCAACTTTCATGCTTTGTGTCATGTCAATACTGACTGTGTCACAAAGCAACAACAGAAAAACAACCCTTAACCAAAAAATGTGTTATACAGTGAAAGCCAACATTAATCCCAAGTGAAACAATAAAACCTTCTCTTGACGCACATTTGCCAAAGCACATGTATCCTTTCAGAGGATTTATTAAGTAAAAGGCTGTATTTTTAGAGATGAATTGTCAGGGAAGCCCACACAGATTCTCATTTCAAAATTTCCATGACTTTGCATCCACAGCTTTCAACTCACATAGAGTCAAGGCTGAATACAATGTATTTAACTACAGCCATTTGTGAAAGTAAAATGAGATCAAATGAAGCATTTACATTCTTGTGGGGAATTTTGGATTGGCGCTGCAACAATAGAAATTAAATACAGCTGAAATAAACATGTAGAGTATAGAAAATGTGTGGTAAAGCTGAAGAAAAGTTAAAGCAGGAGAGAAGAGTAGTAGTGTGAGTTGGGAAGATTGACATCAGTCTAATGTCTGTGTGTCAAACAAAAGGTCAGGATGTGGTTAGGTGAGCTTTACATGAGACTTGATTCAGGCTGAAAAAGTTAGTCTGACTCTGAAACACACCAGCCGACACCTCTAAAGGTCCTTGATAACCACACAGTGACCTGTTGACTTTGAACACATTTGTTTAGGGGAATTACATTTCAGCACTATTCCTTGATGAACACTAGCAGGTTGCAGTGTCATGCCAGCAGTGTCCTGAGGTCTTGTTGTTGCCAGATTAACTGCACTGATATGAGATTGTCAAGACATAGTTCATCAGTAGATTTCTTGGTAGTTTTCCAGAACTCGTTATCTGTCTCCTCTTCCTTCCATCTTTCTACTAACCACATCTTAACTCCACCTCCATAACTAATACATGAGATTGATATTAATTTATACATTAAGCTAGGTTTAACTATAGATTACTGTCATGAATTCTTGCCGTGATTTGGCCATGAGACATTGACGAACTGTGTGATGTCACATGCTATAGGGACCTTCTTCTGGTACAACATAGTAAACACAGTCCGACGTACTGTGATACTGTATCCCGTATCGGCTAATGCTGCAGTCTAACGTCATATTTCACTAACTCACGTCGGAGGTGTGTAGGAAAAAAGCTATTTTACACTCAGATGTATGTGTTGTTGTATTTTAGTTGCTTGACTACAGTGTGCATCATACAGTTCAATTTATGAGACTCAAAGCCAATAGAGCACAATGCAATAATAAAAACATCACAACATTGTTGAATTAGTTGAACATTTAACAAACCAGGGATGTTGCTGCTGTAGCTTCACAAACCATACGTTAGTCAGCAAACATAGTAACATGAACAGCAACAGTATCATCGTTCCTTTTTTGCTTGGCCATGTTTGCTGTTGTGTGCACAAGAGCGCTCTGTGCTCCGATTTGTCGCCCTTCATCTCAGTCAGCCTGGGCTGTGATAACATGTAATTTAGAATGTTTTTATCCACAATAATACATGAAATTGTTCAACTTTTGGAAAATGCATGCAATATATGTGAAGATGTATGAATTTCACATTTGTCCTTTCTTTTTTATTTCTTTTATTCAAACTAGTCTGGACAGACCTGTGGCAAAAAATTCAAAGCCACATGCAGCACATGTTGAACTTGAGACATCCAGCTTTGATCCAGAGTTTCTTTAAAGTTAGCAGGAGGCCCTTCAACGTCCTGGTCAAAGACACTTCAAGAGGACAGTCTCTCTAACCGGCATTACGAGTGGCCACCGGAACACACACTAACACACACTAATCCCATTTTTTGGCGAGGTGGAAGATCATTACCCCTAATTCGGAAAGTCACTGCTCTTAAATCCATAATTCTTTCTTTAAAGCAGCTCCACGGCCACCATGACTGTTCGCTTTGTTGCATCACAGACTGATAGCTTTCATCGGCTGCTGCGTGAAACATGAAAGTGAGTAGAAACACTCTGATATGGGTCCAAGATAGAGGAGAAGAAAAGAAAAGAGAGCGAGCAGGGAGACGATAAAAGAAAAAAGCTGCGGAGTAGGAAAGCTCTGTTATACAGAGACATGCCTTGTCTTAGATGGTCTGGATGAGGGAGGGGGGGTAAACTGGGTCTCAGGGTGAAACGGTGACACAATCCTACTGTAACTGTTACTGTTCAGCACAGTAGTGCTGAGTTCATAATGAGTAAGGAGATTAATATGTAAATGAGAAACTGTCTGATTGTTTGTGGGCTGGATGTTGTGTGCAAAGCTTTTTTATATTTGCTATGGTGCAGAGTGAACTTAGTAAACGTTGTGTTCATCCTACCTGGTTTATCTGCAATTAATCTGTTCAAATAGTTCTGTGTTTTTGCATTGACTTTAAAGTCATTGTTTTTCATAACACGAAACTGAATTTGCTTTATTACTGTTCATGTGGGGGGGTTAAATATAACTTTGAGCGATTAACTGAACTGTTTTTCCATGCATTAAATTATGTCTTTTTCAGAGGTCTGTTAAACAATCGCCACAATCTTCAGCCCCAACTTCACAACTTTTAAAAATAAAAGTTCTATAATTCAAACATTAAGCAATACAGCAACAAAGAATGTTGTGCTTTTATTTTGTAGACAAATTAAAGAAGGGATCTTTTCACAGTCAATATGAAGAGGAGGGTGATTACTTATTTTAAAATATAAAACTCCATTTATATGAATATTTCCTTTCAGATGAATTATCTGAGAATGTGGCTTTATTTAGCAGTAGACAGACATGTTGTCCCTAACCAGAAAGCAAATGCTTAACTTAGTAAATCTTCATTCATAACAAACACGAATAAAACAATATGTTAGACATGCACTTTGAGGGATCTCACAGTCAAGATTTACTTTCAATCTCATTTTCTCATTAGTCCCATTTATTTACAGGTATGCTTCTTAAATTGCTGCTATTAAGCAAAGTTTGATAAATCATAATGGAAATAATTGAGACGAGCACAGCAGTTTTTCTGTAAGTTCTAATGAACATGGTTTTCAGGCTCCATGTGCACAAACCGATCAGCCACATTAAAACCAGTTCTTAGCTTTAATGTGGTGGCTGGTCGGTGCATTCAGACAACGGAGCCTCCCACCCTGCTAATTCATGTAGCCGCCCCTGTAAAGTTCCAGAGTAAAGTGTCATAGCTGTAAGAGTACAGTCATCATCCCCGTCACCATCCACCTCTGCTCCACACTACAGTGCTGCTGTGGTCTGACTGATCTGACATCACACTGCACTGCACTGTTCCACTGTGGAAATACAGCCATTGCCAATGCACTGCTAGGTTCACTTGGTGGGCCTGTCCTCTCCTTCCCTGTTGATGTGTAGGTTAACGCCATGAGACTCTTGTGCTACACAGGAGGTGAATGAAACGTATAAGGCTAAAAACACTGAGCTTCCATGTGTCTCTCTGTTTGCAGTAAAAAGCGTCCTTGACCAAAACAGACTGCACTTGTGAGTTTTCCTCTTGTACCTGTGCTGCAGCTGCTGAGCCATATTGTTACATCAAACTTAATCATTCTTATGTTTAACATTATTGTGTTAAAATATGTCTGCTGATAATGCAACTTAGCAGTAGATGAGTACTAAGGTGTGGTTATTGTGACTGGTAGCAGTCATGTTCGTGGTCAGTTCCTCAGCTGCAGCAGCTCACCAACCAGGTCCACAAGTAGTCACTGTGTTACTAAACCTCCAGCACCAGCATCATATGCACCACTGTTTTTCAAACACAGCCTTCAAGCAGAAGAGGCCTGGACAGCATGCCACTCACACATTGCACACAGAGGCAGTGAGAGGTGAGACGTCCCTCCTGCCTAATGTATAATCACCGTCTGAATAAATGACAGGAGAGCTTGACAGAGACATTAAACACACACAGTCATTAATGTGACAGATGTTGACAGAACAACGAAGGCCCCACTGATAACCCAGTGTCGATGGAAACCCCCTTTAAACATTCTACCAGTGCCTGAGTGCAAATAATGATGAGACACACACATGCACATATTGACGCGCACACTTGTACATACATACATACAGAGCAGTTGTGCATATGGAGTGATTAAAGGATGGCACATTAGCACATCGACATACACACACACACTCGTGCTGTCATGCCATAATGAAGGCTGTGACTAATGAGGCCGTCCCCCATTTTACGGGCCATATTTATTGTGTCCCTTGTCACTAGCCGTAGATCAACCCGTGCCACTGACAGATTGTGGAGATGAGCGTTGACATGGAATTAACGCTTTGTTGTCCTCCTATTTTACACACACTGCCATATAGTTACTTAACCTGGAGATCATGGCTGTGTGTGTCTGTGGCTGGTGGTCACTAACATCTGCTAACATATACTGGCGATAGGCATTAATTAGTGCGGTAGAACATACAAGGGATATTCTCCTTCTTGTCCTATGTTCTAAAATGGGACAGTGTTTAGTTTAAAAAGACACAGAGGTAATGATGTCTGATCTACTGAGCAGGCCACATGGCTTTCATTGTGCTGCCATACAAGCCAATAGCCAGACAGATTTACCTTTAGCCTTAGCGTAGCCTCAAGTCCGGCCTGTATCACTGATAACAAGGCCAAAACACACGATGAAGCTGAGGTGCACAACTGAAGGTATGTTAGTAGCACTTAAATGGCACTTACTTATAGCACTTTGTAGTTTTGCTTTTTTGAAGAAATTGTACTTTCTCAATTCTTGTTGTCCTGGGTTTGTACCCTCACAGTTGAATGCACTTATTGTAAGTCGCTTTGGATAAAAGCATCAGCTAAATGAAAAAATGTAAATGTAAATGTCCCCTTATTAGTGTGGCGGCACCATTCACAAGATGCCACCACACTAATAAGTTCACCAAATGGAGCGACGCTTGCAAACACTCATGCTCCACAGTCCTCTATTAGAAACACCCTCCCAACTTGGCGGCCTATTTAAGATGCAAAGATTTCACTCCCTTTGCCACCTGCTGCTGCTGCTCCGTCAGTGCTGCTGCCCCCCCCCCCCCCCCCCCCCCCCCCCAGCTTCCACCTGTAGGCTCAGACAGGGTCTTGTAAATATTTGCTCATCACTCCCAATATATCTATGATATCGGGGAGTGATTAAGTCAGAGCCCAGAGGCCAAACACTATGTTCTGCTGCAAAAAAAAAATATTTCAAAAGTGACATGTCTTACTGAAGTGTTGCTGAATGTGTAAAAACTGAACATTCAGTGAACACAACAATTTTCACTGAAAGTTCACCTTATGTGGGTCTGGTGCTTTTCCAAATTACACTCTGCTGATGGGGTTTGCTCAGAACTATAGATGCCGGTTATTTTTCAGCTTTTCAGAACATATGGTTTAAAAGAGAAGCCTGAAATGTCTTTCTTGATCTTATAAATAGTAATTTAACCCATTGCAAAACGTGCTTGTTGTAACAACTGAGATTTGCTGATGAAAACCATGTGATATGGTTGAAAGCACAAAGGGATTTTCCAAATTGCTTTTTAAGAATCAGAGCTCAAAGTGTAAAAATGAGTGCTCAGATACGTCAATAGTACACTTTTGAGGTATTGTTCTGTCGATGAATATGCTGTACTTTCTACTCTACGACATTTAATACACTTACAAGTTTGAGTCACTAAATACTTGGAATATTTCTATTATTACATTATATAACCTGCAATATATTATGATATATTAATATACATTATATTGTGGTATGTAAGTATACGTTCACCAGCTGCAGCAGTAGAGTGATATGCATATATACAGTAGGTCACTGACAACAGCATGCACCACAGTGAGTGTGCACAGTCTAGTGTGAGCAGCCCATTGACAACAGCTCAGCCGCCACAAAAGCTTTAAGTTTCTGCAGAACACTGAAAGCGTTTAAAAAGCCCCAACGCCGACAAGCCTCATTTGAATGTTTCACATTTTCAGGAATGTTTCTCGTCCACCTCCACAAACTCAAATGAGGAAACGATTTGGCTGTGGGGACGTCCTCAGATAATGTGGCCTGTTTTTCTCTTGTCTCGCCCACGGACACAAAAATGTTTGCACACTGTGGCAGAGGAGTGAGAGAGGAGAGAAAGCCCTGTCAGATAAAAGAAGAGGCATGAAGAGAGGGAAGATGGGGTGTAGGGAGGGTGGAGACGAGAAAGAGAGGAGTTGGGAAAAAATAAGGAAGAGAGAAGGGAGGAGGAGGAGGGAGAAAAGAAAGGACAAGGAAAAGGAAGGAGGAATAAGGATGAGGAAAAACTGAGGGTAGATTTAAGGTCTTGACCCTCTATGTAAAGTTCCTTAAGATAATGTATATTATGGTTTGGTGCTATACTAATAAAATTTAGTTAAATTGTATTGAAAAATGCAGGGAGAAAGGGAAAAATGGAATGAAAGAAAGATAGAAATACAAACATAGAAAAGCTGCATGGAGGAGCAAAGAGTGAGACGGGGTGCAGAAAAGGGAGGGAGAAAAGAAGTGGGATGTAGAAGCAATCATTGTGAGGAGAATTAGGAAAAAAGGAAGTGGAAGAAAAAGGAAGAGAGAAAGACAGAGAGAATGAAGAGAAGAATATGGGAAAAAAACAGAATGAAAGGAGGAGCGAAAGGGCAGAAAACAAGTATGTGCTAAAAGGAGAGCAAGCAAGCAGATAAACATACAGAGAAAAGAAGAAATGAAAGGAAAACAATGAAACATAGGGACACATAAGGGAGAGAAAGAGAAAAACAATAAAGAGAAGAAAAACAAGAGGGAAGAGGGAGGGAAAGTGAAAGGAAGGAGGGGTTCGCTGACGAGGCCCTTGGGGTTTGCTTTTGCTTTGGCCGAACACTTGGTGCGCCCACGCCACGGCAGCCGCTCAATTACAAGTCTTTTATTTCAGCAGCGACTCCAAAATCAGCCGAGGCTGTTGGCAGTGGGGGCCCCGGGCCCTCCAGCTCCCTCATCACAGGATCAATCAACATCTATCTGCTGTTGTCTTCACTGTGCTGAATTACATAATCCCTCAGTGTTCCACTGTTTCTGCGTTAAACAGCAAATATAGTTTGGAACCTCATTTGGCCCCGTTCTGCGGTTCCATGACTCTATTTAGTTTGATATGTTTGCTGTTTTATCTTTCTTCTATCTGCTGCTGGGGGGTGATAAACTTACTGGGCTGAAGAAAATCAAATGTAATTTTGCTTTTTATTTAATGAGGAACTTAGGGACATGAATTCACAATTGTCCACATGAAACTGAACAATCAAAGTTCAATCCAACTTTTCCTTTATGGCTTATTATTCCGGTTTCCTAACCACAATGAAGCAGCACAGATATACAATCACATTCGCATTGCTGTGTTCCTGCAAAATCTGCTGCTCCATTCCTTGCAAATGGAGTTTTTGCAGATACATATTTTCTGTGTGGCAACAGCAGTATTATCAGCAGCTAATGATGTTTTAAAATGTAAAACATGGCTGGATCTAAAATAATCAATATTTTATCAGGAGCTGCACAAATAACACAAAAATTACGTACAAAAAAATCAAGTAACTTTTTGTCTCTTATACTTCATGTTGTGATTGTATTTGCATATAATTATTTTGAAGTGATTAGTTGAGTAATTCGAAAATAAATATTTAACTAGACAAATAAAATGAAGTAAATGACAAAGCATTGAGCATTGGGGAATTGATATTTTTCAGCTTGCATGAACAATTGCTATATCATTCCATTATTTTTATCACTTTCTTTATTTTATTTTATTACTTTCTGTTATTAATTTTCTTTAATTAAATTAAATTTCTTTTTTATTTTGTATCTTTTAAATGTCATTTTAACACGTTTTTATTTTATAAACATGTTTTTATCTTTATATATATTGTGTGTAAAGCAGTTTGAGCTGCATTTCTTGTATAAAAGGTGCTATACAAATATAGTTTATAATAAAATAGTAATAATAAAAAGGAATCCAGATTTGTAATTAATAAGTTAATATTAATGAACAACAGAACTTTTCCGTGTATATGTGTGTTTGTGTGTGTGTGTGTGTGTGTGTGTGTGTGTGTGTGTGTGTGATAATGACATTTGATCAAGCAAAGTTCTCCACTGGGCTTCTTTGCCTCTATGGGGCCCCCCCACAGTGAAGGATCACCACTGTTAGGAACTAATTACAGGGAAAACAGAGTCACTGTTCAGACACATTATCGTATAAGTACGCACTCGTAAGTTTTTTTAGAGAGAAGCAGTAATTTGCATGCATACTTTTAGCAGTGTACAAGCAGATGTTGATTTTCAGATTTATTTTTATTCTAATAAAAATCTTAGATATTTTCCCTTGACAAAAATGTGCTATTGTAAGAGTTGATAAACTTTATGCTTGCTGACAAATTACAGTACAATTTTCTATGAAACATGACCATTTTCTAATAAACAAATGAACATTGCATTTTTCTTTAATATCCAATTGAATCATTAAAGTGGGACTGTATTTCAATGTGTTTCCAAAATAAACCATATAAAAGGGTTATTTTAAATCTTTTCAATAGATTTTTTTCAGAAGTCATATCTGAAGAACGGAAAAATAAGTGCTGAGGGTGCGTTGCATTGTAACACAAACTCTCTCTCCCCTTTTCATTCCCTCTCATTGTCTCTCTACCTTCTTGTGTTCTCAGGGCCTGTCACTGTCCACCCACATCCTCAGATTCCCCCTGTCATCCCACTCTGCCAGGACACCCCGACACACACACACACACACACACAAACAGACACACACGCACGCACACACACAAAGAGTGGTGGGGCTGACCATGTGGGAGACGGCTGCCTGTTAGGCCGGCAGATTCTCTTTCTTCTCCTGTGGCCGTGGGAGGTTCCTGTTTTTCTTGGTGATTTGGTGTAGGTGGCTCTTTCCTCTATTGAAGCTGACCATCAAAGAATCTAAGAAAAAAGGGCAAATGACAGAGAAGAGGAGAATTACCATAATCTGATTATTATTTCATAATATCGTTTTGCTGGAATTATGCTGCTGATGGAATAAATGATGTAAATCTGGGTGACTGACACAAACAAACACATACACACACACACACACACACACACACACTAACACATAGAGTGGTGGGGCGGACCATGTGTAAATGATAATGTAAATGATTGTGTTATATATTTTTTACAACATGTTTTTACCAGTCCATTAATGACCTCATTGTTTTTTTCCTTCCTTCTCCCTTATAGTGTTTTTTCTCTTAAGACTCAAAAATATGGAACAACCAACAGAAACATTTTCAGCACGAGTAGGTGAAAAGCAAACTACTACACATATGCTCATGCACTCAAATTACACTGATCTTATTACTCTGACTTTGAAAAATGTTCCCTAAAATAAAACATTGAAATGCTACAAAACTTGAAACCCACGTTGGGATATGTGTGAATATTATTTAGGAAAAAGAGAAAAGTCCCCTCTTTCTGCTGCCTCTGTAATGCACTCCATGAAATGAGCCACTCACTGTGGCCAAGTGAGTATTTCCATCTGTCCTGAAATCTACTCGCTGCTTAACATTATGAAATCTGGAACAGCAGAAGCGCCAGAGTAATATGGAGGAAAATTCAAAGATGAACAAACAAAGAAAAATAAAACATTTTGCAGCAAAAACATCACCTGAGTTGGTCTGTGGTTCATTGTAGTGCAGGAAGGTGTGTATGAAGTACAAGTAAAGGCTCAGGTTCAGACTTAGCAGAAAGAGTGTGTGTTGAGCTGCTGTAGCTACTCACTGTGTGGAGCTGGATGACTGCTGGTGGGGCCTACCTCCCTGCTTCTTGATTTCTTCAGGACCAGACTTAGCTCCACACAGACAGACAGCTCTTTTCCTCCAGGCTGCTTCCTGCCTGATCCGCCTCACTTTGTCTGACCAGGTCAATTCAACAGTTGGTGTCAGTTCTGACCGTATTACTGCCTGATTCTGAACCGGAGGACAATCATACCCATCCTCATCTCTCATCTTTGTGTGTGTGGAAAAGAGTCAGCTTTGTAAAGACAGCAGGATTGGTTACATGAGGAGATAGTGGTGTGTGGGATGCAGCAGTGTATGTTTGCGGGATTGCGTACGCATGGTTGTTCACACAGGCATGCGTACGTGTGTTTTCTTCAAAAGAAGCAACAACAAATATTGGTTAAGTGGGTCTGAAACAAAGGCAGTGTGATATTAAGTTTCAATGATTTAGAAATTGTGACACATTGCGTGTGTGTGTGTGTGTGTGTGTGTGTGTGTGTGTGTGTGTGTGTGTGTGTGCTCTGGGTGGGCGAGGGCATGCTGTGCATTGCAACAGAAATGTAGAGAAAGATCCCATTGTGTAAGATTGTCTTTGTTATTAATCTGCTGAGGGCATAACTAAAGTCTGTGTCTTGGATTGATTTAAATGTTAACTCAATAGTTCCTTGGATTGCTGCAGTAGTCAGTCAATTACAGAACTTGTCCACTGGCCCCACCATCTGTTTTTATGGATATAAAACATGTGGTTCATATTTGTGTATCAGCTGTCCTTTCATCAAATAAAGAAATCTTTGTAATCTTAAATCTGACACTGCAGTTATAAAAAGCTATAGCAGAGTCAATAAGTCTTATCCCTGGAGAAGAGTGAAGCTAACACACACTTTTCTTGTAAAATGTCCGGTGTAATCAGTAACACTGGTGTTGTCATGAGTTTAATTCATAGATCGTATACAAAAGGTTTTAATCCTGGTGCGGAAATTCTACATGCGCCCTGATCAATGTTACTGTATATTTTTATGAAATATTGTCAACAAATATTGGAGAAACATGGTGAGGCACAACATGTTCATTCTTTCTCAGGCATGTAGAATGCAGTTATTAAGTGTGGAGTTAAATCTACTTGAATCAATGAGATTAAATTCATCTCTGATGTGAATTTGAGCTATTGACCAACAGCATCTGTCTCGACATCCTGACCTTTTGAGGACTGAGAGCTGGAGAAAGCAAACAGTGATATTAGAGCTCTTTTACTCTCAGTCTTGCACTCTGATATGACCCTGCTCACCCAGAGTCATGAAAAGATGAATGGTCTTGAATGAATTGTAAAAGGTTACTGGATTGTCTGGTTGGGTAGCTCAAGCCATTTAGCTTGCTGAGCTGCTGTGAGTGGCTGGCAGTATGTTCCTGGCTTGCATGCTAGCTGACAATCAATTCATAAGGTGGGTGGAATACATAATCATCCCAAAATGCATTTGTTTAGATGCATCTGGGTAATATCAAGTCATCAAAAGCATTTTTTACATTTTAGGAAACTAAATTAGATGAATTTTGATATTTACAAACACCCAGGAAAGATTTCGGACACTTACATTTTAAGAATGAATCACGTGGAACCCATTTATCATCCACAGCATGCCTGGAGGATCACATGGGAGCGGCCAAAGATCAGCAGGTCAGAGTTAATTGGTTTCCGCTCATTAAAGCGATCCCCTGTCTCCGTCATTAGACTGAGCCCGGCTCCACCATTGACATTTGACTTCTGTGCCATCATCAGAAAACATTAATGCTAATGTCTTGTAACTGCAATAAAGAGTAAAAAAAAGCTCCCTCATACCAGCTTCATTAGAATATGATGGAGAAACAGCAATAATGTGTCTGTTGCACACATGAATCTGTGAATGTAGATAGTAAGTGTGTGCTTTCCTGTAATTATATCTTTGTGAGGACCATTAGACCCTACAGAGTGAGGACATTTTTCGAAAGTGAGGACATTTTGACCAGTCCTCCCCTATTCAATGGGCTGTTTTAGGGTTAAGACTTGTTTTTAAGGTTAGGGTTAGAATTACATTTAGGTTAGGGTTAGGGTAAGAGTTAGGCATTTAGTTTGGATGGTTAAGGTTAGGGTAATGGGCAAGGGAAAGCATTATGTCAATGAGTGTCCTCACTCAGATAGTAGTACAAACATGTGTTGTTCCACAGTTGTGTTATTTGCGTCTTTATCTCACACTTTGTTCAGCAGAATGAGAGGGAGGGGGGGAGGAAAGACATGACAAGAAGACAAGCAGAGGCAGAGCGGTGTTACACTGTTAGCCTAAATAAGAGTGTACTTAAAACATTTGAGAAAAAAGGTTGCTCTAAACTTTGTAAGTAATGTAGAATGAAAACTTGAGTTAATTTAACTTAAAAGCTTTATGCGCTTGAATTTATATCTTAGGTTTAATACATTAAATTCCAAGTTAATTTAGCTTAAAACATACATTGGTCATTTGAATTCAGTAACTGAGAACAAGAATAAGAATACAGCCATGTCTTAAGCCACCAGGTGTTTTACACTAATATTCCATATGTCTCTTTACACTTAATGTGCTGTTGTTTTTTGCAGTTGGCTCAGTATTGAGACTCAGTGATAAGTAATAAGTTATCGAGTTGTATAGTAAGTCATCAACGTAGCCCACTGTCACTCTGTCACAAAGCTCATTTCTATTTGGTTGAGACAAGCACATTTTGTATGTTTAGGCCGACAAATAGACAAATAGAGGACAACCATCCACACTTAAGTTGCTTTCAGACACACATTGTCCACATTGAGATCTAACTGAGATCAGACAGTTTAAACTTGTATTCAGTGTGGTCACATTGAAACTTTGACTTTCATGTGGACAAGCTCTACCTGATAACAATCAGATCACACAAAATGTATTTTAATACAGTTGTAAATAGCGTAATAGTTGGAAATGCTGTGCTCGTGTTCCCTGTCATACTGGATGAAGAGTTTCTAAATGCATCAACTGGAAGAAATTTCAACTCGGGATCCAACAACCAACAAAAAGAAAATTCTGTGTACTATTTAACAAATGAATGTATTCTCATCCTGATTCTGAAAACAACATGACAAAAGTGTTAAATAACAAGCACAAGGTTCATTTTTGCCCCTTAAATATTTGTAAGTTAATGATATCTTGTCATTTAACACAGATTCATGCAAACAAATTACATATCCAAAAATATCCAAAACTTCACATATTTCAGGAACAATATTCAAAAATACTGACCTAAATCAAACCAATTACAAAAATATATTTGTCACACATGTGAGATAATACTATATATATATATGGGGGTTAGATGACAGTCCTGTAGCCTTCATCTAAAATGTAGCCTCATTGTAACTGTGGTAACTTTCATGCTGTTTGCAGTTTTCAGAGAGACGTTTTAGGGCTCGCAAAACAGCAAACAGGGGAAGCAATAAAAGATATTACTTACACCACATCAACTGTTTCTAATAACAAGAGCGGGAGAGGCCCTGGGTGTGACACTGTCCTCATCACTTGCTGCTCAATCTGTAAATCGCGTTGGTCCGGACGAAGCTCCTTTTTCCTCTTTCTTTCTTGTTGGATTGTTTTTGAAAGGAAATTACCAGATTATCTTTGCCGTAACTCAGTGACGTCGGACCTACCTGAGACGGCGTCGAGAGTTGACCAATCACGTTAGATTTAAATAAAATATATATATATATAATAACTGTTTATTTTTTAACTTTCCATATGTATAATCTAGTGGCATGAATAGCCTTTTGATAGAGAAACTATCTCAGACAAACGCTCTCTGTTTGAAACACCTTTAATTACAGTTTATCTTGTTTCTAGAGAAAAGAATCAACGACAGGCAGAGACAGAAAGAAAATGGCAGACATTAAGCAAATAGCATCATTAAAGCCAGTTAATCTTCGCCTGTTGACTTCATACTTGTGGAGCACTCCATTCATCTTCCAGAACCTCCCAGGAGCTGGTCAGGTGTCAAACAGACTAACAAATGACCTTGGCTAATCGCTATTTAATTTACTACAAGAAGTCATATTGAGACATGAGTGGTAGGTGTGTGTGTGTGTGTGTGTGTGTGTGAGTGTGTGGTGGTAGAAGTTAAACCATTAGTCTGTTAGTACATTAATCATATTTGGAGGTTCTCTCAACAATAAGTTGCCGTCTATCAAAATAATCATTAACCACTGCAGTAGTAATTAATGCCTCACATCAGCCGTATGTCCTGTGTTGTTTTTTTCTTTTTTTTAACTAATAATGACTCCAATAAAAATATGGGTTCAGTCAAAAGTCTGGCACTCATAACATGTAAACTTGACCACATGTGAAAAAATATGCATGTGTGATATTGACTGTCTTCTAATGACTCCTGCGTGGCTCAGCTCTATAAAATACTGAAACCAGCCTGTCTGCCACCAATAATAAAAGATCACATTTATATTCATCATTCTCGTCCTTGATGTGATAATTTAGTGAAACTCTGCATGTGTGGGCACCTTGTAAATGAGCACACTGTTATATATACTGTAGGTTGTAGGTTTATTGATTTAAAACAGAAAAGTCAGTGCAACCTGTATCTGTAAGATTTCTGGACTGCACGGGATGTTTTCATGAACAAGCAGATGTAAAAGTGCTCCTAATAAAGTGCTCTGGTGTTTTGTTGTTCACTCTCTTTGCGGTCCAAGTATGAAGTACCATTTATCTCAGTTGATTCATCTTGTATTTTGGATAGTGAGTCTTTCTGCTCTTTAGGGTGCTTTTGATTGGACCACTTTGTGGGACACTGCTTAGGGTTTACACAGTATTTCAATTTCCACAGATAATTTGATCACATGGGATTGTGTTTTGAATAACATGCCACTTTCTGAGAAATGTCTTTTCAATGCTTTTTATTGTCTTCTGTTTTTGCTTGAATTAGGATTTAGGTTGTGGTTAGGGTAAGGATACAATTTTGCATTGGGAGAACAAGTTAGGGTTAAGGGGAAGAGGGTAGTACATAAACTAACTTTACATATTTCTCTCTCTCTCTCTCTCTCTCTCTCTCTCTCTCTCTCTCTCTCTCTCTCTCTCTCAGGTCAGGGCAGTGATTCAACCATCTCCCTCATGTGGAGTGAGCACCTACTGTTTCAGCTGACGTCTCTTCATTAACTCCATCAATAAAGCTGTCAGTGGTGTATAAAGTACTTGAAAGTCATACTTGAGTAAAAGTACAGATATCTTACCTGAAAGTGACTCCGGTAAAAGTAAAAGTCACCCGTAAGAAAATGACTTGAGTAAAAGTCTTAAAGTAGCTCCTATTAAATGTACTTAAGTATCAAAAGTATCTGGTGTTGAAATGTACTTAAGTATCAAAAGTAAAAGTACAAGTACCAAACTTAATCATGCAAAGTGCTTCTTATAGTAGGCCGATACAGACACAAAACAATCCAAAAATGTTCTCTTCAGGATTTATTTCAACTGACTGAGAAATTATAACAAAAATATACATATACTGTTTAATTTGACAAATTTTGAACCCCAGATGCTGAGGTTCAAATAGCAATGGACTAGTGCATCTAAACTTCTAGGGACAACAAAGGCAACACAACAGAATAAACAAGTGCCTCTTGTGTCTGCCTAAGAACACTAATAGACCACAGTATAACCACTGTAACTGTAAATATCACTAAACATGGACCTTTCACTTTCTAATCAGTACCAGGAGTGATACACAATGCTCCTTCTGATAACTCAGCAAAGGGAAACAAGTTCCAGGCACACAAAATATGTTTGTTTTGTCTGAACTGAACCGAGCTCCTGCATGAGCACCTGGATCATTCTAAAAGGAATGAATGGATGGGGAATGTGCTTGTGATGATTAAGTCCCTGCCCTTTGTACACACATTGCTACTACCCATTGGATGGTTTAGTGAGGTCCTCGGTGTGAAAAATCTACTTAAGTACAGTAACAAAGTATTTGTACTTCGTTACTTCCCACCACTGAAAGCTGTTTACACCTGAACTGTTGTTTATCCTGCACAGGATTTGTTTCTGTAGTAAACTTTGACAATCTGCAGGAAGCTCGATGAGCTCAACCTATCCCACTGAAGCAATTGAAGGTTCAGTCATGTATCCTTGGTACACAAAATCTTTCACATCTACATCTACATATCCTCCATTTTAAATGTTCCCCCATATATTTTTCTTAACTTATAACTTATTATTATTATTTTTATTGTTAGTAGTAGTAGTGGTAGTAGTAAATTATAGCCTCTGTCTTATAATAAGTGTCCATGAAAACCATGTGAGCCAAGATGAACTCACATACAAAATTCACATTTTGATGATGATGTGATGCAGGTAGACCAAAATTCAGGAGTCAAGACAAGGTGAAAAATTAAAATATCTTTTATTCAAACGAAGGCTCTTACAGACAAAGTAGGGTCCCAACATCGAATTCTTAAAAATTACTATAACATGAGCTGACAACGAACTGACAAAGACGAAGGGAAGCACAGCAACTTATATACACAAGGGAGGCGAGGATGATGGAGCACAGGTAAGTAGGAACAGGTGCAGACGATCACACAGACGGGAAACAGGACGAAGACAGGAAATAAAGTGAAAGAACACACACAAGTGAAATTTATAATAGATACATAAATAAAACAGGAAACAGAACTCGGAATGAACAACTCATGACACATTTACTTTACACCTGGTGAATTATTTGCTTCTATAGAAACATCTCACTCTGTGTTATTTCTAATTAATTTATTAATTTATAGTATGAGAAGAAAACTGGACAACTATCTTTATCCATGGATCAATACAACCTACAGTGCCTTATTTTAACTGCATTATTCTTTTTGTGTCACATTGCTCATAACATACAAATACAGTATATCTGCACTTTACGATTAGGGCAACATTAAATGTCTAATGTCTTTTTGAGTCAATATTTCAGAGCAGATTCTTAAATTCTTACTATTCAGACATATTAATACATCAAACCACTGGAGCTCTCTGAGGTCTGCTGGTCCTCTAATGGCCTTGGTGATAAGGATCCTGATCAGCTGAATGACCTATATAAACATTACAGTGATGCAAACACACAAAGACACACACAGGTAGACACAATGTCCGTGTACATCGTTGTCCATCAAGCTAATGAGTCATACAAATTTACAATCTGATAAAAGACTGGTGTTCAGGCGTTATTGAACGTGTCTGCCCACCATTACTTTGATGACTTCAGTGATACCATTATCATATATGATCATCTTCATTTATTCTAACCTCACAATTTCACACTTTGTTAAAATCTGAGATTAACTGTGCGGTTTTTATGTGAAATATGACATCCCGTGTGGGGGGTGGGGGGGGGCTGGGTGGGTGTTTGTCAGGAAGACTAATGACCTCAGTGTCATGCAGGTTATCTGGTGTCCTGTCATTTGCAATCAGTGCAGAGGAGGAGAAAATCAAATGTGTGTGTGCTTTACTTTTACCACATGTCTTCACGCAATAAAGATTATGAATTGAAACTGCAGGAAATGCTGCTTCCTGTCCAGAAATTGTGACATTTGGAGAACACCCAATAAAACAAAATTCTTATTTAAAAACCAATGCTTTTCAATTTAAGTTTTAATATGTATACATATAATTCAAGTTCTACAAAAGTGGGTAAATTATGTAATTATTGAGGCCACCTTCTTATTTATTTAAATGACAGCATTTACCAGTTTGTCCCAGTGGCATGTAATACAAACTTTGCAGATGGAGAGACACTAATTGTGCAGTGACAGTGCAGTACAAGTCAGGTGCAATCCTGGATATAAGAAAATTCATGCACTCATGTGCATGAATGTTACATGAAGACAGGAACGTTAGAAGAATATTCTTCATGATCCCACTTCCAACTCAGCTTAGCTCAGAGTAAGAGAATAGCATCAGAAAAATTCACCACAAATATCATCAGTGTTTGTGGGTGGTCAGGAGACAATGATGTTCCATTACATGCATCTCAAAGTGCATTCCCTCATATACTGTATAAGCTACTGATACCATATGATTTGATTAAAAACAAAAAAACAAAAACTAAATTAGCTTATCATATCCACATCTCTCTCATACAAACACTCGGATGATTAGTGTGATCACTCTCACGCTCCTTCGTTTGGTGCACACATTTGTTCAATTCCAGCCTCCGCCTCTTCTGGTCTTCCTAATATTCAGTGTAATCCCATCAGCATGTTATTGCTTTGACTCCCTCTGCTCAACAAGTTCATTAACGCGTCTAGGTGAGATAATGCAGGGACTTAATTGGTTAATTGGCCTGTTTGTTTGGGACCTGGTGGATCATGTTTTGTTTTCATTAGGCTCTGTTTCCTCTGATCAAATTCTGATATACAAACAGCCATATGTTACATACACATGTGTATATCACACATGTAGCACATTTATATCAGTGTGTGACGAACATTTAACACTTAGTTTTGCCAGATTCATGCATGAGAACATTGTGTGTGCGTGGGTGTGTTGTTGTGTGTGTTTTTACTGAAAGCAGCACAATCAATCAATGCAGCGGAACCAGAGATGTTGGCTGCAGTCGGAAAGTTGAAATAATCTCCCTTCTCAAACACTATTCCTTGAACTCAGTGGAAAACGTCACAAGGTCAAGTAAAGATGTGAAGATGTGAAGGAGAAGCTGCGGTGCAGAGACTCCACCCACACTCAACTTTCAGAAAAAACAAACTACTTTATATATAAGAGACGATACTTAAAGACTGTATGTGACTCTGTGCTGTAGGCTGTACACCGACAGTTATAGTAAAGTTTGTTGTCCAAAACCAAAGGACACATCCTGAGAAAAGATGTTTTCAGTTTATAGAAAGAAAAAACTAAGTAGATTAATAGATAGAAATGCAGAAGCACTTCCCAACTGCCCAATTGTGTACCTTCATTTAGGGCCATACATTTGGCTCAAGGTGATGATGATGCAAGAAGTTACAGGGAGCGGCCATTTAATATCATTCTGTGGCAACAGTAAATATGATGCTGAATTCTATTTTGCCATAGCTGGCAATTGAAGAGATTATTGGGGATTTATCTGACAAATCTATTCCTGCAGGATGAACAAAAATGTGGATGTTGTCAGGTGTAACCATGTTTACAGATGTTCGTGGAGCTGAGTAAGGGTATTGCTGCCCTTTGTCCCACATATATATTCCTGTAGAGCAAAATGGTTGCTGCTATCGCTGCACTCTCAAACTTTGAATCTACCTTTGCATTGTAAAGCCTGTAAATATCTGAATAACGTCTCTTTTAAGGAAAGTATTTCTGTACTGTGGTTACCATGTTGTCAAGATTATTTGAAAACTTACACAAGATCTTTTACCTCTGCTTGACCCACACATTAGATCATCACAGTATAAGTCCTAAGGTCTTTGCACACTAGATGTTTTTGTATGTGATTAATATGCACATATTTTTCTTTTTTTTTAACCTGTATACAGTCAGCGCAAACTTTTACATGAGCAACAGAACAGAACTCTATTGTTGCTTTTATTGAGTCGGACCAAGGTCGTTTTTTCCAAGGGTTTGCTTCTGACATGCTTCTAACCCTAACCCTAACCCTAGATTCCATCTTTCTTTGCCTGTGTTTTTTCATTCTTATCATTTATTCCCTAAACCATGTCATATTTAATGAGCAGTCAATTTTGCACATCAAAAGTGACACAAATAAACTCCTGTGGTTTGCTGTGACATCCATGTGTTAGCCTGTGAGCCTCTGTATAATCGAGAGGCCACAGTACAATATGTTTGAAGCTGTCAACAGGCAGACGACAGTAGGACAGTAAAACCTGCTCTAACCCTGACTAACCCCCTTGTTAAAATTCCCATGATCCTTGGCGAATGCACACTGTAAGATCCCAATTGGACCATCCATCAGCATCACAGCATGGCGGCTTTCTCATCCACTCTTTTCTTTGGAGGAAGCCGGGTGGTTCGACATAAATCAATTAGGCCTAGTTGATAAAATGACAAATCAAATTCACAGGGCTCATTGTGCAGTTAAAAGATATGAATGAAAGCAATAAAGATAATGTTATCAAGGCTGATTGTCTGCTTATATTGGTATAAATCACATTTGTGAAATAAGCACAGAGACAGAGAAAGTGACAGAGAGAGAACAGCTTCACTCTGCCAGAGAAAATATTGAGTCCATATTTCCATATTCCCTGCATCCACTCTATAAGGATGAATGTTTAGAAATATGAATGATAAGATAATATTCAACTAAAATGCAGATAATAAGACATCTGTCATGAAAACAGCTGGTGGAGGGTTCGTTCAGTGTGTAAATATGCATTTCACTTATCACACAATCTGCTACAGGACACCGGTCCAACTGAAAACACAAAGCACCATGAACCAGAACATTCACGACACTGCCACATGTAAAAGGATCAATGTTGATCTAAAGATTCAAAACTGTCCAGTTAGGTTAATCAATTCAGGAATTATCAGCTTAGATTTGTAAAAAAAAATCTTGATCTTGACACAATCTCACAAAGTACCGCTCACCGTCATGCCTCTTGGGAGTGAAAAGCAGATCTGTATAAATCTGAAACAAAGTCGGATCTTAATTACAATTATGATTAAACAAAATATATTGTCAATACTAACACACAAATCATTGATTTGGTTTTTTTTACAATAAATTGTTCAAACAGTAGGAGCAGGACAATAACACCATAAGTACATCTACAACAGAATGATGTTGTAGTCAGAGCTTAGACCTTAGCTCTATCTCTTCTCTCCCCTCTTCTCCACCTAGCTCTCCTCTCTTCCCCATCTTTCTCCGCTCACCCAACTCGGTTAGAGGCAGTTGGCCGCCTATGGGAGTCTGGTTGTAGAGGTTTCTCCCAGTTCAATGGGAACCACCAGCACTGCGAATGTTTAATGGACACAACCGATTATTATTGTTTGTGTGATACTCTCTAAGGTGATAGCTGGTCACAATCCTTTGTCTGAATTGTCATAATCTTGCTACAGTATTAAATTTAGTAACAGTTATGTTCCAATGTTTCTGGCTTGGCTTCGTGGCTTGGGATCTTTAATGTTAGCAGTTAGACATGTGCCACTGATCTGTTTAATGCACCTATTCTGTGTTCCATGCATAGGACCATAGTCAGGTGGAGATACCAGTATATAAACCTGTAACTCTCTGTATATGTATGCTGGCATGTTTTGTTTTTTTTTTCCCAGTAACAAAAGATGCAAGATTCACAAATCACAACAATATAAAATAATATGAAATTGTTAAAAACAAATCTCAACGATTTAAAACAGGCCATTGGATAAAAGTAAGTCTTAAGAAGAGAGTTGAAAGAAGATACTTCTTCCAGAGTTCCAGAGTCGAGGGGCCCGGACAGTGAAGGCACGGTCACCTTTAGTGACCAGTCAAGATTTTGGAACTGATAGTCTATGGCCCGAACCAGCTTTAAAGACATGCAGTACAATCTAAAACTCACAGGTGAGAGCAGCAAGGATTGGTGATGTGGTCACTTGTCTTCGTACTGCTGGCAGCACTGCAGTGGTCAAGCCTGGAAGAAATAAAGGCATGGATGACCTTTTCTAGGAATATATATATCTGAATATAGACATGTGCCACTGATATATATATATAATATATACCTTTTCTAAGATCATAGATTGTGGGCTTCTTTACAAATATTATTGGATGAGGACCCCAGACTAGAGGAAAGACTGTTAATGTGAGTAGTACTGGGGCCAGGGGGGTAATTTTGATAACATCTGGTTTAGTGTTGTTTAACTGTAGAATGTTTATTGTCATCTAAAGGGGCCAACAAAAATGTCATATTATCATGAAGAAATAAGGAACTATTTATTAAGATTCCCTGTGTTTAGGAGGCACAGAAAATCTAAAAATAACAACTGACTGTTTAAGTAATTAGCAACTAATAAGTAGCTCTTATGTGTCTGCAGGTCATGTTACAGATTAGTGACATTCAATATCAAACTTGTATTAACAACAAGCTAAGAATAGAGTCAAAAACATTTTATTATTCCACCCTCAGTTTACATTTACTTCACACATGCTCAATAACAACTGGATGCCCACACCAAACTAAATGTCAATTTCAAGACACACAGGAAAGCGTGGATGCTTACCATGCACCTCTGCAACCACACAAACAATAAACAACTCACACACACACACACACACACACAAAGTGGTGGGTAGGAAAGGAAGTCCCCTCAGCTAACAGCTTGTGTCTGACATTAAACTAACTAACTGTTGAGCAGTGTCTGGTCCCAGCTGGGGATTTCCTTATTTCCATAACTGCATTTAGACAGATGTAATTCATGAAGTTAAAATGAAAAGCATTGGAGCATTCTGTGGGTGCCCACGGTACTTCCCCCAACGGGCAGTGCTAATGTTTTTTCTATAGTCATTTCATAATGACATCACATACACACAGATAGACATGCAGAGATAATAGTTTCAGGGGGACAAGTTTAACTGGACCAACCTTGAGCAGGTTTTTACTTATGTGGTCCATAATCAGTGTGTGTGTGTGTGTGTGTGTGTGTGTGTGTGTGTGTGTGTGTGTGTGTGTGTGTGTGTGTGTGTGGTCACACTTGGCACCACACAGGTTGACACAAAGTATCTCTCTGAATAAATTATCATTTAAAGGCTGGATGAAGACAGATCTGGGATCAGTCTCTTTCTCACTTCATTGATCCTCTATTACTAAGACCATGATACATGGGCAACATTTATGGCCTCTGTTGTCCCTCGCAGCCCATTATTTCACCCATATTGATTCTGTCTTGACATTAAAATGCTTCTTCGCTGTCTCTGTCTCTGCTGTCACCAGACCTGACCTGAGATACTCTGTCCATCACAGATGGACACATTTATTTTTCTCTTTTTAGTAAGAATTATATGTATCTGCCTTTTGTGTGTTTCATATCCTTGTCTCAATTCCTTCTGCTGCCTCACAGCAGCACTTTGAGTTACCTTGTGGTTTAAAGGGCCCACATTGTGTAAAATACATTTTCTGGGCTTTTACTATCCGTAATTACTTGAAGGAGGTCAGTAGGGACACTCAAAGTATGAGAACAGTCACTCCGCAGACTTTTTCACTCAGTCCATTCGAAGAAATATGTTATCAAAATGTCTTGTTTCGTACTTCCTCCCCGTATGAGTCATTCAGGATGGCACTCGTCTCTCAGCCCCACCCAGCCGGTACCAGTCCAGCCTCCGAACCCACCACCCCCACTCCCCACCACCACCCCTCCACACCGGTGCTATGACTACGAAGTTGCCATGTCTTGTAGAGGCTTGTATTGAGAACACATACTGAGCTTAAGCTTTAAATGAAGAATTATTATTGAACAGATATATTCATAAAAAAACACAACTCAGAAATTTTACAAAGACAACAAAAGCATAAACAGGTTGTGCAATAACAACAGTTGTTTTCAGACATGTCCTGCGGAGGAGCTCCAGAGAATTGGGTCCAAACTTCTCTGCACATCGAACCCTGCGTCAGTTCTTATCACGACAAACTTTCTTGACATCTCTGTCGTGTCTTCTCCGTGTGCGGCGCCGCTTCTCCGTCCGGAGGCATTTGTTTTCATCCTGTGCAGGATCTCCTGCTGTGCTCTCACAGCAGCTCATCCGGACTTTCTTCAGACTTCGTAATAGGGGGCCAGGCAGAGAAAGACTTCAGAAACTCTAAAGGCTCTTACTTAGACATTTGCGTTCACAAATACAGCTCCGGAGGAGGAACTCTGAAAGCAGCCTAATATTTCCTGCTGTTTTATGGCAAAGTGAACACATTCTACATGAAAACATATTCACTGAAATATCGTAGAAATTTCTTTGCAACCACATAAATACGTGAAAATTGCCTCAGTAGTTACAGTAACATTTTTATAACTTTCAAAATAAAAGTCTCTGCAAAATCCAAGTTATATGTTACAGGAATTTACACTGATCAGTCAAATAATTAACATCATGGCTGATGTTGGTATAAATGCAGAGTTCCAGGCAACAACACACACACTGCGGCACATGTGCAGGTGTTCTGTTGTCGACTTCTTCCTGAGACACGGACACAAGCATGTGTTGTGTTAGACACTGAGTCTAATCGTACTGAGTCATGGATCAGCAACTCCACCAGCCTCACGCGTGGATGTTATGTTCATCCAGACCTCTGAGGAGATAAAACATGACTTCATGTCCTATTCAATGCAAATAAACAACGATGACTTAATGGAGGTTATCAGTGACGCACAACCACAGGGACAAAATAGCCAAAGTAGAAAATTGCTCCATGAACTGCGAACAGGCCTCTCAATGACACACACACACACACACACACACACACACACACACACACACACACACGCGCGCGCACACACACATACACACAGAAGCATTGTGGAGTATAATGGTGCACTGGAAGGGTTTTATGTATTATGACCTAATGCGTCACAGATAAAGAGGCTCTCCACTTCTCGTCCCACTTCCCCTCTCTTTTCCTCTTTTCCTTTTCTCTCTCCGCCCCTCTTTTTCTCCTCTCTCATGTCCCCACTTCTCTTCCTCTCCTGACCTCTCTTCCGTTTCTGCTCCTTCTCTTCACTTCTCTCCCTTTCTCATCCCCTCTCTTTCCTCCTACCTTTCTACCATTTCCTGGCCACAGTCGACATGCTGTCTTCTGTTTTGCTGCATCCTTTTCTCATTCTTGCTCATCTCTGCTTTTCTCTTTCCTCCCTCATCTGTTCCACTTCTCTATTCTCTATTCTGCTTTTCCCACCATTCCATTTCTTCCCCCATGTTTTCATATTCTCATTTTCTCTCTTCCCCCTTCTCTTTTCCTCCTTTTAATTATTCAACCTATCACTGTAAATTAGTTTTCTCTCCATTTTCCCTTCCTCTTTCCTAATTCTTCTTTCATCTCTCCTCTAGTACCTTGCTCATCATCTCCTTTTCCACCTCTCCTCCAATATATCCCTTTCTTTACTTCCTCTCCTCCTACACACCTTTGTGAGTTTCACAAAGATAATTTGTATCATCTTGCAGCAATCACACACACACACACACACACACACACACACACACACAAATGCAGCCTATTATCTTAGGTGTTACGACCTCTGACCTCCAGTTCTCTTGACACCCAAAACATCTTGAAGACTTAAGTTCAGCATTAATTACCAGTATATAAATCACACAGACGCTCATAATCTCAAACAGAAAAAGTAAAAAAAAGTTCACTTTTAATAACCGCTGCTGCTGATGAGTAATATAGGCCTACCAACCCCCTGCGTAGCACATACACACACACACACATCTCGTTTGTGAGTGATTACATTATATCTGCTCACTAATGATGCTGGTGAGTCTCTGGTTTCCTCCTGGATAAAACTGATAGGAAACCGTACCTGCCCCAACACTTTAATGCTGTTAAAGCAGCGTAGGAGACTGCTCATCCACTCTCTGCTTTCATTTAGCTGGGGATGAGCTAGAGGAAGGTGGGGGCTGCGGGGAGGGTAGACATCATTATCAGGTATTATTATCAGATGGCCAATGTGTATAGTTTAGATAACGGGAGAGGAGCGGGTGGGTTGGGGGTCTTAATGTTGTGACAACAGAGTAGGAGTGAATTAGACAGGGCCATAACCTCCAAGCTGATAATAGTGCTCATAATTGAATGCCATTCAGTTGTACAGACACTAGTTAAACAACTGGCACAGTCAGAAGAGAAGAGAAGAGAAGAGAAGAGAAGAGAAGAGAAGAGAAGAGAAGAGAAGAGAAGAGAAGAGAAGAGAAGAGAAGAATTTGAACAAGAATTTGTGTTTTGTACAAAACTTATTTGCAAATGATTTACCTATTTTATTAACATAATGAGGGTATCTTGTTATTTGGCAGGTTCCACACACAATCTTCTGAATGTATCACTGAAATGTTCAGAGACAACTTGTTTGTTTTCCAGAAATCAGGCACGTTTATGGCACTGATGTTTATGAGTGTGTGCTATTTGTCTGCCGATCCAAATTAAAAATCCAGATCAGATTATAACAGATTTCTATGAAATTTTGTTGCAGGGTTGGACATGACCCAAGGAAGAAGCCATCACATTGTGGAGCAGATCTGGAGGTTTGCGCTCTCCAAGCACCCATGATCACATGATTTGTTGGCTTAAAAGAAAAACTACAGATCCCATGATGTTCTAGCAGAAGAGGACATGCATGAACACAGATAATTTGTCAACCAACATAAAAAGAAAACAGATTGTTGTTAAATCACCCAGAGGAGACTGCGTGTCGCTTCATTATATGTTACAGCCCTACTTGTGGAGCAGAACCTGAAATGTCTAGTTTCACTTTCACTACAGTTCATGATAACGGGGAATACACAGTATCTAATATATACTCAAGGATCTTTGCATGTTGCATGTTGGGTAAAGGTCTATGTCACACACAGTTGGCCTAGAATCTCAGTAACCATTTCCACTATTGACCTCTGTAAAGTCAAATACTGCCACTGTTCTTTAAATAACGGCTGCATCTTGAAACCGGCACTTTCTGTGGCAGTTAAGCAGCGTGAACTTTTCTTCTCGTGTAAATCTTATCCTGCTAAATCAAGAAAAACAAATCACCCTGCACCTGCGTCTTGTCATTAAGGAACCATGATTATACCATTTATTGGATTTCAGTGCCACTGGAGGATGGCTGGAAAACCACAACACTGGCATTAAGCAGAACTCGATCCGGCTGTCTTTGTGCTCTTTAGCGGGTTTTAATTGGTGGGGAACAGGAGAGAGGCGCGCGGCCAAAACATCATTACAGGCTTAAACCACCACAACAGGGTATTGCTAAGATTTAATTACACCGCGCTATTGTTCAATTTGCCTCTCAATCTCTCAATTAAGTAAAAAAGGGAGTGAGAGGGTTCAGGTTTCAGGCTCATCTGGGCACGAGAGGAGAGAGTTTCCCCTGTGAAGTTCATATAACATCACAGCAGAGATCAAATGGATTTGTCATTGTTTGACTAATGACAGGGAAGAAGAATAAACCCTATTAGAAAATCATCAAGAATCCCTCTGTCACTGCTGATCGTCGTTGTGTGTGTTGTGTTTCTGCTGTAGAGAGGCCTCGGAGCTGATGCTGATGTGTTTACTGTTATATTGAATTGTGCGGCTGATGTGATCTGAGGATCCAAAAATAGGAAAAATCTCTTCCTCTCTCCAGAATAAAGAAATGTACAGAAACTCAGAGAACAATTTCCCTTATTGGTTTTCAAGTCATTCAATCTCCATCCCTTTTTTTTACCCACAAATAATATTCTTTCATTTGCATCCAAAGAAACATTTAGGGAGTAATAAATAAACTTTGAACTGCAATGATGTAGAAGTGAAATCTCTGGCTGGGAAAAGATGGAGGGTGGAATACTCCACATCCCCAGCCAACCCGGTCACCTGACTAGTGTTGTGAGAGAAGTTTAAACTGCGTCCCATTTTTTAAAGATTCTGCATCTGCATTCTGATATTTCAAGTCAATATCATCTTGTCTGATAACTATACAAGGACAAATTACAAAACTACACAGTCCTGGAAATTCAGGAATTTAGTGGTCTGTTCTTCTTTCATTTTAAGCGCTGGTACATAGTCTCTAGCTGTACATAGTAGATCACACCATGGTGTGAACACACCTTCTGTTAGTGTGTGACTGTCAGCCTACGATGGAACCTTGTCATTATTGATTACATCAGTGCATGTTAACTGTCCTCCATAACCATTATTACTCATTACCTCATTACTTAAGATGTCAAGATAAATTCCATCTCCCTGAATTTATCAGGAGAGGTGGCTGGGCATGTGTCTTATGAAGCTCTTCTTATCTACTATCATGTCCTTTGACATCTTTATGGATGTCACAAGTGGCTGTTGGATTAAAAGTCACTTTCCTGTCTCTCTAAGCGACAGCACATTCTCTCCTGGTAATAATTAGGAGGCTGCTGAATCACTCCAACTGTGCTCAAACTTGCTTTTTTTACATTTTGGATATGCAGTGGATTTTAGTGTGATGTTCATTCTAGAATCTACTGATTTATGGAGACAAGATGTTGTGCCGTCGGTGAGTAACCATCAGCCTGCATTCCCAACATTCAGATGAGGTTCTTGAATGCAATTCGTCAGTCTCCCTTCCGTCGTCCCATGCAGATGGATAGCTTGACATTCTCTTAATGCCCTGTGGTCACAAAATAGTCCAGATCAATACCTATTACCCATAACTTATTGTTGCAAGGGTCATACATTAAAGAAATCGTTGGTTATTATGCTTAGAAAACGTTTGGAAGAATGTTTCTATTTTTTTAAATCAGCTTTAAGAGAAGTTTATACGGTGAGTGATTTTAAGATTTTAAAAAATAAGATTAAGAAAAAAGACTTTGTTCTGTCCTAAAGTATTCATAGTCAGGCCTGAGGTGTGTCTTTGTCTTAGCACCGTGGGCACATACACGGCTGGGTCAATACATGCCGGTTATAAGTTATCAACAATCAATATCTCAGGGATTTATCGCCAGGCTTTTTGGAACGTTTATTTTACCCAGAGTATGATCCTTTCTTTTCACCATTGGCTTGATCTATGATCGCTCATTTACATCCATATCTGCAAACTGCACAATCTCAAACTAAAACCACAGAACAGGTTATAATAGCTAAATGAAACTTAACATAATAGACAATAGACAATTTAACTGTGCAAGATGACTGGATGTCAATGTACACATTATTTAAAGGGGAAATTGTGTTGAACAGATTTTTTAATTTTCAAATTATTTAAACCTGCCACTCTGTCTTTTTCACTGAGCGTGGGCACAGGAGATACTATTTCATCCAAATAAAATGTTTTACCTCCCTTTTTAGGATAAAGTCCAATCATTTAAAAATTTTAAGTATTCTGTTTCTTTCTGAGAGCATCAACATCAATCTCTCGTCCGAGCACTATTGTACAGAGCTGGAGACAGATGGAAACAGATGTCTGTCTCTTTGTAAACATCAAAAACGTACTAATTGCACACGGATTAACATCACCTCTATTACACAGGGAGCAAGGTTTCACGGGAGTTCACTGACAGAACTAACTCTTGACAATCAACAGTTCCTGCCGTATCTAAACGGCTTTAGAGTCACTCATTTGTCCCATACAAATGGGAAAAATACAACCAATATTGCCGTAATGACGAGAGCACCCATCTTATTTGAAGCAACCTTTTGCGATAGAACTGGCTCAGCAGTTTGTCCCTGTGTCCAGTCTTTATGCTAAGCTAGGCTAACATGATTCACAGAGGTAACAATCATTTATCAACAAGATAAACAAACAACCTTTCCAGCATGTCGGACTGTGACTTCAGTATTTACACCAGAAGGCTGATGTTTTCCATCTGAACCGACCCAGCACACTTTTTATTCCCAGTAGTGTTTATGACTTTTCACGAGTATTGTACCTCTGTAATTCCTTTCTTCCCTCTGCCTTCCTTCCTCAGCCGAGTAAAAAACTACAGACTGGGTCATTATGGCTGAAGTGTTGTCACTGCTGTCTTGTCCCTCCCAAAGAACAAAGACGTCCAGAGATTGATGACCTCAGTGTGTCTGTGACGAGACACTGACGACAAGACCGTCCTCATCACGGGAGCTTTTTGCTCATTTCTACTCCAGACATTTTTGGTTAGTTTTGTATATGTAATACCAGAAGAAGGTTTTTTAATTTCAAAAACGGATGGACCAAATATATGTGTATATCATAAAAGAATAACATATTTTCTTATATTTATTTTTATTTTTATTTACAGAATTTGGTAGTTTTAATTTCTTTTGATTTGCAAACCTCTTCAAACATGATATATGATTAAACAATCCTAATTTGTCCCGTGTATTTTGTAGTAATGGCATGAAAATATGACAAAAACGTGACTGTTCTGCATTTTGATTTTTATATTGGTAAGTGAGATTCATTCCTATAGCAAAACATATAAGGCAAAACTCCACACATAAATAAACAGATAATTTAGATTAAAAAGAAAAATGAACCGTAATAGTCATATAATATGTAGACAGACAGTTGTAGCAGGTTTACAATATACATAATAAAAGAGAATTGAGTGATGAAACACACAACATTATCTTTAAAAAAGAGATGCACTATGGACTGAATGTGATTAGAAGGGGATAAACTATTCTGCTGATCCCAGTGCCACTGTAGACAACCATGTGGGCAACAGGCTGTTTGGTGACAAACGAAAGTTCAGTGTAATGCTTCTCGTCCACCTCCGTACTTCCTCTGCACTTCCTCTCTGCCGACCACAGACTGCAGCAGAAAACTACAGACGAGGCCGTTATGGCTGATGTGTTGTCATCCCTGTCTTGTCCCGTCCAGACAAACAAAGACAGAGGGTCCTGTTGAAGCTGCGTGATGATGAGACACTGGCAGTCTCCTGTCTTCCTCAGCAGGGCCTCAGGATGCAGCAGAGGGCCCGGGCTACATTCACTCCCATTCACTGTGGCAGCCTGTGATGGAAAGCCTGTTAATGTTCAACCACAGACAGGAACTGATACAGTGCTTCTGCCAGGGAACGACACACACCCCCATCACACCCCCATCACTACCCCATCACTACCCTTCATCTCCATTCATCATCTTTTTGTTGGTACACTCTAAGAACATTAGAAAATGTCAACGTTGTTAAATGAAAAATTTCAGCAAGATTTCTATATTGTTGATCAATATTTTGTATGTATAATAAAACACACGATGTTCTGATTTTGGAGAATGTTGAAAATATAGCATTACAATAATCCTACAAAGAGCAACACAGCAGGAATTACTTCTGCAGCTGCTGCAGGAGGTGGGCGGAAAAAATTGAGAAGCAGTGTGTGTGTGAAAAAATGTTTTGTCTACAATCATGCTCAATTAAAATCTATACAGTTCAGATTTACCTTGAAAGAAAAATAACTGCACAGCAGGATCATAAATTGGAGTTCTGATTATATTAATTTAATGTCCCAACAACGCTGACTGACAGTCAGTACTATACACACCTTCACTCCAACTGTTGGACATTGAGAGGGCAGGAAGTTAGCGTGTTGGCAGGAAAGTCAAAATGAAAAACAACAGTGATAGCTCATACACTGCCTGTACAGCCGTCAATTTGGGGTTGAGTATCTTGGCCAAGAACACCTCAGCACGCGGAATGGGGGAGACTGGGATCAAACCCGCCACCCTCCATTCTACCTCCTGAGCTATAGCCGACCTGGAACAGACTGGAACTGGAATCGAGTTAGTCTTCATTGTTTCGATTTCTTCTTTCACTTTCCAGCCGACGGGGCACAGGAAGTACCTTGTAGCCTAAACAACAATACATCCAGTTTTTGGAAAACAGAAATATAGAAGTGAAACATAGAAGTGAATCTCATAGAAAGATGTGGTGTCACATTCTGATGCCAGGTGTGAACAGGCCCCAAGCAAGAGTGGAAAACTGAAGCACAAGTGCACTTTCAGCAGCACTGTACCCCCCTGACAGAGTCATCTGTCTCTCTGTCGACAGTCAGTACTGCTTCACCATGCCTCCTCCCAGCTTGCAGCCAATCGTGCCCTGTAGCCCCCTGCTGCTCCCGCTGCCTTCTGAGAGGAGGCCTGTCACTCCATCCTGCTGACTTAAACATTGGTCCACAGCAACTTACCTCCACACTGACTAAACAGATGGGATTGTCATACTTATTAGAGGATGGTTTCACGTGAATGTAATTCTTTTATTGATGTAATAACCTTCCACCATCAGGTCCAAATTGTCATTTATAACCCATAGAAAGTTGTCATGGAATTTCAAGAAAGAATTCATGTTGGGCAGAGGAAACTCCAATGGCCCCCAAAAGTTGTTGTTGTTGTTGTGTTTATTCCGGATAGAATTGTTACCATGACAATGGTCTTAGATTCCCCCCACTGGAACATCACTATGGTTTGTTTTTTCGTGGGAGGTACTAATAAACAACTTATTATTAATAAAAAAAAAATTCTAAAATACCAAAAATGTTGATATTAAAAACTTAATACATCAAAACTTTTGATTTCTGTATTAACATACTTTCTTAATTTCAGGTCCAGTGGAATGATGGTGGATGGGATTACATTTTAATCAAACATAGGCTTTTATTTGAAACAACAGACCTTACACTTCCTTCTATACAGACACTTACACTCTCTATATACCTGTGTGTGTGTCTGTGTGTGTTTGTGTGTTTCTTTACAATTTCCAGTGTACTGTGATAGACCCCTGCGGCTCCTTCTCTCATGATCCCTCCAGTGCTGCCGTTCACCAGCTCTCACACAGTAGATCCATCTCATCCATCCAAGTTTGTGAAAGCCACTTTGTTGTTTTTTTAGTTGTTTTAAAAAATATTTCAAAAACTTGAAAGTGCACGTGCTAAGCTACAGAAATATTTCTACATCTCTTGATGTTTTAGCCAACTTGGTAGCAGAGATCTTTCCGAGGTTTACCTGGTCCCAGTTCATCTCAAATTACATCCCCATTCATGTCTTGGGATTTGCTAGACTGACTAAATCCTGTGCCACTGTTTTTTACTGGAGCTCTCTAAACAGAAAGAAGCTGTCAGTGTGTTGTCACACAGACATCGTATCGTCCATCCCAGGGCGTCTTTGTCTCTTTGACAGGACAAGACAGGAATGACGACACAGCAGCAATAATGTCTGTAGTTTTCTGATGCAGCAGGAAACCAGTCAGCGGCTGGAAGAGAGGAGCACAGAGGAGGTGTGGAGAAGGAGGCACCTCTGAATATAAAGTCATGGGAAAGCAAGTGGATTTGTTTTGTGGTTAAAGGGAATTTATCAAATAGCTCTGTAGTCTTTCATAATAATAATAATAATAGCTTTATTTATATAGTACATTTCATGCTTAAAGTGAATTGAATGAAAGTGAATCAAATAAAAGCAGATAAAACATTTATGATAAAACAAAAAAAAAGAAATCATACAAAAACAGCAGTTTAAGAATTAAGAGGATAAAAACAACCATCAGGTAAATCACTTCAGAAAAAAGCAGTATATGAAATAATTGAACAGAATTACAAAAACGGGATGAGACTAAACAAAACAACCCTGAGGTAAAAACACATTCATAATAATGTACTACTGTGATGTAATACTCAACGAGTGTAAACTCTGATTTCACACTAGTCTAACCATTTGGAAGTTAACTGCAAATGTCACATAAAGAAATAAACCTTTCAATGGTTTTATATTAGACAACAACTCTATAACATAAAAACAATCCAATTCTTCATCTCTTAAATACAGTTGGTCAAAGCAAACAGATTATAAAGGAAAGATTTGATGATATTCTATACTATCACTAGTACTGTGTGTGTATCAATGGCTCATTCTTCTGCGCCACAGAGTTCTGATGTTATAGGGCAGATACTGTCCTGCTGTATGAATAATGTTTGCTAAAGACTACACATAAATGATATGTCCTGCATTTGTGATCTGCTGAAAGATTTCTATCTTTAATAGCAAGTAAGTAAGTAAATCTTATTATAAAGCACCTTTCAAAACCAACGTTACAAGGAGTTAGGAATAAGGACTATAGATTCAGCCAGGTCTAAGTCTCCCAACCTCCCACTAACCTCTGATATTTTATTATTATTATTGTGGACTATGAGCTGTTTAGCGTTGTTTTATAGTGCAAATGAACAGCTTATAAAAATGCATCAAACCGCTAACAGAAATAGCTGCAGATAAATAGGATAAGGATTTGTAAATTCAAAAGTTGAGAATCTAGTTTCCAACATGGAAGTCTTCCAAACAGCCACCCTGATGAAAAAATATAAAATCCTTGTGAAAGTTACTAAAATGTTTGCCTAAAACGATGCTTTTATCTGTAGAAATATACAGACGACCAGACTTCAGTGTTCTCGGTGGCCCTGACAGAAACATATGGGCTTGGAGCATCTAGAAATGATGCTTTGATGATAGTAAACCACTCTATAATGTCAGTTGATGCTATAGCTGCAGTCAAAGAGTAACAGCAGCACGCTTCCTCCTTAACAAGAAATAAAAAACAAATCTGGCATTTAACAAATGAATGCATCTAACAAGGAAGTGCCCTTTGTGGCGACAGGAATCCCTCCTGGGTGTATGGGTAAGGTGTGTGGGAGGGTTGTGTGGGCTTTCCCCATGCAGAGGGACTCTAAAGGCCAACCTACACACTCAGGATCCCGCCTCTATCCCAGCCATGACACCCAGCTGCAGTCTGTCAGCAAAACAGCCAGCGAGGCAGAAAGCATAGAGGAAGAGGACAACAAGAAGACTGCAGGGGAACAAAAGCTGCGTGAGAGTGAGAGCGTGAAGAAAGGGAGAAATGTGTTCATATAGAGAAAGTGTGAGGTGATGGGGATGCAGAAAGTTTGTGTCGGTGTGATCATCCTGGTGTGTAGAATAGGTCCACTCCTACACTCACATTCCTCTGTATTATATGGAAGTCAACGGGATTGACAGTATGGACGCACACATCCTTAACAGCTGCACAGTACCTGCAGGAAGAAGACGTGTGTAGGAGGTGAAGCTCTTTTTCCGATTCTGAAGGCAGCGACAGGGAGGCCTTAAAACAAAAGAAGGATCTCATGCTGGTTTTCTGTTCCACAGGTCTGGACCAGGGATCAATACTTTACTCCATAATCATTTTCTGTCCTGGGAGCAGAAGCACTTCATCCACTTCCTTTATGGATTTTTAAGGAGGAACTTCTACATTAAACATTAAATGCAACTCAACCTGACCGCTATTGTGTCTTCAAGTGGTCCAGAACACTGCTGCTAGACTGTTGTCCATGTCCCCCGGGTCCTCCTATATCACACTCATCTTATCATCCTTACATAGACATCACTGCATAGTCAGGCCCCTGCTTACATCACTGATCTGCTCCATCTGTATATGAGATCACTTAGATCCTCTGACCAGCGCTTAATGGTCATCCCACGTTCCGGAATAAAAACTAAAGGTTCTTCAAAGTTGTGGCCCTGACACTATGGAGTACTCTCCCTGTAAATTTACATTTACTGAAGCCTTTAAAGAAAACATCTCCATTTTTGTCTCACCATGTACAGTGTAGTGTTTGAACCCACATGCTCTTAATGTCTGTTCTATTGCACGTGATTCTCTGTTTTTTATTGCTTATATGTATTCCAACTTCTTATTCATGTGAAGCACTTTGTTACTTTTGTCTGATAAAGGTGGTGTATTTAATAAACATTCCTCACTTACCTATTTGGTGGTATTAATCATTTTTAAGGTGAAAAAATAAAACATTAGAATTAACATGATAAGAACTTCACGTGCCTTGTGCATAAAGAACACGAAGATGACAAGCATCTGTCTTCAGTGTAGCTCTGAGATGTACAGTATGTTGGTTGAATATGAATCTGTCATGTGCTGTCATCTCTGCCTGTGAGGTATGAACACAGTGTGCCTGAAGCTTTGGGTTTCACTCTCAGTTTTGTCATTCGGAAAGAATTACTGCAGGCATTGTATTGTAGGTGAACTAAGGTGTCTTAAGTCTGTCTGTGGTCCCCGCAGACCGAACCAAAATCCAAAAAGATTTGTTCATGTTTGCCAGAAACTCTCAGTCAATGGCTCCTCAACGACTGGATGCAGTCCCTTCCTGTTGTAGTCGATTTACACTTGGTGTATATTTATTCCAGTTTCTTGGTATATATTTTGCAGAAACATGGAGATAATCTCTTTTCTTGGGATTAAAATTAGCCTGGACATCCTGGACAGCTGGTGTGGAACAGGTGAATGACATAGTTTTTAAAAAATAAGGCGAAAGGTCAATTGGACACATTGGCTTTACTACTTAGATACTATAATGAAAAGCTTGTGATAACACAGTGCTGACAGGCGAATATAGTTTCAAGTCATGTAAATACAATACTAAAAACTATATTCATTCAAAGATGGAGTGTAGCATTCAATGATACAAATGTAGTGACAGCTGTACTGTATAAGAATATGTATTTGCAAGTTATTTCAAATTTCCAGAAGTGAGTGAGAAAAAAAACTGGCAGGTAAACAGATATGCAGAGGTTTGTAGGACATGGACTGACTTTGAGTGTCAGCTCAGATACAGAAATCCAGTGAGCCCAGTTGATCAAAACTGTTTCCAGCGCCAGAGAGCGAGAGAGAGAGAGAGAGAGAGAGAGAGAGAGAGAGAGAGAGAGAGAGAGAGAGAGAACTACTGAGTGAAAGTGAGAAGGTGAGTGTTGATGAGGAATCTGAGCAGTGCTGGCTGAGTGTGGCTGGCATACCAAGGGGAGTGGGTTATCCTGAGCACTGAGAGGTAGCTGGTTGCTATCAGCTGGGCAGAGACGTAACAAAGTGTCTGCCCAGAGACTTTGTTGATTCTGATGTTTAATGTGAACATTTAAAACTCAAAGAGTGTATAACACAAGAAAGGGTTCTTACAGTTAGAGTTTGTCAAGTGGCTCCCCCTTATGGTCAGACTTCACTGAACAATGACAGCAGGATATTATAGACCTATAGATCTGTATTGTTGTGTATGACCTATACGTTAGTAATTATTACTCCAACATTACATAGTAAATTGATTTATATAAAACCTGAAGAAAATACTAATCAAATTGTAGAAATAGAGATGAACCTGTTCACACGTTTTATATTGTGTTTAAAAGGAAAATTACACCATAAATGAAAATTTGGATTTTTACCGTATAAGTTTATATCAGTTATGTCAGGTTCAAAAATTGTTTTCACTTTGCTCAACACAATAAATACACACAAGCGCACACGACAAGACATGAGAGTAGAATGTGAACCATAGTACATCAGACAGAGGGGCCACAGCTGCACACAAACATTTCAAATAATAAATATTAAAAACATTAATTTGACTTAATGAATCATTTTATTATTAAATGTTTCTGAGACCCACTTGCTTCTGGACTTTGGAGCTGGACAGCCTGAGTGGACAGTTTCCAATGTTTATTCAGTGAATACACTGAGCATGTTTTATTCATAATAGGGAGAAATAACTGATGTGTAGGTTTCAATCATTTATATTAAAACAATGAATTATTCGTATTTTCAATGATTTTGTTTACCTTAATTGGAACAGACATGAACATGAGTTGGGATAAAATAACAGTGAACAAATATGTCTTACAATCTGAACTCATATTTTTAGCGATTATCACTGAAGAATTGTATATTTTTTGTGCCTTTGACATTAGTATTGAATTTTGGTTTCCTGGCTGCTCTATACTTTAAATGTTGGGATAGACGTATAGTTTGTGGTTTAAAAAGCGAGACTATTTATGTGTGGAAAGTATAAAAGGGGTCATAATCCCATGAGCTTCACTACGTCCAGTCCAGAGCGCTTCCTGCCGAGCTGCCACCCATCTCCACGCTCTCTTCACTGCTCTTGTTCCTGTGCTGAGAGGCTACTGCAGCCCTGCGACAATGACACTACTGTGTTATCGAGCTTTGTGTTGTACTACATTCACCCGGGCCCTCACCAAACCAACCCCCCTTCATCTCCCTCTTCATCTGACCCTGTTCCATCTCACTCACAGCCCTCTGCCTCTCTGGCAGCTACTCTCTCTCATTGCGCTTTTTCTATAACCAGTTTTATCTTTTATTCAATGAGCCAGTGACTCAGTTCACATGTGTGTCTTGTTTGCATCGATGGCTACAGAGCTGAGAGAGCTGAGGGCCAATGGGTGGAGACGACCATCTCTATCGACCATCTCTGTGGACTATAGGAGTTCACCTCTAAATATTCACAGCATGTTCAGATATTCATTATTTTCTAAAGATATTATACAAAAGTCCCAGTTTAAAAAAGAGGCCATGTGAGAGTAGCTGTGGTAAAATGTGACTGGGTGAACAATGCTGTGGAAACTGCTGTGAGGGTTCTTTGAAAATCCAAATGCAAACAATACACACAAGCGACTGTGGTTCAGGAGGTATAGCGAGTTGTCCACTAACCGGCATGTTGGCAGTTTGATTCCAGTGTCTTTGGGCAAGTTACTGAACCCCATATTGCCGCTGACGGCTGTGCAGGCAGTGTGTGAGTGAGTGAAAAATAAACTGCAGCACAGATGCACTTATGTATGAATGTGTGTGTGTGTGAATTTAAAAAACACTAGTGTAAAAGTGTTTTATAAATATAGACCATTTACCATTTATACACACAACAGTTGATGTATGAGGAAAAGGCAAATTCATAAATCAAGTGCTCTGTTTGTTGGGCACACAACAAAAAAGTGAATCTAATTGTATTCATGCAGAGCTAATCATCATTTAATGAGCTACAAACCAATAACTCATACATATAGCAGTAAACAAACCCTTGTGGAGTTACTTCATCTACTGAACAGTCAACCTGTAGACTTAATGTCAGCTTTAATTCAGATAAAAGTCAAATCAAAATGTAAGTGACACAAACAAAAAATGACACTTCTGCAACAGTGATGAACCAACTTCCTGTACAGTGTTTGAAACATGTATACTAAAAGACTCTTTTTTATAAAACTGTTTGTTAACTGTTTGTTTGTACTGTTATTTCATCTCAGAAATATTCAGAGTTTAAGTTATTAAATTCAAGTCAATTCAATTGTATTTGTGTAGCACAAGTTACAACATACATTTACTCAAGGCACTTAATATAATAAGGTGAAGACCTTACCATGTTTTTAAACATTTTCTAAAACATTTGAGTGGTAGTGTATGTATTAATAAATATTTTATTATATTCAAATATAATAAATATAAATGACACTGAAATCTCAAAAACTATCCTGAAAAACTGTGCCATTGTCATTAATACATGTTCATATAGACTTAAATAAAAGTATGTTCTATCTTTTGCTACAGATGAGATTCACATATAAAAAGGAGTCATTGCTATTTTTAACTGCTAATCTCTTCTTCTCTGGCTCTGATCAACATTTGATTATGAAAACTGAATAATTGAGACGCTTGCTTCATGGAGAAGGATATGAGCAGGAACTAAAAACTGGTGGGAACTGAGCTCCATCTAGTGGTACACATCCATCAGTAGTTTTACAATTTCAGTCAAGCTGTTGATACGAAAATGTCTATATGCGGCGCATGCCGGCCCCAGAGAAGCCACATCACTTGCTCTGTTCCTTAGATGTTCTGGACTGAAGACATTTAGGGCAATAACAGCTTTACACACAAAAAAACACACATAAATTGTAATGTATTGATATAAATAAACCTTCTAAGTTGCAAACATTATTTTGTTGAGTTATGGTGAAATAATATTTTTGATAATTACATCAACTTAATATTGTGTGTAAATTCAAGTCAGGCTGATATGTATAAAGTGTGATTTACTTAGCCAGTGTTATTTTTTCACACCTTGCATGTCAGATATTTCAGGGGTCTGATAAGCAACTGACACAACCTTCAGACCCAAGTTAAAAAGCTCTTCGAAATAAAGTAATTCAGCTCGATATGGAGCAGCAAAACATGTGCTTTTACAGAAAGTGATTCTGTGTATGTTGTTGTACCATGAGATCAGTATCTATTGCACCTGTATGTGCGTGTGTGTATGTGTAAAAATGACCACAGTACATCAACACTGGCACCTCTAACACAAAAACACTGAATCTGTTACACAAAAAAGGATGAACATCAGAATGTGCAGACAGACACATGGTACCTTTCTCAGTCATAATCTCCTGTTCCATAGGACTGAAAGTTATTTTTCACTCTGCCACCAACTGATGGAGATTTTATGAAAGGCATAAGCGATAAGTGATTTTGTACTTGATGAATAACCTGACTTGGATCAGAATGTGACTGGAGGAAATCTTTTCATTTTTGTATTTATTGAAAAAGTGAGGACACGCACATGAACAGGTGGAGGTTCTGCAGTGAAACCACCCACCGTGTATTTACTGACATAAAATGTTGGAAATGCTATACACTGGCTACGTGACAGTAAATAAAAATCATTCACAAAACCAAAAGTTACTGTTAAGTTGTCAAGAATTGCAGTTATTGGGACAATTTAACATTTTAGAGGTGTTGTCTTCGGCAGTGCTCAATGGCAGAGAGCTTTTAAATCTTTTTTTAAAGTGTGGTAATGTTTGTGTGACACCAAGAGTTTTAAACATACAGCGCAAAGACACCTACTCTCTGTCCAATGAGTCTGTTGACAGCCGCACATTCTGGGTTTCACAGCTCTGCCACAACGTTTGACCTCTGTTCCATGCTGAATATCATGAAAGCGTTTGGGGGCTTCATGACATACGGCCTGCTCTCGTCATCTGGCTTTCTGCAAAACCTTCTCTTTTCTATTGGAAAACAGAGGAAAGAAACAAATCCAAAAACTTGATGAGGATCAAGGTACATACATATATATTAAATATAAGAAATATGAGGTGAATGAGATTTAATTTTGAGTCCGGCTTTGTTGTGGTCAGCCACAGATGATGAAGCAGTCAGGCGGACTTACTGTTGAGCTTTGGCCTCACAGGCACATCAGAAGCGACAGGAGGAGCTGTATAGGCCGGAACCCCATAAACTAACTTTCTATTTGTATACAGACACAATCAGGCAGACACATTAGATGAAAGAAGAAGTGGGTTTGAAGAACAGAGGCTCACAGTTGTTTGTTTGTTTGTTTGCATTTATGTGTAAAATACATGCATATGTTTCACTAACTGCTTGAATGAGCTGCCATGGACTAAAAACACAGCCTGTACATACTTATACCTAACCCAGTTTAAATACGACTAAATGTATGTAATACTGTAGTCACTGGAAGTAACCACAGTTTTACATGTGAAGCCCTTTAACTGGCTTTACTATCAGTTAGGATCTGGAGGTGGAGATAGACCAGGAGTGCCCCTGCAGGCACAGGACCATGTGAATGGTACGCCTTGCCTGAGTCAGTGCCAAGGCCCTTTGCTCCAACAATGATATCTGAACTAGGCCCAGGAACCACCTTGCACCAAGACAGGCTGTGTCCTGTGGGACAGTGGCACATTGGCCACGCTGGGGGTGTCAGCTCTCAGATGAGGAGAATTAAAAGGAACTCTGAACATTTTGCTTGTTCACAAAAAGGTCCTGCAACACGGCTGCCGAATCGCTGCCAGTGCAGCCATGTCGTGAAGCTCCGTTCGTGCTTGAGCGGTGTCTGGCACATGACCTGCCCTCAATGAGCCAGTAAGTGATCCGCCCATGTCAGATTTCTGCAGCTAACCTCTGCAGGCTGGAGGACCTCAGGCACCCCTGCCTGTTAGGTTACCACACAGTGGTCATAGATCCCATCATGTGCCAGTTACGCAATAATGTGATGATAAAGTGATGCAACACTTTCTGGACCACTGTCAGTTGTAGCAGCTTGAGATGGCAGATGGCAGGAATGGTGGGCTTCACACACTGTTTCTTCACAATCAGCTCCACCTCAGAGACACGCAATCAAGATATAGCTTATGTTACCTGTGCAGTGCAAGTGTTATAGGAATGTTGTGACGTTTTCATGTCCTGAAGAGGAACTCTGGAAATTTGACTTTCTCCACAGTTTGCCTTTCACACAGGTTCAACCCAGCAGGGGATTCTCTGATCGGATGCATTCCCAACAGCAACAATATCAACCAGTGCCCTGCTACTAATAAACTTGAGGAGGGGATGAAAGCAGAGGTGTCATGACCAGCAGCTGCTATATCTCAGGTACTAAGATGCAGCTACTGCTGGGGCTCCTGAGATGCTCCTACACCTTCCTTACCTTCTCCAACTGGTTAGTTGTTATCTTGTTGGAAGTCCAGGCTAAGGAGAGACTCAGTGGAGTCAGATTCAGAATCAGCCAGAGGTGACTCCCACCCACCTCAGTGCCACACATGGAGCAGCTACTGTCATAGACATACAGAGGAACATCACTGTTGTATGAACCTCCAGAAATTGATCCACTGGCAGTTTGGTGTGTTGGTGGGGGAGCTTGTCCACACAGCACGTCAGGAAAGACTTGTTGCTAGCCAGCGCCACCATGTAGGCATCACTAGTGTGATATGGTTCAAGGACGCGAAGTGTCATTTTTTCCTTTTAGCCACTTCACAGTTCTGACTGTGTCTTCTGTGTTGGCTCTAATGCAGTCTGCTCATACACCACTGCCACTGGCATAGCTGATAGTGTCCCACTCTTGCTTGGCAAAAGCAAAAATGGGCTCGGTGGAGGGTGGAACAACGTTTGTCCTTCTCTGATATGATGTTGGGTGGCAAGACCAGTAGTGAAACTATCCTGAGGGGGTTTCAGCAGGTGGGTCCACTTGGGAGAACAGTGCTGGGTCCTCCTCCTCATAGTTACATGACTCATCCTCCTTTCTTGTCCTCATCCCAGGGTTTGGACCTGACATCTGAGGGATTGAGCAACTGGCATCCTGCAGTGAGGTCTGGTGATGTCGGCCAAGTACAGATTATACAAAAAAAAATTCTGTTTCACACAAAGACTGATATTTTTATTGGAGGAAGGTTTAAAATGCATTTCCCAACAATAGAACAATTAACAAATAAAAGAAAAGAATTCAAAGATATGTATGCAAAGAAATGCATGCATATACATTTCAGTGTACACGCAGACCAAGATGTGATTTAGGATTTAATCCAAACACCAGTCAAACCAAACACCACCTCATTATAAAACAGCAGTTTTCAAAAGTATATCAGACAGAAAAGTGCATCTTTGGACCAAATCAGATGATGCTTGACACTTCAAAGACATCCTTCTTATTTTAAGACAATTCAGTAATTCATTCATCATCAGAAATAGTCTGGTCTGATTATTAACATGTAAATTACGAATTTCTTTCACTCTAAATTTTGGGAATTTAATAAAGTGTTGGTAAAAGCATCAATAACATACAATAGGAACACCTGGATCACTTCAAAATCAAAAACTCCTTCAAGTACAGTTAAGCAGAAACAAATCAATTCCCAGATCGTCTTCAAATGTAACATATTACACAGTTGAGAAAAAACTAAAGAATGCTCTCACAAATGTTTGAAATCACAAAATGTTTGCAAGGAAAATGCCTCAAAATGTGTTTTAACACATTACTGATTTACTCATTAAAGGTGTATTTGTGGTTTAAGGTAGAGAAGTAAGATTAGTTTTCTCAGCATTTTCCTTGATTTGACAAAGCCCCGTTCAAATGAATTGATGTGGAGATTGGTGGAGTGTCCCTTTACCCTATGAAAGACTTTCCATATCTTACAGGAAACATTTACTCTTTGGATATTTACTTTATTCAGATTACAAGAATACCAGAAAAGAGTTTCCTCTGCACTGCTGTGCTGTCACTCTGCTGGAGGGCTGTCCAATGAACAGCAGTAAGTGGCTTCAAATCCTGTATCACTTTCTATTTCACTTAGTTAATTATCTCATGTGAACAGTTATTACAATACACTTGTCACATTAATGATTATCTCAGAACACAGATATATACAGCAAGACAGTAATATACATGTACATCAAGATTACTGAGAGAAAGCAATACAACATAATAATTCATCAGGAAGAATGAATCAATTCTCTATTATGAAGTGCTGTTGGGTTCAATGATATATACAGACAACTCATTAGACTGTGTGCAAAACAGTTCAGTTCTAGCCTTTTATACATGTACACCCATACAAATGTCTTTAAACAGGTTCCCTGTTGAGTTTTAGACCTCTAGTAGCATTGTTGATCCCTGTTTTGTCTCTTGGCCACACACGATGTGGCGCAATGCACAGTCATCCCAATTCCATCATGATATTCCTGATCAATACGTGGCGGTAACACGACAAGGGATATCCCTGCAGGAAGACAACTGCAAACTAGTAAACATGGCTATAAACAATGCAGGAGTTCAATACCTACCTAGTTCAAAACGTTTGTTTGTTGACAGGACAACTCCACATAGTCCTTTAAAGGCTGAATTGGCAAAAAGCACAAAAGGGTTTTAAATTGTCTGCAGTGGAGAAAACCCTCTGCTTAAAAGGGATAGTTCACCCAAAAATGATAATTCACTCATTATCTACTCACCACTACGCCGATGGAGGGGTGGGTGAAGGGTTTGAGTCCACAAAACACTTTAAGAGTTTCAGGTGTAAAGCGCATTGCAGCCAAATCCAATATAATTGAAGTAACTGGTGACTCCTTCTTCAAACGTCCAAAACAAGAGGAAAAAAAACGACATGCCTCCATACTGCTTGTGTGGTGTCGTCCAAGTGTCTGTAAGCCCCGACATTCAAATTAGACAGCCGACATTTAGGCTAAAAACATGGTGTAACTGACGCCGTTTCGAGAGAATTTTCATTTTTGGGTGAACTATCCCTTTAAGAGAAGGTCTGAGCCTCAAGCAGTGCAATGTCAAGGAAAGTAATAAGAATGGCACATAACTTGGTATCTCAAAACAATGAGATACCCATCAACCATATGTTAATTTAGCAATTATTGATAACTATTGGTTTATAAGAACAAATATCACGATGCCCTTATTTGTTGTGGAGAAAGCTGCTTTTATTTACCTGCATATTCATTTATTTCAGTAGAAGTCGTTATGTTTCAAACTTTACATGAGCATTTTCCTAAAACTAAAGAATGGAATCTTAATTAAACAATAAACATTATTCCTGTCAAATAAATACTTTGTTGTCACTGGTGTCAATAACACTCATCGAATTACATTGCAGTAGTAAATACTGAATATTATGGACTGTTTAAACCAGCAAATGCTTAGTCAGGGGACCTGATTACGTTTACTTTAAATACGTCTAATATTATTCTGATAGTCTTGCACTGTGGGTGGATTTTTGACTTGGACTACTGGGCACCACAAGCCCATAAACAAGAGCCTCTGTATGTGACATCACTTTATTTAAATTAGGTGTGATATGAGCTGAACCATATGAAATTTGTGTGGACTTTGCATGTTCATTCTGTGTATGTGTGGGTTGTGCCAGCTACTCTGCAGTACACAGACATGCAGGTAACTGGATTCACAGGACTACAAATTACATTATAATTTGTGTAAAAATGTTTTGTCCATTTTAAAGTGAATTATTACGTTCTGATAATTGGCACAGTTTTCAAAATTGATTCTTCCATTTTTAATTCTTCACTTAAAGCCCAGTGCCGCTCTACAGGAAACTCCCACCCAGACTGAAGGGGGTGAATTTCTGAGCCTGCTGAGCTCCGATCTCAGCCACATACAGAGCTCCAGTCTTTAGGTCCAGGTCGACCAGGTGGGGCTTCACATCATCAGCCAGCTGGATCACACTGACCACTTTGCACTGGCCAATTAAACCCACTGGTGGTGCATCCAGCAGGGAAATCTGATTGGTGTTGAGCTGGACAACAACAAAGTACTTCTGGTCTGGGGTCAGACGTACAGAGTAGGGCGCGTCCTCTGTAAAGCAGCTCCCCCACGTCCCAAGCCAGTCTCCTGTGATGGAGTTAAAGACCTGGATCCTCTTGTTGCCCCTGTCGGCCACCCACACCCTCAGGGTGTTATCCACAGTCACGCTGTGGGGGATGTAGAACTGAGCCATGCCTTGTCCTGTCTCTCCGTGCATCCACAACACCTGCAGATCTTTAGAAAGCTTGATGAGGCGGTTGTTCATTCCACCATCACCGTCCACAATGTACATTTCCCCGGAGCTATGGATGAAGATCTCGGCTGGCTGGTCGAACTGCAGAGGGTTCAACGAAGAACCTGGCTTCCCTTGTGTGCCAAGCACCTGACACATACAAGAAAATAATCAAAAACAAGCAACAGACTGGCGAATGCTACAAAATGTTTTAAATACTCAAATGTAAATCAAGTAGGGTGAACCTGAACAAACAATCCCTACCACCGAAATACTGTAGATTACATTACATTACATTTCATTTAGCTGACGCTTTTATCCAAAGCGACTTACAATAACTGCATTCAACCATGAGGGTACAAACCCAGAACAAGAATCAAGAAAGTACAATTTCTTCAAAAAAGCAAAACTACAAAGTGCTATAAGTAAGTGCCATTTAAGTGCTACTAAATTGTTAGTTTAAAATTTGTATTCAAGGTATAGTCGGATGAAGAAGTAGATAAAGCTGTTACCTGAAGGAGCTTCCCTAATGGTGAGTACTGTTTGATGCAGTGGCCGTACGGGCCATTCCCCACATCTGTGATCCACACAGTGGGGTTTAATGAGGCTGCATCTGCTAAAAATATCCCATGAGGCATCTCCAGTGTGGTTGTGTTCCAGGACATGAGGAAATCTCCATCTGTTGTGAACACCAGCACCTTGGGCACACCATCACCTGCAAAACAACAAAGGCAAAAACTGGGTGAACATTTATTATCCACTTGATTTTCACTTGTTCAAGAGAAAAGAACAGCAGAGGAAAACAAAAACTGCATAAATTACAATAATATTCTGCATGTTGGGGGTTTTAAACAACTATATAATGGAATATAGTGGGTACCTATCTGCCTCTAATTCAGGTTTACTTTATTTCAGTCAACTTGAGTCACCTCACTCAGGAAAAGCAACAACCAGTTGTCTTCTGCTTCTGAATCGTCACCGTTTCCAGCTGGAACTGCTAGTCCATGTGACTATCCCTCCACTGACTGCAAACATGGGTACTGGGACAGACTCTAAACCAGCCCAAATGTTGTTCTTATTAATATCTTAAAACATATATTAACTTACATTAGTAAATAATCTTTTGGCCACTAATGAAGTCATATGTTACAACTTTTGAGCTTTGTCTTTTTTTCTGTTGTTTTTTTAAGTTTTAAGAAGCTGTCACCATTGACTTCAATTGTATGGGTTTTGTCTGCAACACTGTTTACCCCTGAAACTCCAAAACACTTTACCCGAACCTCCATCAGCGTAGTGGTGAGTAGATAATCAGTGAATTTTCATTTTTGGGTGAACTATCCCTTTAAGTACAGGGAAATATTCATATATCTCATTTTCAGCCGAGGATTCACATGAAAGGCTCAGAATGTATTTTCACATCCACAAATGTGAAATGAGGAAACGCTTTTACCTGTGTACAAACACATTGATCACACAAAGTGCTCTGAGTGGATGTACTGTTGTGTGGTAAGTGTATTTACCTCTCTGTGCCACATACACTACACCAGCATACTGGTCGACTGCCACAGCAAACACGTCCCCGGTGAAGAGCTCCGGGTTCCGGGGCCAGCCCAGGTCCAGCTTGTACAGAGGTCTGCCCAGCAGCTGGTAGTCACGTCTGAGGCTGGAGCTGCTGCCTGACTGGGAGCCGATGGTCCCGTACAGCACCATCATCAACACGACCAGCGAGCCCATACTTGAGGCGATCAGACATGCGTGGCCTCTCTTCTTCATCAACATCTGTGCTACGGTCAATGTCCTGCTTCCCTTAGCTGAACCTGTCAGACTGACACCGCTGGAGAGGAGGACACTGGACCGGAGTCCTCTGGCGTTAAATACACGTTCTGCTCCGAACAAACAACGCGTTCAAGTCCGTGTATTTATCCGTTTGAGGAGATTTGAAGCCCACCAGCCACAAGAAGAGATGGATTCACTTCCCCATGAGAAAACAAAACAGGTTGGGACATGAGACAGAATAACTTCCGTTCATAACATCACAATAAAAGCTAAAATAATAAATACACAAAATACGAGTGAAAGACTATTTAACTGCTGCTCTATAACTGTCCTCCTTTATGTATAGTTGTCTATGGAAATATGCAATGTATGTTTATATGCACACACACACATACACTCGAACACATCTACACACCACATACACATGTTTTGCTTTTGTATTGATTTTTGTGTTTTTATTTGCCTAAATATTTTAATGTCAATTTGCTGACTCGGGTAGCCATACTATTTTCCTTCATGTCAATTTGGTATTTTCTAATTTAAAGATGATTATTTTTGTTTAATTTGAACACTATTTAGGTGGAGGCATTATAATAAGCTCATTGGGTTTTCTGCCTCCTTCTTGTGTATTATTACTTGTATATTCATGTTTTTTTATATATATATCTGCGCTAAATAAAAAATAAAAAAACTGAAAAACCAAGACACATAGATCCTGGCTAATGCTCTACTGAGCCGGTTGTGGATTTGGACATAACTTGTAGATAAATAGATGTGTCAAAAGCATGTTCCTTCGAAGTTCATTTTTGATATAATTTTCAGGCTTTTAATTTTAAAACAAGCCTTTTTCGTCCCCGGAAGCTCGACGCGGCGTCCTGTGGCCACCGTGACGTCAGGCCGTGTTGACGTGTTGACGCAGCCTGCCTGTGTCTGAGCTTCTCTCACTGTAATTTTCTTCTGACTGGATTTGGAAGATTCTGACCCGCGGTGTGAATGACAGTCCGCGCGGGACAGAGACACCTTTCATGCAGCGGGACCCTTCGAACAATCGACTCCATGGAGGTGGTGGACAGTTCGCTCAACCTCGTAAGTTCCCCCACTCGATGTTGCAATAACAGGCTAACGTTACAGTAGCTAGGGGCTCGCAGAGGTTAGCTACTTTAGCTAGCTCCCACTGGAAGTTAGCGGCTGTAACCGCGTCGCTGTGGCCGCGTTGTTGTCTGTTGCACTACATGAGGCTACGTGTCGGCTTTGTCCTCGACAGAACAGGAAGTCGGACTGTCCATTGTCAGTTTATATTAGTCTGGTTCACCTACAGAAGTTGTTGTTAGCTGTGAGGGACCAGTCTGTTACTTGTTAACTTGTTTCCAAAGCTGTGTAATGATTACTAGTTGTTTTACTGTTCCTAACACCATCCACACAGAGGCACAGTGACACTGAACGCCACCTCAGCAGTACTGGATATAATCTGTATTATGTGTATTGTCAACTAAGTACATAGACATTACTGGCACTGACATTGACCTCGAGAAAAGTTATCTGTTCCACCAGAAGTGTTGGGTGGGTGATAATTGAAAGGAAAAATGAACTTGTATTGTTTACTTGTTATTTCATGAGTCACCTCATGAGTGCTGCTTGTTATAGATTCTCCAAGGGTGAGGACCTCTACAGGAGTTTATCTTCAGTTCTTCCCAGACATGTCCCCTTATTTCATCATCACATGACAGTGATAGTGGGTTCGGGTTAGGGGTGGATCAGCTCGGTTTGTGTCTCCCATGTGTTGTAACATTCAAAGACGAGCATCTGTTCTTTCTGAAAAATTCACGCCTTACAGTCATGTAAAAGTTTTTCTCCTCAGACTCCGAAACTAATAACCAGATCTAGTATTTGACCTCTAGTTTGAGTTAGGCCTGTTACATGCTGTCAAAGGAAGAGTGCATACCTCCCCCAAGGCTCAATGGGCGGCTTAAATTTAATCAAACCACCAAATTGCACACACTTAAAGATATCAGTCCCCAAAAGATGCCTGATTTTTCTCAAGATCCATGACTGCCCGTATGGTGTCGTCCAAGTGTCCACAAGCCCCGAAATTTATATTTGACTCGAAACAGCGTCATTTACACCATGTTTTTAGCCTAAATGTCCTCTGATACCTTCCTCTGAGGTATGTTCACGGACCCTTGGGCACACCATCGTGTGGCTACATCCGCTAGCATCGCCACTTACGGTAGTGGAGATTTACTCCTAAAACTTGGTGTAAATTACCTCAAGTCGAATATGAATGTCGGGGCTTGCGGATGTTATGTTTTTTCCTGTTGTTTAATTATGACTGGGCTAGAACACTTTTTAGCCCTGAACCTCTCGAAGTGTTTTGTGGACTCAAACACTTCACCCACCCCACCATCGGCACAGTGGTGAGCAGATAATGAGTGAATTACAATTTTTCGGTGAACTATCCCTTTAAGCACCTCTGACACAGGGAGGGGGATTGGTTTGGGAACAGGGACAGGAAAGAACTGTGGCAAGTAAGGCTTAACAGTAATCCTACATACTTTCAGCTTTCATTGTAACTTCTTCATAGCAATTAGTTATTAGTCTACCAAGCTCTGATTAACACCGAACTAGCAGTGGATGGGAGACTCTTTGCAAAGCTGAAAATAAGTCTTTTCTGGTCCTTGTATAACTGGTGTTTTGATAAATTAGTCTTGCTGGGTTTTACTCACAAAGGTTTACTGATGTAAAACACCAAATCATAGTTTCCCATCTGTTAATGTCACTCAGAAACGTCTCTTCAAGTACAGATAAAATGCTCCTGTGTGTACGGATAGGTACATGTGACTTGTAGTGCAAAGTGCTTTGAGTGGTCAATTAAACTAGAGAAGTGCTGTATAAATGCATTTATGATTTACAAATGTATTACATTGCATACTGAACCAAACATCTCTTGCCCCATTCCCACCTGTCTCTCCTTTCTTACTTCTTTGCCACTCATTTCCTCTGATTGTTCTTTCCTAAAGTCAGGGCACTATGCTTCCATTTAACACATTACAGTCCTTCTCCTCTCTATTTTTGATACCTCTAACTTAGCTGTGTCCAATTCTGTCTTTGTCCTTCTCCCCTTGTTCCCTTCGCTCTCTTTAGGCTCATCAGCAGTGCAGGAAAGCAGACCGTTTGGTATCGGCAGGAAAGTATGAAGAGGCTATATCCTGCCATGGCAAAGCAGCAGGTATGTTGGATGACACTGACACAGTACGTAACACTGTCCCCACCAGAGTCTGTCAGTCTATCCGTCTGTCTGTCCTTCCTTCCTTCCTTCCTTGTACCCATCCTTGCATCTCAACCATCCATTCATTCAAGTCGCAGTGGCAGCTCCTCCAGACAGCTTCCCGAGGTGTTCTCTGGCTAGATGGGATATGTAATAACTCCAGCATGTTCTGGGTCTACTAGCTGTGTGTTGTGACCATGCAACCAAGTAGTAAATAATGAAATGGCCCCCAGCAGAGCACATACGTACCCCAAGGTCCAAATGATCGATCTGTTTTTTGCATCTAGATTCATGCATTATTCCCTTGTAAATTGGTGAAAATGTTAAATTGAAACAATGTATCTTGCAAAGTTAAAGAAAGTGATAAAAACTTCTCCGCCCCTTTGGATCAGCACCAAAATGTAATGGGTTCTTTCTTGGCCCGTGTCCCTTCCTTCCTGAAGTTTCATGGAAATCCATTCAGTAGTTTTTGCGTAATCCTACGGAAAATTTATAACAAATTATAACCAACAGACGGGTGGAAACATGACCTCCTTGGCAGAGGTAATAATGACTAATGCTAACTTTTCCTGCTTGTTTCTGTCTCCCACCATCAGTACATTAAAGGGCAGTAGTTATCTGATGTGGACATGAGCACCCACAAATGAAAGCGAAGAGACAACTTCTTAGTCTTTGTCTAATCTTCAGTGCAGTGCTCGAGTAAAAACAACAGCTACCTGTGTCTAAATACTTTATGACTCCACTGTGCATCAACCTGCATGTTTTATAGTATTGATGCACGTTACCACATCATTGTGTAAGTACGTCTGTGTTTTAGAGCCTTTACATTTTGCCCCTTTCTTTAAGAAATTGCAGTTTCTATCTGTTTTGGTGTAAGACTGTTTGAACTCAAGGGGCTGCAGGCAAAGTTGTTGTTAATCAGCCCTCTGTCTGTTTCTCCCCAGCTCTTTTAACAGATGCAATGAAGACAACAGAGTGTGAGCAGGTGAGACACTCCTCTCTCTCTCTCTGTGTGTGTGTGTGTGTGTGTGTGTGTGTGTGTGTGTGTGTGTGTGTGTGTGTGTGTGTGTGTGTGTGTGTGTGTGTGTGTGTGTGTGTGTGTGTGTGTGTGTGTGTGTGTGTGTGTGTGTGCGCGCGTGTGTGTACCTCTGTAACTCTTCAGTTCACCATTTTATGCAAACATTAAACAACGCCTTTAATCAAAATAAGAACCAGAATATCAGTGAACCCTGTGTTCATAATTTAGTAAAGGTTCAGTAAGGAAGTTGCTCAAACCTTGGATTTTTCTTGGCAGGTGCAATAATGAAGAACCAGGTAATAATAGTGTAGGTATACTGTTGTTAGTCAACCAAAGAGTTAGAGAGTGAGTCCCTTATGTCACATGTAACTTCTTAACCTGATACAGGACAACAATATATTGTATTACAAATCTTGTTTACTTAAGTTTGTGCTATCAGTTATTTCTGCTAAAAATCTCTACAAGTTACCTTATTATATCATATACTAATTAGGGATGTCACGATACCAAAATTAGTAGTTGATACCAATACCATGAAATTCCAGGATTCCAGGTACACTGGCTGCGATCGGAAAATACCCGGCTGAGCTCCGAGGCAGCGGACTTTGTGGAGCGCTCTGAGCTCTGGGTGCTCCCGCATGCGGGCGGCGCTATGGGAACAGGGGTTAAAATTACGAAACAACAGTGGCATGTTGGAAAATTACGAGAATTCTGTTAATGTAAAGTGCCTTGAGATAATGTGTATTATTATATGGCACTATACAAATACAATTTAATTGATTGATACAGCAGATGCTGCAAATGCAATGTACTAACACACACACACACACACACACACACACACACACACACACACACACACACCTATATACTCAGTGCCAGGCTGCAAGCAGCAGGTTATTACAGTGGTGGGGTGTAGACAGGCCATTAAAACATTAAATATGTATCTAATGTGCTAAAGTTATCAGTGTTTTCTCTAGGATTCTTTTTAGCTGCGGGGGCAGGTAGGCCGGCTGTGTTTGTGTGCATGTGTGTGTGCGCACTCGTCTCTGTCACTTCTCAGGAAAACTGGCAATCGCATTTATTAAGTTATTAATCAATGGTGTTCATGAATGATCATGAATCTGGATCGTTCCTGTCACTTTAACATTGATGTCCTGACTGTGCTCCGGCATGTTATGCCTCGAGTTGTGTTTGGCAGGTGAACTGCGTGCATGCAAAATGCTGGATGTTTTTTCCAATGTGTTAAATACATGTCTCAGAAACTCTAGACCAGCCATTCCAAAACTTAAGAATGCTGCGGCCCAATTTGAAAACTTAAAACAAAATTTGCGGCCCACCCACAACTTTAATCACAACTATATGATCCACACACAGTGCAAATCCAATAACATCCACATTTAAGCGTAACAATTTGCAAAGCAACCAATGTAAAAAACAAATAAAACATGAAGTGCATATAGTGGATTGTTAAACATATATTCTTGCTGTTTGTATAACAGAGCACAACAACAATATCAGAGAGAAGAAAAACACATCTGAGGCGTAACCAAATTAACTTAAGACGTTTAACCCCCCCCCCCAAAAAAAAAAACCCTGCTCGCTATCACATGTCCATAAACTGACATTAACACTGGAATTCCTGTAGTCTGACACCTCAAGCAGTTTATCTCGATATACTTGATATGGAATCACATATTGCGTGAAGTGACATTGTGTCACCTGTAACTCACCCAATGAGAGGGGGGATGTTGCTGCGTAGCTGGCTCTGATACTCTCTCAGCGTATTTTTAAAAGATGCTCTGGGCTTGGATAAATATTGTCCATGTTTAGTTTCTAAATGGCGGCGACGCCCTTTACATGGTCCCAGGGTCTTGTTAGCTCGCATCTCAGCGCACAGCGCACACACAGGCTTGGGGGTTGTCCTCTGGGCCAGCGACAGGCTACTCACTTTTGAATGATTCAGATTGACTTCCTGATTCCCCTTCGTCATTAGCAGCTTTCCTCTGCTCCATCTCGCTCGACCCAGCTCATAACAAAGTTCTCCCTCACCTATGATTCCCCTGCTAATGATGCGTTCAAGTGTTAATGTGACGGTCAGCAAAAACAATGCTATATAGGTCAGATCAAATAAGAACAACATGGAATTTATATATCATGTCTTTGTTTCATTACCTGTGATGATTCCTTTTTTTGTGGTAATCAATGCTTACTTGCAAATCTGAAACTTTTTTATCTATTTATTTTCTGACGACCTCTCACGGCCCACCTGCAGTGGCTTCACGGCCCAGCAGGTGGCCGCGGCCCACACTTTGGGAATGACTGCTCTAGACTGTTCAGGTCATGGCAACTTGTGATTAGTGATGGTGTTTCATGTTAACATGTAAAGTGAGCACAGGTCAGCAGGGGAGTGAGGAGGGAGGACATGCGGCAGGGTGATACAGCACGGTACAAGGATCCTGAACTAGAGGCGACAGTAATTTTGCAGTGGCGGGCTGATATTGTGATATCTATGACCACTGACACTGTCACTCGTTCCTTTGATGAAGGCTCCCATTGACTCCCATTAAAAAAAATCTTCACTGTTTTTAGAAATTTGCCATTTACCATTTTACCATTTGATACTTGTGTCTGTAGGCTCGTCTGTCCATGGAGCTTCAGAGGGACAGTCATATCAAACAGCAGCGACTGATCCAAGAGCGCTGGAAGAGAGAAGCTCGCCGTGAGGCAACAAAGGCCCGAACAGGCCTGGTGCAGCCCTCCAGCAGCGCTGCCCTTCATACCCAAGCCCAGCCTGCAGGCCAGCCCCCCTGCTCTGAAGGTCTTTCAGCTGCAGAGTGTGAAGGAATCAGGGATCGGGAGTATGACACCTTACTCTACCAGCTTCAGACTCGGCAGACTGGAGGCTGCCAGCCTTTGACTCCACTGTGCCCTGGCTCTAAGACCACTAAAGATGACAAAACTCGCCTGGAAGAACAACTGACCACCATCAAGGACTTGCGGCGCGTGGTCGAACATGTGATGGATGAAAACCAGCGCCTGGTGGCCGAGAACGAGCGGCTGCGATCGGAAAATACCCGGCTGAGCTCCGAGGCAGCGGACTTTGTGGAGCGCTCCGAGCTCTGGGTGCTCCCGCATGCGGGCGGCGCTATGGGAACAGGGGGTGGGCAGGAGAGGAAAAGCACAGGGAAGGGGAAGGAGATTGCAATCCCCCAGCTGCCACCGCTGGAGATGCCTGCTCAGGAAGACCTGTGTCTGGATGACCTGCCTCCACTGGAGCTGCCAGAGGACATCCAGAATGAACTGCAGGAGCTACTGGATAGAGATAAACTGTGATGACACACACAGTCATTATCACAAGGGTTCAATCACTATGACTTTTGACTTCAGACGCCATGTGTTTGACATGAGAATCATGATCAGACCTCTGCCGAGTGCTGAGAAGAATCAGGCACATGGAGTTGTTCCACTAATACAACTCAGTCAAAAGTAAAGGCTTAGTTCACCCACAAAGTCAGTTGAAACATCAGTGAGGTTGTGAGTCAGTCTGGCGTCCAGTGATCTCTGTTCCATCTGAAGATGTCAGGAACATGTTTTTCAGATTGCATGTGAAAGGTCATTCTTGGCTTTAAAAATGTAATTTGACAAAATAAATCTTAATTAATGAAACATCCACCTCCCAACTTTTTTTTCAGAGCATTGAACCATATGTCACAGATGTTTCTGTCAGTTGATGACAACTGAGCAGAGACTAGAGACGTGACTAATTGAGTATTTTATTGTGAAATATGTGGAATTATTGTGTCTGGAAAAAAGCCATCATTAACATAACATTTTGGACTTTGTGCCAGTGTCAGTACAGTAGTAAATACATTATCCTCTTATGTATGTGAGAGAGAGAGAGGTTGACATGAGCGAAAAAAACAATAGACTACAAAAAGATCAACACGTGCAGGCTTCAGTGACACTAGGTTCTAGCCAGCCGATGACTTTAAAGTTGAAATTATTACTAGAGGACTATTTAGTTTAATGAAAATGAAGTAAGGAACATTGTTTTGTCTTGATATTATGTGGATGGATAGTTAATCGTTTGTGTCCTTACAAATGTCAGTGTGATGTTGAGTCACTTTTTGACTGTTTGCAACAGAAGTTGTTTTCTTTTGCCTCTTTACAGGAAAGAAAGAGGAAAAAAAAAAGATCAGTTTGAAGTTATAAACTCTGTAAAGTGGGAATGTGCCTATCTCCCTGTGTTTATAATTGTCTGATATGAGTAGTGTCTAGATATCGTGAGAATGTTTTTCCAGGATTCCAGGAGATAATCATGGACCCTGGGTTTCAGAACAAGCCCCAGCTGCAGCAGCACCTTCATGGCGCCTGTCTGTCTGTGCTTTGGTTGGTACATGTTCCTGTGATCGTCAGTCATCACAGAGAAGCGTGGACTCACTTCACTCTCACTGCATGTTACACAAACTCAGATGTTGATTTGTGGATGAACTGCTCCTTTAATAGAATCATCAGAAGTGCTCAGCTCTAACTCGGGAACTTATTTACAGTTGTATTGGTCTGACCCTAACACACACACACACACACACACACACACACACACACACACACACACACACACACACACACACACACACACACACACACACACACACACACACAGATACATTACATGCAGTGGGTTCAGTCACAGAAAGCATATTGCTGTTGATGAAAAACTACATTGCTGCCTTTTTTATTTTACTTTATCAGATTTAAATTAAAGGCTTTGATGATTTGAATGTGTCGTGTTTCTTTGTCTTCGAGAATCATTTTTTGGAACATCAGCAATATTTCTACACACACAAACACTGGCATGATACGAAACCCTCTAACATGAGATGAGTGTGATTGAAGTTGAAGCCCAGACAGGTGATAGAGGTTTGCAGACACAAACAGAACACAGTTTAATGCTTTTGGGGTCTTTAAGCAGACAGACATTTCTGAAACAAATAATGAATTCATCCACGAGTGAAAATGATAGTTTGCACCATGTGATGTGGCAGTGCAGTTGTTGCAAGTTATCTAAAGTTCATTTTCATACTATAAGGCTGATGAATGACAAGCGGTGGCTGCATGGAAACAGAGGAACACATTTAGAGGTGTAAAGCACTGTTAGATGTTGCAGGGCTCAAGATAAATGAACATACAGCAACATGGTTATGGTTCCTGTAAAGCTGCATTAATGAATCCCATGTCCCCGGAGGGCTGACAGCTCCAAAAGACATTCAGCGCTGCTTGAGTGTAATTCAAGTTCAAGCACGTGGGCAAACAGTTACCTGTGCACACGCCCAGCATTCATAAAGGATGTCTTCAGCTGTAGCTTTGATAGATCAGCTCCTGGGGGAAATATCAGTCTCTGTAGCAGCTAAATGCTGCACCATGTTGACCAGCTGCTCTCTGACTGTATCTGTCTGCTGTTTGCTGCTGAGCAGGTCGAGGACAGTGGCTTCTTCCAGCAGCTTCTCACTGCTGGACATACAGAAGACACACAGACTGAACTCTATGTTGTAAACGTGCAGTGAAATCCAGTGATGAGATGGAGCAAAGTACAGTTACTTTGTTACTGTACTGAAGTACATTTTCATGTATTTTTATATTACTCAACTACATATATCAGCAAATATCTGTACTTTCTACTCCACTACATTTTTTACAAAGCATTAAAAGTAACGAGTCCTCAAAGTGCACCTGCATCACTGGTGAGGAAACAGCTAAAATGGATTTGCAAGAGGTCACTGCCTACAATGATGTAGTAGACCCATGTATTAGGGTTCTTGAATGTGAATATGTGAATGACTGACAGGTAGGGTTAGGGTTAGATCTCGATGACTCCCCCCACCTGGTTCGTCCACTGGGTCAGGGTTAGTGTTCTCATTATCATTTTGAAGATGACTCTCATAGGATGTGAATAGATCAGGGTGACAGACACAATATACAAATTAAGGGAGTCACTTCTCATTGGCTGGCGTGCACAGTGAAACTTTGACTGCCAACTTTCCGGTTAGTGTGAACTTTTACATCTTTGCACCATGTTAGGTGCCTTAAATCTGTGTTCATGTATATTGTTGTATGTATTCGCTGCTATTTATGTTGTTTCCTTTTACACACACACTTCTTGAAGTGCTGCTAAACAGATTTCCGTTGTTTTAAGCGATGACAAGGAGCTTTTCTATTGATTCTATTGTAGCATTCATCACGGCAGCCCCAACAGCTTCTACAACTCTTCAAAGATCTGCACCTTCTCAGCAAACTCACCCCGAGCCAAGACAACTTGTATCATGTCCGGAGCTTTAGATGGATCGAAGAGGCCGTCTTTTGACAGGATGGTTGTTCAGACTGAGGCTGATTAATCACTGCTTCTGTGAAATCATCTCAGTTCTGTTTGCTCTGTGGTTTCTAACAGCTGCACACATCTGTACCAGTGACCTACCCATTTGTCAGGATAGGGGTATGATGCTGTTTTTCCACAGCTTGCTGTGACCACACTGTGCCAAGCCATGATCATGTGTTTCCACTGTGGTTTGGGATAACCATGTCTATCCTGTGCCTTGTGGTCCTGTCAGGACTGACGTACAGTACAACCAACACCAAATTCACTGTTAGCTCGTTACTTCACTGATACTATATACCACAGTTATGTTCCTGCCAAATATATATATATATATATTGTAGCAAGATCGGGACCCTTGGAATGGTCACCAGCCTAGCACTTCCAAGGTCCTTAGCGTCCGTAGATATATATATAAAGACAAATCATCAGATCTTGATGAACAAATTATTCAAGTTGAAAATCTTTACTGATGTACATTGTATAATTTGTTGAGAGCAAAATGATGTAACAAGGGTCAACTGGAAATCAAAATCATCATATCACATATTGAGAGTAAACTCATAATGTGACTCAGTCGTGTGTGTGGCCCCAACGTGGCTGTATGGACTCCCGACAACGTCTGGGCCTGCTCCTGATGAGTCGGTGGATGGTGTCCTGGGGGATCTCCTCCCAGACCTGGATCACTGATGGTGGATCCTGATCGTGGTGGCGGCTGATCATGGACTATGATTACAACGAGATTGTTTGATATACAATAACTGCTCCATTTCATTTGTCACTGCTGCTCCCTTCATCTCTATCAGACAATTTCTTATTGTATAAATAAACAGTTTGTACAGACATTATAATGTCTGTAAACTGTTTCTTTCTAATCAATGATGTAAATATTGCTGCCTGCTGATGTAATACTTTTCCCTTCTCTATTGCACCTGATGTCACTTTCATTTGCACCAAAGCAGGTGAAATTGATTCTCAGTCACTTGTGCTTCCAAAAGGGACAGATTGATATCCCTGAAGTTTAACTGACTTGGTGTTATACTGTGACGTGAAGCGTTCCCTCAGACAGACGTTCTTCTGTTCAAACGTGCTTCACTGGCTATTTATCTGACTCTTTATCCTAAACAACTCTGTTACTCAGTGATTCTAAAAGAACGACGGCAGAGTGGGACGTTGGTCAGAGCAGTGTCTTGCTTTCACCCGGAGAAAGCTAATACAGATAAGAAATGTTGATTTTAATGTTAGCATGTGCAGAGCATGCACAGAATGACAGGATCACGATGCTCCAGTTTAAATTCCAGTAGATGTCCCAGTTCAGACAACAGACAGTTGTCATGGTTACAGTAATCTCTCTGCTGATCCCCCCTCTAGCCTGAGTTATGAGAAATATTCTTTAATAATCGGCAATAACCTCCCAATGATTGCTGTGTGGTTCCATTACTGGTTTGTGCTAATTTAAAGCACTTGTGGTTGCTCTTGCATACAGGGCTCCAGTTGGCTCAACTGGATGAACTGGGTAGTGGTTGTTGAGCTTGCTGGCCGAGTACAGAGAAGCCCCACAGAGCTGAGAGGCAGAACAATGATGCACCAGACACTTTATTTGTTGCCCGCACTGAGATGGGGCAGCGTTTATTTTATTGCAATAACAATCCAGCAAGCCACACACCAGATGTTTAACCTCCACCGATCAAACAGCCCAGCCCAACAGCTCAGGGTGACTACACAAAGCTTTGGTATCATTAGTCAGTTGTTAGAATTGGATATTAGGACATGAGCAAGTTTGGCTTGTTGTTGAACCCAAATAAAGACAAACAGAGCTTTGGTTTCCATAAAGCTGGATTAGACTTATGGTAAATATATAACATCACTTACAAGGTCACATGTAGGAGACAGTCAGGGGATTAAACAGTCACTCATAGGAAGGAGATGCTCACAGGCTTCCTCAGAAATACAGATGAATGACAAGAGGAAAATCTAACAGCAGCTGAAGACCCTGATATACTCCACTGGAAGTCTGGGCAGGCACTCTAATGGGCACACATGGTTTGGACGTTCTGGACAGTTGTCTGTCATATGGATTGCAGCAGTCACACAGACTACAGATTTAACAGTAAAAAAAAACAGCCTTAGCCGTTTTGGCCATTATGGCTTCAAGAGTCCAGAATCTAAAAGTCCTCCACACTGCTTCTCACAAACTATATTAAATGACCCACCGTGCTTGCTTGAATTTGCACAAACATTCATAATTTAACTCTCACACGATCTGAATATTAGATAAAGTGTCAGAGCCCTGCTGAAAAAGTGTTGAAAATGGGCTGATAACTTCTTCTCTTTTAAAAACTGGCCATGAGGAAATCCCTTCCTACAGTGATTTCAATGCAAGTGATGAGGGGACAAAATCCAGGCCTCATTCTTTGACTAGCCAGACACTCACTGTCCCCACTGGATTCATGTTTCTCCTTTAATTTGTCACCCAGCTGTATCAGCTCCCTAGTTTCCAAGAACACACACTACATTCGTAGTGCTGAGTCAGAAGCACAACGACTGATTAGAGGGACAATGTTTCTGCCAGAGAAACAGTCAAAACTGACTCTACACCACAGTCACTGTTAAAGGAACCTTCTGAGTGTATCTCTAACTTCAGTACAAGAGAACAAAAACAAGTCACACTTTACAATACAACACTCTGCAAGTTTTAGTGTCCATCATCATGAATTTTAAGCTCACTCTGTGCTGCATCCTCACACAGCAAAGTACATTATAAAATGAGATGACAAGCAACAACAGCAATGATAAAAAATATTTGGGAGGAGGTATATGTGCAAAACAGTTGGTTACAACACAAGAATAACTTTCAAAAAGCTAATCTTCTCTGTTACTAAGATATACAGGTCGAAATTTACAACCAGGGATGTGATCATATAAAAACACATGAGTAAAAAGCATTAAAAAGGAGTTAGAGTTCATCCCTGTGTTTATCAAGGTGGTTCTCTCTTCCCATTACTCCTCTTCGTCGGAGTTCAGGGTCTTCCTCCGACGGCAGTAAGGATCGGCTGGTGTTCATTAGTTTCATTCAAGTGTGTTTCACTCAGACAGGTTCAATCCCTCTTCTCCTAAAGTCCAAGAGTTCAGACCGGATGGTGTCCCTCTGAGACATGGGCTCTCATACTGTTACCACTGTGTCAGGGAATGATGCAAGTGTCTGATCCTGATTGAGTCCACCCAAAAAGCATTCATTAGTATACTAAGCCACAGAGCAGTTAACTGACTCAGACTGAACAAAGTGTCAGAGTGTCCTTAAAACAAGTTCCTCATTGAATACCTGAAAGGCAGCAGAAGCAAAACAGATGCCATGTTTTCAAAAGGTAAAAGGCTTCACTTTACCTAATGGGTAATTTAATAATGCTTTGTTGAACATTTATAAGCCAGAAATATAAACATTTGGGTTGCCAGGTTGTAAAAAATCTCTTTGGATTGTTGTAATGATTGTTTTAGCCTTTAAAAGGTAATGAACTGCAATATTTATTATTCACTTTCCTCACCGGGTAGAGAACAGTGGTGTTCACAGCTGGTTCAGATAACAGATGCCAAAGTTGGCATTTCCAAAAGAAATGAAAACGAACTAGGGATAAATGCTAACGTTGCTAATATGTTCACCACATCACCTTTAAAAGGGTCCTGGCTCCGACTTCTATGAAGCCACAGGGTCTGTAGTTATTATCTTAAAACTTTTGTTTATTATAATTAAAATATCTGATTCAGAAGACGAGAGGACAGTCTACTTGGAGACAGACACACACACAGCAAGTTCACAAACCACAGCCAAACCTGGCAACCCAAAACCTTGCTTATATTAGTAGCTCATACCTGTGCAATTAATAAAGCATTAGTTTTACATCAACTGCACATAGAGGATGTCTTATTAGAAAGTGGTACCACAAATAAAAAAATGACTTACAGATGAATCTAAAATCTAAAGACCACAGATATATAACATCACACCAAAACACTACAACAGTAAAGAAAAACGGCTAAAACAAACAAAACCTCCATCAAATAATCATCAAAATCAAGACAAAGTTCTCTGAGAGTCTCTGGTTTAAGATGAGTTAGGGGATAAATATGTCAGCACAAAGCTCACGATCAGAGAGACGAAGGAGTTCAGACCGAGAAGAGCTGGAATACAGACCGACAACACCATCCACCAATCAGCAGGCTGTCTGCTGTGTGTCTCAGCAGTGTTTTACGTCCCATAATTAACAGAGCTCAGTGCTGGTCTCTTCTTGCCTTTAATCCTCAGGGATCCATAACGAGCCTGGTGAGAAAACAATGAAAATATGGGGTTTTTCTTCTCACTTTGACATCCTCTCCACTCTTGTGCTGATATTTAGCTAAACAAAGTTTTCCCTCAGTGTTTCTCATTAAATACGTTTTAAGTCATTTAACGCTTTTCAAAGTGCAGATTTTCAAAAACTACGGTTGCTGTGTATCAGTGTGTACATGTAAAACAGAGCCTTTGGGAAACTCATGACACTGTTGCTTTGTGTAATGAGCATGCGCCAGAGACAACAATAACTATGTCAGCTTTGTACCAGATTCACTTCATTGGGTTAGCACTGCTAGATCTAATTACAAATGACTAAATTTAGAATCACTGCAACAGATTAGCCCAATATTAGGGCGCAGTCACACATAAAAGATAAAAGCAGGTGGATGTGAACTCCATGTGAAGCCACGTTGCAATTTGTCTCGCCACAGGAAGCAAATGTTTTATACGGCTCCTTGCTCGCATAGATGAAAGGGAATGGGGGGGGGGGGGGGTTGTGTGAAGGTTCACCACATACCTTACTTGGACCACAGCGTTCTTCTATTATATTTGACAGATTGTTGATGTAAACTTTATCTCCACCTAATGCCCCGGAGTGCTTGTTTGAACATTTGTAGTCGTTTTAGTGTTCTCCTCTGGACGGAGATATTTTGTAAAACGAAGGTCGTGTGGATTGCCTTTTTTTTTTTTTTTTTTTACCGGGGAAAATATTCTTTCAAAAAAATATCTGCAGTAGGGTAGAAAGGGCCTAAGTTTCTGCATTGTGTTGTGGCACTTAATACAAACTCCTGAGCCCCTCCTCTCTTAGACTTCGCTCCCAAAGGATTATTTTGACTGATATATTCACAGATTTATCTTGCTACCAGAATAGATATTTCAAACAATGCACTTACATCTTTACGAACTCTGGACCGTGTGATCTTGACACTCTGCGATCGTCTCAGGCCTTTCTGAGTAAGAGCCTCATCTTCAGAGAAGGTTGGCTCAGTCTCCTCATCCGACCTCTCCTCCTGGTCATAAAAGTATTCTGAAAATACACACACCACCAGAAACAATGAAAAACAGATACGTATAACAGGTACGTATATCACAGTGACTCAGAGATCATGTTTGGCTGCATTGATCACACAACTGGGCTGAGAAGTTGTGCTATTGCTGAAAATCCATTGAAGAATGTAAATAAATGTGTGATAAAGTCCACAATTAATCACATGTGATTTTTTTCACCCTCCCCTTCCAAACAGGAAAGAGAACCTGGTAGTCTTCAGTTGTCATAAAAACTCAAAAAGGTGTTTAGTTTGTCCAGTCTGGACTACTGTATAAAAACATGGCGTCCTCCATAGAGAGGAACCACCCCTGATAAATATAAAGTATTTATAAATAAAGGGCCCATTCTAAAAAGGTAAAGAAAACAACAATTCTTACAATTTAGATGAGACACACTAGTGAAAACATCACTAGGATCATTTTATATTCAATGTCTACCTATAGATCCCTTTCACCTATATCTTACAGACTGGACCTTTAAGTTGCCAAATTCACAGAACAGTTTTATACTTCAGAGTGAATTTTTATAATCAATTGACAATTACTTTCTTAATTAATCGGTTAAATGTTCAGGTCCACAAATTCAAAAGTAAAGAGTGAAATTAATAATAATTTGTTGATGTATTGATTTGTCCGACCAATCCAAAAATATTCATTACAATACAAGACACAGGAAAACTACAAATATTCATGGTGGATTTTGAACATTTCTGTAAAATCAATACATTTTGGTGGATCAATGAATCCATTAGTTGACTAATCATTTAGGCTATATGCTTCAAATGAAATTTGAATGGATGGTGGTCTTCTAGATTTCATCAGTGACAGAACATCTGATGTGTACGTTCTGATGCACACCTACTAAAGCTTAGAGTGAGAAAGATTTTTATTAAGAGTATTTGATACACAACTTCCCCTGCAATGCAGCATCAAGTTTACTTATACCTGCAGGCCTCCTACAGTCAGATGCTGCTGATCGACAGGTCAGTTACAACTCATGAAAACTCCATGCGTATGTTGGACACAATAAGAAAAACAATGACAATGAATTTACATTTGTTGGGTCACCACTCACATAAGCTGTTTGACAGGAAACCAGATCACAGTAAAAAATGAACAAATGGATCACAGAACATTTGGTGTTTTCAGCTCTGTTACAGTGAACGATCGCTGACAGGTGCCTGTGGCTGCCGACTGTCACTTTCTGATCAAAGGCCTGTGTTGATTGTGTGTTAGGGTGGTAGTGAAGAAAGCTGGATTCATTTAAACTGTGTGTGAACGGCGGCTGGTCCAGCAGAGGTCAGCAAATAGTCAGCAAACACCAGCTGCTGCCGCTGCCTCCCGGTGCAGCTCTCTCTTTGTCATAGACACACAAGGTTAAAAGACAAATGAAGTAGAATGGCACTCAGTGGAGCGAATACCTCTGCCAAGGCTCAACAGTCTGATAAATGAAATCAAACTGCAGCAAATTACACACACTAATATATATATCAGCCCTCTAAATTTACCAGATTTTTTCCCCCATCTAGATACTAGCATCATTCGCTGGGAATTTGGTGAAAATACAAAAAAATAAACATACCTCTATCTCACAATGTTAAAAAATGTGATTAAAAAACTTGAAATGTGTTCTTTACAGGCCCATCTTCCATATTTCCACCAGGTTTTTTTTTTTTATAACTGATGTACTGAGGTCATTGTGAACTGAGACACACCAATACAGATTTGTGGCACAATGGTGTAGCATAATGTGCATACATAAGCTGAGTGAATTTCTTCATATTTCTGAATATGACCATCGAATTTTCAATTCATTCTTTTGTGTCCATGAGTTTTTGAAAATTACGTATTAAGCTAAAAATGTATTTGTTTTTAAAATTGAAAAAAGATCGACACATTGAAATTCCTTTTTTCACCTGTCTATAGATAATTTATACCAAAGGTTGTGAAATGGTCCTCCAACTAGTTTGTTTCACTTTCTATATCTTTGAAAAAGACAATAAGATTTGTAATGTTGGAAAAGATTATTGGAGCTAAGATGGAGACTTGAACGATTACAACGACAAGTGAAGTTTAACTTTCAGCCAAGTTGTTTTCAAGATACATGCAAAAAAGATTTTACTTAATTTTTGATGCCTAAGTAGTGAGTGGAATTTGCAACCAACCCATCCAACGTGTCAATTAAGCGGACAAAAAGAAAGACGAAGGTGAAGAAAGGTTCAGTAATTTCCCAAAGATTTTAACAAACGTTACTCAAACAGGAAGAAACAGTGCATTTGTTGCAGTGGATGAATCCACATATTGTGCTCTGTTTGTGGCAGCAGGACAGTGTGCGTGAAACGGAGTCTAAATAACGCCCAGTGTGTGTCCATGGTGATGAAGGAGCATGTCATCCAGTGCAACAGTGTGGCTCACTGATGTGTGTGTGTGATAGCCTTAGGAAACAATGGAATTCTGTGACTCAGAGGAATCAGATATGATCGTTAGGCTCTGCACATGGGATTTGTTCAAACAATATAGAACATCTTCAGATGCATTCTTTGAGTCGTGCAGTACGTTCAACAAGCCATCACCTGTAGGAAACCGTTGCTGCCCAGGAACAGAGGACTTCTAATATGGCCACCAGACGGTGTGTGGTTTCTTGATATAAACATTTCACATGTAGAGAGAGAGAGAGAGAGAGAGAGCAGTTCCAAGGTGAAAGCATCTCTCCTCCCTTGTCTCTCTTCTTCCCTTCATGTTTCTGTGTCTCCCTGCTGGCTGGCTGAGCTGAATACATATTACTCTGTCCTCTCTCAGCATGCTAATGCTGTCTACCAGCCTTCCCGCCCTCAATCCATCCACCTCTTCTTCCAATTCACTCCTCCATTCATCCCTCACATCTCCACTCTCCTCCTATACATTCATCTCTGTCCCTTCCTCCACCCTCTCCTCTCTCCCCATGCCTCGCTCACTGGATGTGCGTGTGTGTGTGAGAGAGTGATACAAAGAGAGTGAGAGGGCAAGAGAGGGAGCTATATAGAGGGAACAGAGAGAGAGAGTTCATGTTTTGTATTCCACCGGCATCCCACTGAACCTCATCTCATCTCCTCTGTCTGCTGGGAAGTCCTCTCACACACTCGCGCTCACACACTCGCGCACACACACACACACACACACACACACACTGCTTCACAATGCTAATGTCAGCCAACCTGCAGGTCCCATCAAACCAGAGAGAGGGCATTGAAGGAGATGAGGAACAAAGAACAATTCAGAAACATGCTCTACTTTTTGTTGTATGACAATGTTTTTGTCTGAATGTCTGCAGCTTTTAAACACACAGCAGATGTGTGTATATAACTACATAGAGGAGAGTCAGTGTTCAGCACTGTACACAAGAAGTCTGTTGAAGGAGACTTGGTGATATAAAAAAATGATTTGATGGTGTTAAACTAATGTTTTTCTGTCTCATTACTAATTGGAATAAACACATTCTGAGATCAAATCTTACCTCCCCTCTATACAAACAAACACGTAGGTCATTTCTGTTCACAAAGACCAAGTTATGTAGCAGCTGTGCTGTGAAGAATTATACCGATTTAAGGAAAGCATCGATCATGATGTGGTGATCAGTCTTGATATTGTGGCGGTGGTCTATATCCAATCATGAGTGCTTTCACACCTGTATTAGAGCTGTCCACTTTAGATCGGATCATAAAAAACACATGTTCACACCCAGTGAGTAAAAGGCCTATGTTACCTGGTTCAGTGCTGAAAACCATCAATCAATCAATACAATTGATGCACTCAATGTACTTGTTGTGGATCACCAGACACTTTTGCATAATATAACATTTCAGCCCCGAAGAGCTGATTTTTTTATGTGAATGAAATTTTATTTAATAAATATGTTTTACCTGAACTCAACACGTCAACATCTAGAAAAAAAATAAAAAAAAATGTCATACTTTTGTATGTGTGTGTGTGTGTGAGTGTGAGTGTGTGTGTGTGTGTACCTGGTCCGTCGGCAGCATCAGTGCTCTGAGATCTCCTGATGGCGGGGTTGGCAGAGTGGGAGCTGTACTGGTACAGCTGGTTTCCTCTGTCGTCCTGCTGGCTTATCTGTGTGAGGTCATGCATACTCAAGCTACGCAGCTTCTCTGTGATGGCTCCCTGACCCTGTCATACACATAGACACCAATGTTAACATCACGAGCAAACTACACTGAACACAATCCAACAGGGATGAAGTGAGTGGGTGCCTACAGACTGAGTAACACAACTTAAGAGTGTGAAGAGCCCAGTGTTTCCCACTGAGTATCTGTTGGCTTGAGGCTGTTTGGGTGAGGAGATCTTTATTGCAGCAAAAAAAATCTTTGTGTTTATATACAGACACAAGCACAGAAGTGTATTTGCAGACAACGTTCAAATTTATGGCCTAATATTACACATTGCAACTACTGCCTCTGTATTGGCCACATTTGACTGGAAGCAGCTTGACAACAAAAATCCATTTGAGAGCTGTAATGTAAACAACCTGAGCAGACATTAACTGAGACCTTGAGAGCATTACGGCACTGTCTGATACTATACTGCAGTGCAAACCGTGGCCCAGTGGAGGGCCTTGGGAGGTATTGCAGGTGGGTCTAAGCCTGGGATATAAAATTCTACCGTTTAGCAAAATCATAAAAATATATACCGGTACTTTGTTCTGGGGGGAAAAAAAATCAAAATAATATTACTGTAATTATATAATATTTGTAGTGAAACCAATTTGCACGTTTACATCGAGATCAATATTTTGATATTAACCCGATTAGGCCAATAGTCTGAATAAGACATTGTCATGCAAACACCATTTATGATTACCATAACCCAAATAAGACATACCTGGAATAACCTATACTTGAGTATTGCAACCTTGTATATGTATATGATGTAAACATCTTAATCGCATATATACTTCTTAATTGCATTGTAGCGTCCTATTGAAGTTTTCGCTGCAGGGAACTGTGGAATAAAGTTGGACATAATGACCTGGTGGACATAATGATTCGTAATCTAGCCCTGCTCCCTAACATGGAAATGGAAATATGAATTGAATATTCTATTAGCAACTCATGTAAACACCAAATACATCTAGTTTAGGCAATTAACTTCCCAAACAGTGTTCAGGTTGTCCCTAAATAGCCTGACAATATTATCTGATGTCTGAAAAAAACAAAAAAAACAAATAGGATACTCTAGACACATTTATACTAATATGGACAGTGAAGAAAGTGTTATGGTCCTCAGAACTAGTGTGACAAAAAACCTTCTACAATGATAAAGATGTCATAATGGACATGGCTGACAAAATGAACACAGGGAAGACAACACAGCGAGACAAAACGAACGGAGGAGAGTTTTGAGAAATATTAAAGCAAGAGAAAGAAGAAATAGGAAGAATAGATCATGTGTTAAACTGAAATGAAAATATTAGACACGGGGGAAAAACAAAAAAAAAACACATCCCAACAACGAATCTAAATGAAGAGAATTTGTGTTGTAAATATTGAAATATTGAAATGTATTTTTGCAAAAACACACAAATTCTTTATTACTACACTGGGTAGAAGGTGGAAATAAACACTGACATGTATTCCTGGCTACCAGGTCTGGTAAAAGAACAGAAATGGATGGGGAACAGTGGAATAATGCTGGTGTGAAATGGGAACATTCTGTCCATGCTGCAACACTGACTGGTTTTTACCTCCCACAGCAGCCTGCTGACACACAGAAACCCTGAAGAAAGACGGATGTCAGTACAGGGAGAGAGACAAAGAAACAGTCACAAGAAGGTTAGCTAGTAAGAAAGCTCGAGCACATCCACATATCACTGTGACCAAAATCCTTTCAAACTATACAGTGTGGCTTTCCGTCTTTTTAAAACCAGATCAGAGGAAGTCCAGGAGAACTGATTCAGTCTTTCCTCTTATTACCTGCAATGCACTTCCATAAATTTGTATTAGCAGGAGCATGTAATTGTGTGTATACTAGTATTTTCCCCAAAAGGACTTGTTGTACAGTGTTCAGGGTATATTATTTTTCTTCAGGAAGTCAGCTCATCTTGAATAAATAAACATGACTTGTCACTATAGTCTTTTACAGAATATTCTGTTACTATGGTTATACACATGTATTTTAAACACTGTGTTTGGATCCAGGGATTTTGACATCCCTGACATACCAGTCTGTTCCTTCGCACCTGTGGAGGATTTGTAGACGGAATTTAAAATCAGCCGCAGGCAACATGCACATCAATATGCAACATGCATGCTGCATGCATAATGAATTGTCCATTATATTTGCTGCACTAGCCTTCAGTGAGTCTCAGGACTGTCTTATTTATTAAAAATCACATCAGCCATGGTTTAAATGCTCCGATGGATCAGAACAAAAACAAACCACAGCTCTAGTATCTGCCGCTCTCTGAGCTGTTTGCATACAGACGGATTTAATGTGCAATCCAGGTGGTTTAATTGAACTAGTAAAGTTTCATAAACTTCCAATTAAAAGATAAAAAGCCTAAGTATTTCAAATAGCACTATGAGCTAAATGGTTGTGATGAAACAGAGGGCAAGAAAATAAAACAGACAGTAAAGACAGAGAGGCAACAGAAATATAGGAAAGAGTGGGAAGACTGAACAAACAGAACTTTTCAGGCAGAGAAAAGATAAACAGAGACACACAAAGCATGGGAGAGAGAGTATGAGATTTAGTGATTAATTCTTTCTACAGGGCACATATAGCCTTTTGACAAAAACAGTCTATGGGTAGAGCTAGCCTATGGGCATTTTAACACCTGGAAGTCCAGATCAGGGTCAGAACCAAGGCTCATGTCTTTATCTGAGTGTTTACATTTGATCTGTTTAGGTTCCACATTGTAATTTATGGAGCGAATCAAAGACTTTTGTATGACATATGTACCTCCTGTCATCATCACCTACGTGAGCAACATCAACCTACACTGGACATTGTTTGATTTGTAAATGGCTGTGCATCTGATGTCGGTTGGGCAGTCTCATTTATTGTGTTGCTACTGTAATATGATTATGGTATTAGGACCACCAAATCGAACGTCCTCTGCATTGAAAAATGAATTGATCGGTGGGGAAAACTACAAGCAATCTTGTGAGCCGCTTCTGCTTCTTTTTCTTCTATTGGTTGATGTTGTCTCAACTTCCTGCAATTGGTCTGAAAGCCTGAACTATCCAATCAAGAGGACATGTCCTTTTTTTTTTTCTACTTCCTGCAGGTTACTGTTTTCACAGTGCCACCGAAGATAATTGTGATTGGTTTTGGAAGCGTCTCTGCGTGTGTATCCACACATCATGTCCTGGTTTAAGAACACTGGATTTGAGAAGCTTGTTCTTGGTTCTGAGCTTAGAAGGGAACCAGGTACCCTATGAGGGTGCAGACATGACTCTTTCAGCTGGAGGTGCTGTGACAAACTTATCCTCTTTTCCCAGCCTTTAAATGTGAACAGAAGCACTACAGGACTTTCAAAATACATGAATGACAATCCGAATATAATAAGCATTTATTTTATTTAAACTGTGTAAGTCGCTCAACATGGTTTATTTGCAGCACCAACAGAACGTGCTGTTTTGTGATCCACAACAATCTGGTTTCAAGCAGCATTAAGCTGGATGGGTTCTACCAATTGTTCCATCTAAACATCATATCAGGATATGATTTTAATTTAATACATCACTTCCTGCCTCTACCTGCTGCACCTGGCTGCTCCACGTCTCGCCTGAATAATGCGAAAGATGTGTTACTGTGTGAACAGTCTGCGCAGAGAACCTCTGGCAGGGTTGTGCATGTGTGGGTCCAGAAAGAAATTCTTTCGGAGACCAAATTCTTTCAAATTCTTTCTAGACTTTACCAGCAGGTCATGTCTGAAAACGGCAATAAAGAAGAAAAAAAGGGTAAAAGGAGACTCAGCTGACCTGAGGTCTGAAAGCCTGCTTCTGCTCACAACATCCATTCTCCAACACCATTTGCTTGAACTACTTTTGCTTACAAAATTAAAAGATTGCTTTCTTTTAGAGTTACAACAATTATTCAGGTAATCAACTGACCGGATTTAAACACTATATTGATAAAATTTCGACAAACTGCTGTTTTCAGCATCTGGACAAGCAAGATCTTATACAGAGATGCTATATTGCTTTGTTTTGTATCACAGTAAATGTTGTATCACAGTAAATGTTGTATCACAGTAAATTTAATATCTTATGTCAATCAAGAGTAATCATCATCAATAATCATTAACTGCAATCATGCTATGTTTACTATCTTCTACATTTAACTATACTTATTTAATCAGATTTTGCTGAACTTGCTAGATGGCCTTGACTGTTAATGTGGATCTAACAACCTGACATGATTAATTCTGTTTAGTGGTGGATTCCCACTGCCTGGGATTACCTCAGTGCAGTCAAGCCTGAGACAAGAGCTCAGCAGGGATTTTCTGATATACTCAGGTATTCACGCAATGCTGATATAACCAGCCAAACATGCTTCATTAGCACTGACTCTGCAGTACATGGTAGCTGACGGACAACACAGAGGATATAAGAGCATAGTGTTTTTGATATGTTAAGTTTTTATGCAGGATTTGTTGTTTGATTGTGTTTAATGCATCTCTCCAGCATTTATTTTGTTTAAGTTCTCCTTTGTGATTTGGCATCAGGACATTCTAGTGCCAATAGGTTGAATTTGAATAAACAATCTTTTCTTAATTGCTCTACCGTACAAAGCAGGTAGAGGTTGCTGTTGTATCGAAAGCAAAAAACCTCATAGCTCTCACTGCATTTATCAAAGGCAGATACTGCTCAGTAAGGAAGGGGAGAGGCGGGGGAGACAGGAAGTGGTGGGATTTATAGGACATGTCTCAATTTGATAACATACCACAAGAGTGAGACTTCACAACTGCCTCAGCCATGCTACTGTTGCTTTCTTTTTAAATACAAATATGTGTGTGTGTGTGTGTGTGTGTGTGTGTGTGTGTGTGTGTGTGTGTGTGTGTGTGTGTGTGTGTGTATATATATATATATATATATATATATATATATATATATATATATATATATATATATATATATACACACACACACACACACACACACACACACACACACGATGAAAATGACATTTAATTTAAAAGAAGATCAAGTAGAATGTAAAACAGAAAGTTTAATGTTCATAGACCAAGCAGAGACACTTGCCTTGACAGCTGCACTGACGGCGGCGGTGGCTGCGATGCTCAGTCCCTGCTTGCCAAAGTTCACCATGGTTTCATAGCTTCTCTCTTTGGCCTGTACAATGTACTCATCTATTTCCTGGAGGGACATTATCAGTGAACACTTTTCTTATAGACAGTTCAAATCAATATATATACATATACACACAGATAACCAGGTATACAGAGGTAGCAATAGAGGGATGGATGAGTGATCTTACCCTCTCTCTGGAGGACAGCAGTGGGTGCAGACACTTTCTGTAAATGAGACTGGCTCCTCTGGTGTAGGGGGACAATAGCCATATCACAAAGGCTATCTTCAGCTCATAGTACAGAGGAAACCTGGAAATTCGCACATACAGAAGATGCATCCCATCATTAATGAGGGTTGATATTAACTTAGTCATCAATATTTGTGGGGATGAGACCACAGTCAGCATTTAAAACACAAATGGATGAAAGGTTGCACAACAATCTACACTAAACAATCCATAATGATAACGTTACATTTTCTTTTAAAAAATTAAATCTCCTACATGAAACAGCATTCTGGCACATTGCTGTGTTATTGTGCTTCCTGTTTGCTTCAATTATCCTTCAGATGAGTGTAGAACTTAACTTAACTGGAGTCCACTTGTAGAAACCTGAACTGTAGTTTTGAAAGACTCCTATGTGACACCAATATATGGTCCTGAAAAAACTGAAGTCCAGCAAACTCCCTGTACTCCTTCTACTATATAATAAAATAAAAAAAGAATAATAACATAATATTAATATTAACTGTGAAACAGAAGAAGGTTGGAACCAGCATGGCTCTTTCTACTACCATCAGGCTAGACAGAAGCCACTGTGAGTCAAAGACAAATGACAGACCACTTGGAGTTTGTCAAACAGCATTTGGAGGACTGAGAGAACATGAGGAAAAAGATTCTCTGGTCTGATGAGACTGACGGTTAACCCTTTGAGCAGAACTTCTCTTCTGTCTGCAGGAGTGTGTGTGAGTGTGTGAGTGTGTGTGTGTGTGTGTGTGAGTGTGTGTGTGTGTGTGTGTGTGTGTGTGTGTGTGTGTGTGTTCATCTCTGACACAAACTGACGTTGTTATTAATCGATATGTGGGATCATGAATCCAGATATTTCCGGTCACTTTAACACTGATGTCCTGGCTTAGCAGATGAACTGTGTGAGTGCAAAATGTTGGACGTTTAAATGCTTGTCTCAAACTCTTGAGCGAATCAAACACCACGTTGCTAGTGGGCAGGTGTGGGGGACACCGTTGGTCATTGTGGTTGAGGCTGGACAGTTTTTACCGTGAGCTTTACACCATGGCAAACAACCACGGTTATAATAATTCAAATTGTACACGCTAATACTAACCGTGGGTATTTTTACTGTGGTTAATCGCAAAACCGGTAACCGTTTCATCCCTAGTGTGTGTGTGTAGTGTGTGTGTTCATATTTGACTGAAACTCACCATGCTACTGTTTGGTCAGTGATGGTCTCCACCACAGTGTAGAGGGCAAAAACAATCCAGTACATCATCCATCGCACCTACACAGAGAGAAGAATGAAAAATGAAGCTGCACCGACATTTGTACTTATCAGCTGATAAGTGACATGAAGTTGCAAAAACAAAATGCCAAGGGACGTCTGAGGTAGTTTGGAAACTGTGCCAAACATTTCAGAGTTTTTCAACCAGATAATATGGACAACCTACATTTATTTCAAAACTTGAATTGCATTTGACAAATATTTATTAAGCAATGCAATATTTCAACAATTTGATGACAAAAGCTTTATAAAATTACTGTTCAAATGACCAAATACAACTATAAACGACTATAAAACTCTTAATTTTCCTACTCAATATCATCAAGGAAATATATCAAGATCTGATTCACCCCTGCAGCCTTCCATGTCAACTGTGATTTAGACATTAAGATCACATTGCAGACACTTAAACCACTTTGCTTTTCTTGTTTTTGTCATCACGAATCCTGCTAACAGAGCTGTTACAAGCTGAGAAATATAGAAAAACTCATCGTGTCCTGGACTCATCTATCGAGTGAACACACACATTATGATCTAAACTAAATTAAACCTTTTTACACTTTGTGGGGCCAAAGGGTTAGATCACTTGAGGCTTTTGTGGTATTTTTCTCTTTTTTATCACCCATTATCTTGTACTCTGCCCCCTCTCAGCCCAGTGAGGTGGCGGTGAGGATTTTATAACTATTTGCCCTTTTAAGTTTTCTGCCGTCCTCCCTGCTCTCATGTTCCTCCCGTCTCTCTTTGAGGGCTTTCCTGGCTCTTCAGGCTGGATTTCCATATCAAAGCCAGCGATAGACGGTGGCAGGCAGGCAGACAGTCACATGGCAGGCTGAGGTATTAGCCTGACCTAGCTGCAGCTGCATGACTGAACACAGACTGACACTTCCAAATGTAGTGCCCATTTATACAACCTGTTTAAGGCGGGATTGTGTCTATCCTCATTCTGTATAAAGGCACGAAAACAGAATAGTGGGGGTCACTGTTGTTTCACTTTTATGCCAACATCAGAGGGAGTCACAGTGCTGGATCAACGTCATTGTAAAAGGGAGAGCTGACATGGTGGGACTGACACCACACACAAGCACACAGACACAAACACACAGAGTGAGAGAGAGAGAGCACCATCTCTGCACTGCCTGCTGCACTGGTTAATTGGTGACCTCATCGTGAACTCCCTCCACACTCACAGGCTCATGGGAATGATAAATGTAAAGGAGAGAGAGTGAGTCAGAGTCAGTGAGATGGAGAGGACATCTAATTTATATGTTTCAATCTCCTTCTGCCTCCACTGCTTCTCACGCTTCTACCTCTCTTTCATCTGCCCCTTCATACTTCTCTTTACCAGCATTTTCTCTCTTGCCCTCCCTCCTTCATCTCATCAGTAGGGAGGACATTAAGACATGACCTCAGTGAAATATACCGCGGCCATTTTGCCTTCCTGAGGCAACAGCAGACATTTACTAGCCCAGTCTGTGAATAACTGCCTTCCATTAAAAGAGACAAAACACCTGACCTCAGCCAATGGTAGAGCTAAAGTTGGCAGACAGGGCATGTTGATGGACCTGGGAAGCAGGAGAGGCTGACTAGTAGACATAAAGGCTATAGTCCACCAGTTAAAAAGTCATTTTAAATGACTACTATCTTTTGTTATGGTTGCTTTTTATGACAATCATGCCACAGCATAAATAAAGAATGGTTACAGAATATACATTTACTGACTGATTATATTATTAATCAGGAAAATAATCTATTAATCAATTTATCCTTTGGTTTAAAAAATGCCACAAAATACCCATAACCCAAGTGGATATACTCTAATGGCAAAACCAAAATTCCAGCGCAGAATTCCTATATTCAACTCCACAGAGGACAATTTCACATATTCATATTTAATCAGCTTAAAGCTGTGAACTGCTTTTCTATTCAGTGACTGCTGCTTTCCAGTTAGACTGGGATCCAAGATAGTTCAGTACAGAAATCCATTTATCTGAAGCAGAGTCAAACAGTGTAGCCTAGGGGTCAGACGTTTTCACTGTCCACAGTTCAGCACTTAACTACTCCTATGTCTGCAGTGAAGAGGTAGCAGAAGAGAAGTGAGGCATAGTACAGAGAGATGATATTTCTAACTGAGTGATGAGGTCCGGTTCAGGAGGTGGAGTGAAAGAAGAAACATTTAGTAGAGGTGAGGTTGTTCAATAAGACACTGACAGAGAGATCATCAGCATGCAGCCACATGCTGTATGGATGTACAGAGAAACACTAGCTACAGCAATAAAAACAAAATAAGAGGGCTGAGTCTCAGGAATGAATTTTAAGCGCCAACTTTGTGATGAACTGAAATAACCCCGAGCAGGGTGTGCTGCAACTCAAGTCATATAAAAGCAGCCACAGGCCTGTTTCAGCTGAAGAACCACTATCTTAAAGTAATGAACTCTGTTTCATCAACATATACATAAAATCCTTACATGTGCTTGAGGGTCAATTAAAGAATAAGTTCAATTTTGTGAATTATTTATGGTTAATGATCACACTGGAGGCTTGTGTGCAAACAGCAGTATATAATCAGTATATGGATCATCTTCTTGTGCGATCCAGACTTCATTCATTACTTCTCTTGCACTTCTCTTGACCTTTTTTGAAGAGGACACTGAGTGCAAAGTGAACAATTTCATTCTTGCCTTCATTGAGGGAATAAGTTTGATTAAAGTAATTGAACCTGTTTAGACCTGGTATCAAGTACATCAGTTTACACCTGGCAATTAATCCTGAATGTGTCTCATGTGATCAGGCATCACTCCACCATTCTATATGCAAATAAACACAGGTCATTTCTGTTCACAAAAAACAAATTCTGTTGTTTTCAGCAAGACTGAGAAAATAGATGTGTCTGTTATCAATGTATTTGTGAGTCAGTGTGAGAAGGAGAGATAGAGAGGGAGAGAGCAGACCAATAGGGACTGAAAATAGGAATAGGCAATCAATAGGTAGTCTGGCTCAAAGGAGAGTCACTGCTATCTGCATCTGGTGCTGGTGTGTTAAAGCTGTGTGTGAATGTGTTACTAACTCAGCCGACTGTGGTTTCACTCTCACTGGCATTAGTTACATCATCCAACTTCTTTTAGAAAACACATTTAAACCCTTCAATATATACGCAGCACAGATTCACGTCAAAAACTGGGCTGATAGGAAAAAAGGTTGTCACGATAGTTTAGTGCTATGCATTTACATTTCTAGTCACATTCATATAGCACATCTCTCACATTTTCAAATTTACAGTCAGAAGCATAACAGTCACTGTTTTTTCTACAGAATCAAGCAAAAACTAACCATATCCATAAAAATCTCATTAACTTACATATTCCTTGACATTTTTGGTCTTGACAGCTTTGTAAGAGTAATATGCAGGATACAGGGTCCCGAACAGCAGTCTGCAGGGAGAAAAAACACAACATGGAGCCCATCATTTCTATACTTTCACATAATGACCACACTTACATTTACTACGATGTTCTTATTACCTGCAAACACAGATTAGATTGGAACAAACTATAGAATAGGAGAATGGTTAAAATTGTGTTAGCAGGTTTGCATAAGCTAAAAAAAAAAACACTCTTAATTCGTTTATTTTTTTATAAAAGTACAGTTTAAAGTCTACAGCACGTCTCCACATTTATGATCCAATTTCTACAGTCACATCAGTTTTTACACTGAAAACAAAGTGGCTGTTCTGTATAATTCTAAGTACAAACTGAGGCTTATAGACAAAATTGTGATTTTCCAGTTAAAAGCCATCATCTGTTCGTGCAGAACAATCTGGCGACTTATATATATCCTGCAATGATCGGGTGTTGGGTTCTGACCCAGAGTCTGAATACCACTGGAACACAAGACAGTGACTCAATGTTTCCTCTGTAATCTTCTGCAGCGGCGGTGGTGGCTGGGGGTAATGTGGGGTTTGGTTCCATGCCTGCTCCACTGCAGGTTTCAACACGACCTTAGTGTACTGAAGTCTTCTTTTTTCTTTTGCACTCCGATACACAATGTTTGCTACATACAAATAAATATTGTTTGAATTTGATTGTGTTTAGGCAGCAGTGTTTCTGTACTGCTACTACTACACATTCATTAATTGGAAACAGAATGGAAACATAAAGCTTTACATTCTGTGAATCTGTAAGTGGACAGCTATCATGCTCCTCTCCTGTGGAATCATCTCCCAGTTTTAATCCTGGACTCAGACAACCTCTCTATGATTAAGAGTTGACTTAAAACCTTCCTTTTTGATAAAGCAGTTAGAGCTGGCTCAGGTCAACCTTAGACCAGCTCTTAATTATGCTGCTATAGGCCTCACATATCATTGCTTTTGTTTGTATTTGCCCCTGCATTTAATGTTTCAGGAATCTGGGTATCCCAAAATGCAAGGAGGTCACCAACAAACAAAAAACACCATGAGAGAGTAAGACAGGAGAAGCCAGCACTATGGTAGGAATACGATCCATGTACATTTTATGAGCCATCAGATACCTAGCTGAAATAGTGAGCTGGCCACAAGAAAAACAAAACAGTGAGCTCTGTAGAGCTGAGGAGAACAACATATTCAATCATCACTCTTTATGGTTTCATCACTATGAGTGGCACCTTTCATATTATATGGAGGTTTTTGATCCTTTGTGAAATTTCAAATAGCTCAAAAGCTTCAATAGCTTTGCAGTGCTGGAGAATGGTCTGGCTGCTTACATTAATATTCTGCTATAGGGGAAAACATGCTCTGGCTTGTTATTACTTTAACCAATATAGGATTGGGGAGGCATCACTGTCATGCAACAGTAAGACGTATGTCAACTGTTGATTGCTGTATGATTCAAGTTTTCATCAAATACTGCTATTTTCGGGACATACATTGCAGCTCAGGTGTTGCTCTCATAGTTTCCCCAATTGCAAAGGGGATTTTGAAAGTGGAAACAGAGGAGAATGCTGCATGAAATAGGTGCCTGTTTGTGGGTTTATACCCGTGTTATGACACATGCCACACAATGTTAAATAATAATGTAAAAAACATCAAAAGGTGAAACGCAAACATCTTTCATCAATAGTTATAAACAAAATATATGAATATAAATAATATATATATGCCTTCATGCAATTTTCTTGTCCATCTTTGATGCTTCACTAAGAATTAGGTTCAAGTCTAAACGCTAGAAATGCAATTCCTTTGTCAGTCAGTTACTCTTTTTTGCCTTTTTGTTCTACTTGTCAGTTTTGCAATTAATCAGCTTCAAAATATTACAAAGGGATTTCTGCCACAATTCATCTGACTGCTAGCTGGCCGGTCAGGTTGATGACGTCTTCCAAGCCAACTGTGTGTCCATATATGCATGTGCCTCTTCTTATTGGAGGTTTTGGTACTCAGAATGGCACATATGATCACAACAGCACATTTCTCCCTTGGTAGCATTTTTAGCAAAGAAACTTCAACTTGTTCTTGTTTAACAATGATCAGAGCGCTCCACAGAGACCTGAGAAAAATGCACAGTGTGAGCAGTCACGTCATGGCTAGACGATTGGTCTGTATAGTGCAAGCAAATAAATCATGATCTTTGGCTTTCCATCTCAGATTATTTACTTGTACAGTGCGAGGTGGAATTCAGCAATAACATTTCTAAAATGGCACAGAATATGCCCATCTTAAGACACAGAAAGAATCTAGACTCTAGATTCAGACTCTGACTGCTTAATTTGACACAAAATACAAAAATATTAGATATATTCTGCACAAGGTATAAGTATAACGTTCTAGCTTCAGCCCATATAATTTGGGTTGCCACACATTTTACAAATCTGAAGGGATATGCCAAGAATGTCAAAAAGGATGCACTGATACTCTGGTTTGGGCTCATTTGCTTGCCCTGTTGCGGGAACCCTGCAAGGAGGAATGAGGCACCGTGTTTGGAAATTTAATGGATGTACTCAGAGGAGCATGGAATCCTTCAGCTAAAGTTAAACTATAAAGGTCTAGAGGTAAGACAATTTCTTATAACAGCAATGAATCAGAAACACTGTATATAGTCTTGTATACAGACATACTCCCTCAGACCAGGGCCCTGAGTAGCAGGCAAGCCGCCAACAACCACAGAGGTTTATTTCCCTGCTGTTGCTATAGAAACAGCAAAGCTGCCACTGCTCCAGAACCCTCTTCTTGTGTCTACATTTCCTTGTCACACTGTATTTGCATTAATTTGCTTTATTCGTAGAAATGTTGGGTAAAAGCCCAAAACCTGAAAGTTTGTAAATGAAGCCCTTCCCTTTCTTTCAGGAGCATGTGGCCGTGTTTGTATGCATGAGGTGAGCACTGTTCTTCTTGTAGGATAATTTGTTGGTCAGGAAAACTGGTGAATGGGTCTGAATGTTTCCTCTGGTACAGCTTTGCAATCAAGAACAGGAAGACCAAGCCTCAAGTGGACAGGACTTTCTACTGACAGTCATATCAGTGGATACAAATGTCAAAGTACTGGGTCCTCATAAAACCAGAAAATCCTATGCTGGAGAATCCTGACAAGTAATTTGGTGGATTATGTCGTTTGGATACATTTAGCTGTTTGGACAGGAAAGGATTACTTCTGCTGTGATTACATTGCTGAATGCCACTCTCACAAACTATTCATGCAAGTGCATATTCCTGGAGTGAAGAGGATCTTTAGGGTGGTATTTCATGAATAGATAGGCATTATGGATTATTTGGAAGCCAAATTGATATGCAATTTCATTATAATTATTTCTTTCTGTGTTTTATTACTTTCCTCTGTGTTTGTCTATATTGTATCATGCATAAATAGCTGATAGTGGTGTGTTATATATTAAGATAACAGATAACTTTTAGGGGGCAATAAAACTAAAATCGCCTATTCAAAAATATATTTTTTTCTATTGAGTTCTCTTGTCGACAGAGTAACGTCTTCAAAGTTTTTTCAGTGTTGACGATTGTTTTCTGAAAGAAATGATCTCTGTAGTCTAACGTTACATTGAACCAATTTAAGTCATAGCACATGTGGCTGGAGCGCAACCAGCCAGTGCTCCCTCTTCTCACAGAACAGCTGACGGGTGGAGGCTGCACAGTCATCAGCACTATCGGAGCTCCGCCAATAATGGTAGTTTGCAAAACCTTGTATCAGCGCGGTAGTCGGCCAAACCAATGAATTAGTCAACCACTACTGGAAATAGTGTTACGGTATAATTAAGACATATGGTGGGTGAGAGCAAAGTTTGTAAAGGGTATCCCCATTGTTTTGTGATTCAACATCCTAACTTCGCAAGTCCATGTGATGTCTCTACAAAGTTAGAAATGTAACAATAATGACATGAGGTGACATGAGACTTCGTCTTGAATACATTAAACAGCTAATAAAGTGTTGCTAATGTTACATAAACCACAGTTGTTATTACCATTACCTTTGACTTAGATGCCTTGGATAGCTTGTTTAAATACTGATAATTAGCTACACCTTCCTTCTCCTCTGATACCTCCTGCAATGCTACAGCTAAACAAGGAGTTCACGGGATTGCCTTCTTCGGTATGTGGCCCATTAAACCCTGTCTGTCTGAATATATGTAATGACTATCATTGGTTCACTGCTGTTCCAAAGAGGAAAGGTTTTGAGTGATTATTTCACTCATGTCAAAAACCCCAATATTTATTTGAGAGTTTTTAAAGAGTACATGTTTTCATACTGTCATTATGGGTTATTGGGTGTCGATAGATAAAATGGATAATGAAAAGCACTAGAGAGGCGATTGTGCATTTGTTTTATATAGGCTACTATATATAAAATATTGTATATTTGTTCTGTCACAGTTTAATAAAATGTGCCGTTGCTTCAGTATAGAGCTCTCTCTCACACACAAACACTTGTCTGTCACAGTCAAACTGACAATCCACAGTACCGAGAGAAATCCTTCCTTGTCAGTGGGCAGGTAAAACATCCATCAAGATATTAGAGTACTTGGCAGGCAGACAGAGTTCAACAATTTCAGTTAGAGCACTTTAACAGTGCTCATTCATACAACAGTATAGAATAAACTTCTCAAAAGACAAACATCATCTAAGCACCAGCCGTGATCTGCAAGAGTCCACTGTGTGTGTATGTTGTTCCCCTCCATCTTCCAAGGAAGATTAGCTCCAAAAGTTAATAATCTGGATAAAGGAATCTTGTGTACAGTAATTGGAAGGTCAGAGTAATGTAGCAATATACTTTCCAGTATATATTATTCAAGGTCTTAAATGTACATCTATTTCTTTCTGACTCACTTAGAGCCAGCAGGGACATTCTCTCCATAAAACAAAAACAGAAAAGTTGGACGTGCAAAGAAATGTTCTTGAAACAATTTGTTGAAAAGCAGGGCCCCCTCTTCATTTCAAAACTACCATCTCTGTATTTCCCTTCTCTCCCTCCTCATTCTCCTTCTTCTCATTTCAACACATTCTCCCCCACTCTCTTTGCCTGCAGCTGAGAAAATAGCCTGTTGCTTTTAAATGGGCCTTGACTCTGGGCTGCAGGTCAATTTCCCTGGTTTCCTGACACCGTAAACCACCAACAACCAGATGGAGGAGGGGGAGGACAGGAAGACAAGAGACAGAGAGAAAGAAAGAGAGAGAGAGAGAGAACAAGGGCAATAAAAACAGGAGACACACCAAGAGGGAAGAGAGGAAGGGTGAAAAAAAAAAATCAAGAGATCTCCAAGATTTAAGCTCCCACCATCTGGTTTGAGCTTCAGGAATAAGAATTTGATTACAAGACTTTTCCCCTAAAAACACAGAGGGAGGATTGTTGAGAGAACTGCTGCTACAGCAAACGGGACTGGTTACAGTCCAGGTCTGCACCTCCCCAGAGTGTTTCCTCATAGGGAAATAAATGGCATAGATCATTTACACAGCTCTCTGAATCTCCCCACATTTAAAAACTGACTTAACACATCATTCACAAGTTCAAACTTAAGATCAGTGTTTTTTGCATATTTCTGGGCACACAAATCTCCCGGGGAAAAAAAGTGCTTTCGACTAAAATAACATTTAAATTAGGGCTGCACAATATTATGAAAACATGCAATATGCGATAACATTGTTTAATATCGCAATGACGATATGACTTGCGATAAATAAAATTAAACAGTCCCTGGCTACGGACACAAAGACCACGGACAGCTAGTCCAATTACAGCTCTGTCAGCATTTTATCGCTCCTCTTGTGTCTCAAGGCAGTCTGAAGTTAACACCTTAACTGGTAGAATATTGGAGGGTATTTTGGAAACCAGCAATGGACTGAATTAGGGCTGCACGATATATCGAAAATCTAGTGACATCGCAATATCAATGTGCGTGATAGATGTATCGCAAAAGATGGCAACAATTGCTATAAATGCTGTGCCATGCGCCAAGCAGTCACGCTCCGTGTGACCATATATTTGGCAAATCAGATGGAACCCTGCTGCCAAAGGTGATACATTCAAGACATTCAGATCATTGTCGGAAGAAGAGAACAGAGAGGAAAGAGAGAATTTGAAAACAGAGATGATGGAGCCAGGCGGCTCCGTCAAATCTCGCTCTGCCTCATCCAACTAAACTCTACTATGGAAACTTCTAGTGATCGTGTTTGTTCCGAGTCAAATTCATCACTATGAGCGGTTGAATATATAAAATAGTTGTGTAGCTTATTTATGATCCAGAACCTAAGGGGAAAGTAACAGCGCACACACACACATGTCTCTGACTCACTACAGTTTAAAAGTTGATTGCAAGTTTGTTGCAACAATATCAACACTGATCATCACATAATCAGTTAAATCTTTATTCAAAGCAGTGCATTCATCAGCCACTCACTCACTCTTTTACCCTCTCTCTCTCACACCCACAAACAATGTAATCGGGCACATGTGTAAACTCAGGCTGTGTAAAAACAACAGACCTTGTAAATTTAGGAAATGTATGTGGAGCTGTAGGAAATGGCAGTGTGCTCGGTTTGGTTTGACGCAGTTGGCGCAGCTTAAATGACAGAGACACAAGAGAGGATGTAAATTACTGACAGAGCCGCTAAAAACTGTTAAATAAAAACTTTTCACAGCCCAAACATGTATGAAAAGACCCCAAATTAACACTGTAAGAGGACATAGTGGAGCTATGCATGGCTCTCTGGTTTCTGCCCCAGACTTGGTAGTGTTGCGGTCAGGCTATGCACCTTCTTCCAGCCATGAAACTGTACGTGGGCTCCGCGTCAGTAGCCAGTGAATGGTAATGTTTATTTATCGCAAGTCATATCGTCATCGCTTTATTAAACAACGTTGTCGCATATCTACTATTGTGCAGCCCTGGACTGAAGCCATCGTTAATGGACTCTCTACTGAATACAAATACAAAACACCATTAACATTTTGATTTGCAAACATAAAACACACCTGACAAAAAATTTGCCTTCCACATTTCATACAAGTACAAAAAAAAATGTAGGTACAAAAATAATGTGCCCTAAATATACAAAAAAATGTATCTTAGATGTAGGAAAATGTATTTACTTCAGGGCTGTTGTACAACGTTCCCTTGACTATGAAGGATTTCTGTATCTCTGGTCACTTTCTAATCGACTCATTTTGAAAAGAGTTAGATTGCACTAATGGACTAATGTTGTTGCATCTTTCCAGACTTAACTGTTAAAATCATTTGCATGAATTCCTATTTGAAAACAGTTTGTAGGTTTGACTAAAATGCTCATTCTTGGTCAGGGCTAACACTAAACTCATATGCTTTTGTTTCTCTTTGACTAAGACCAAACTAGAATGTCCTGAGTTTTAGTCAACTGAAAACCGATTAAAGAAAGACTAAAACTAACATCGAATTTTTCCCTAAAGATGAAATCTACAAAGCTGACAAAATTAACACGACTTAAAAGTTGATACTGGTGGCAAGTTTTATCCCTCCTTAATTTATCTCATCTCACTTGCAATCAAATATTTTGGTTGGTTCCACCTACAAGACTTAAACCCATATTGACTAATACAAAATTATATTAAAGATTTGACATGGGTAAGTTCATTTAAGTTCACTTGAATAACAAGGTAAAAGCTGGCAACATACTAAAAGTTTTTATATCTACAGGACAACATAGAATCCAATAACAAGGTTCAAGGTCATTATGCAAAATATGGAAATAAGAGGCAGAGGGAGTGTATACAAAGTTATGAGGTGACCTGTATTGCCAGACCCAGGTCTCAACCTAATTATTAACCTTACAGGGATCTGTGACCAATGTTTGTTTCAAAATAATGTGCTCAGTATCCACAACAAAGGGCATGTCAGTTTCAGGAGATTAGGGAGAGTCATTTCTCCACCACTCCCTCCTGCCTTCCCATCACATTCCTATCCTCCATTACACCTCCAGCAGTAGTTGTGTAACTACTGTTTCTTGATGTGTAGACTCAAAAAGACAGAGAGGGACATGAAAGAGAGGTATTAGAAAAGTATGCTGCCTAGTCAAGAAATGGGCATTTTCCTGAAAAAGTAAACACATCCACGTTACCTGTGGGAAACTAATCCTGAATCTGACTTCTGCTTTAAACTCAGATTCAGTGGCCTGTCCTTGGCCTGGACACGGACCAAGGATAATCTATCTTCCTGCCTTCTAACAATGTCAGGCTCGTCAGGTTATTTTGGGCAGGGCTGAGTATTATATTCAAGATGGCAGCTGTACCTGACACTCCTTGGCAGATTGAACATTTACATTTAATGTCCACTTCATGATAAGTTCCACATTGTTACAGCTGACTCACCAGCAGCCGCCACGGTCATGATTCATACTGTAAACAAGTCTGTCGGCATTAAACACAATAGCAAATGACCGACCACAAGGCCCGAACTAGCCACATACTTACATACTTAGATCACTAATCAGAGGTGTCTGATAACCATTTGTTAACAGAAAGAATGCATGTCCCTGTTGACAACGTTTCCGCACTAATTTAGAAAATGTAAGGATCGAGGCCATAACTTATCCAAAGGACGGCAACAGTTAGCCAGGCAAGCTAACAAAGCTAAACCCCTCATTTTCTCCACAAGGTAAACTTGCCATTTTAGTTGACTTTCACTAATGTTCGTAGAGTTTGTACTTACACAACGCTTCTCGAAATGATCCAGGACACCATGTTTTCTGCCTCTGTAGCTTCGGGCTGTGGCAACGGAAGAAGAGCGTCCCGGTGACAGCGTTAATGGCCGAGTCGCTGTGAACTTCTTCAGCCCAAACTTCGATGAGCGAGCCTAAGACGAGCTGGTTATCTCACCGGACATCAGCCAACCCGCATGTCTCACTGTTCGGACTTCGTAGCCACAGCTAAGAGAAGCAATATGTCCGATATGATTCCCGTTGTTTAGAAGCAGTCACTCACTCCTCAGGGTTTCCTCCTTTCCTCCTTCCCTCACTGTCTAGCTCTCCAGCTTCTGGCACAGAGCGGCGCTCACGTAGTCAGCGGCGTCACAGGAAGAGAACAACCTAACGAAGCTCCTATTGGCCAGATCAGTCTGTTTACAACCGACAATAACTGTCATTGGCCAGCCACGTTTACCCATGTGACTTCTGGGTCTGATGAAGTCGGTGGGATTTTAAACTCAGCGACCTGTATGTTGATTGGTTCTTTGTCGAATCGTGGCGATTTGTAGCCAACGGGTGAGAGCGGCAGTGATCGGTGGATTTTCCAACGTTGTTGTTGGGGAAGCAGATCTTCTAAAGTTTAAGAAATGGAAGGTGACCTTGTTTCAAATTCCAGTGCACACAGTAAGGGCGGATTCAGTCTTCGACAAGTATGTCTTCTGGACGCCAAAAGGGAAAACGCACGTCACTGTGTGTTTTTATTTCATTTTATTACAATTTTCAAAGGAAGTTTACATAAACATCTGGATGGTGGACCAAAGTAAGTCTCATAGGGGTGCACAGTGATTTAATACATTCATTTAATCAATCATTGGCCAAAAGACACCTCCTCATTAAGTCAAATGCACAAAATAAAAGGTCACATTGTCTTGTTGCTAAACAGAAAAAGACTTCATCCTTGAAATTAAATTGTTATTTAATCCTACTCACATATTCTACCATTACTGACAATAACTCATCAATTAATTTGTCTTTGCTGCTCCCTTCATCTCTATCACACATTTCCTTATGTATAAATACTTTAAACATTGACACACTTTCCATTATATTTCTTCTAATCAATGTTGAAAATACTGTTATCTGTTGATGTTCTCAGTTACACGTGGCATCGATTGCACTACTGTCTGTTCTGGGATAGGGATCCCTGACATGTGGCTCTCTCTGAGGTTCTACGATTTTCTTACCCTGTGAATATGGGCTATACAAAAACAATTTAATTGATGATTGATTTGAGAGCCATTAGGAATGAGCGAACATAATACAGATGTACATTGTACGCTGGGGTCCTTCCCAGTTTGTCATAGAGTGTAAATTAATGCCATCTTCAAAAATGCAAATCAATCAATCACAGCTTCATTAGCGCTTGGAAACAATTTCCAATTATATATATTATTATTACCTCAGATACAATGTTGAGGAATATATTATGGTTTTTATTATGTCTTCAAAGCATGGCAATTTTCAAAATGCTGAAACTTACTTCATACTAACCAGTGCTCTTAACTAATGAGTTTTCCACTCAGTCAGCTAACTAATGTGGTAGAAAATCTGGGAGGGGCTTAACCTATTTTAGCTTTAGCTTATATTTTGTGTCAGCCATTTTTCTCACAGTGCTCATCAGCTCGTGTTCATCTGCCTCAGTTTTTTTTAATGGTGCGTGTGTCCGTGCATGTGTGTATGTTTGCAAGCTTACTTTGGATAACACAACCAACTGGATAACTGAAACACAAATGTTGTGGACTGCTTTTGTCTTACTCATTACGTAAAATACACCAGTCTCAAGGATGTAATCATATTCATTACAGTTTTCCATACACAGCACTTGGCAGACACAAACCCCATCTGTGTGCCTTGACAGGCCTGCCTCTTTGTTTGTGCATGTGCATCTGTGTGTGTGTAGATAATGATATCTGAGCACATAGACATGTGTGGGAGCTTGTAAATATGCAGCTATGAGCTTTTGACTTTATATATTTGGATATATGCATATTTGTGATCACATATAGATATAATGTATGCATGTTTTGTATGTATGCATGAGTATGTATATGTGTGTGTGTGTGTGGAGCAGGAGGGGGGGTTGGATTCATGGCTACTTGTTATTCATGAAGGCCGATGTTGCGGTGTGCAGCAGTGTGAGGTAGATTCCCTCTGGAGCCTCTCTGGTCACACAGCCTGTCTGGGACAGCATCAGATGATCACAGTTGATGCTGAAAATACCTCCATACCAAGCTTTCACCATGAGGGGTCCACTGACAACCTCACAATACAATATAATGTCACACACAGCTACAAAATCAAGTCAGAAACATACACATTTGAGCCAAGATAATGAGCAAAGATATACTTTTTTAAAAAAAAGCCAAAAGTTAAAAACCAAGTTGTATTAGGTCTATCATCATTGCTGCAAAACAGAAAGATCAAATTTTCTTTTATATACATACAATGACAGTGATTACACCAATATTCTGATAATAACCCAACTAAGCCAATAGTGTGAATTATACACTGCCATGAAGACATTCCCATAACCTGAATAAGGTAACACGCCCCTAATGAGCAACAATCCCATCAAGACGTGGAGTACTCCCACCATGGTCACATGATGTAGACATGTATACATCTCAATCGCATTATAATGGAGTTTTGCGTATTACAGTATTTTGCGACATAGTAAAAATACTGCTTGACCGCACATGCCCTGGGTGTAAACCAGATGGAAAAATAGTTGTAGCTTTTGGAAAATTGGATAGGAAAAACACCCAAAACGTTAGCATCGTGCATTCTTTTCAGTTTTGGTGTTCATAATGACTCATTATCAGGCTATGGTCTGTAACATTTAAACAGGAATATGATTAGAATGTTTTATTAATAACTGCAGGGACCAATATAATGTCTTATTGTCAAGAAGGTCAATAGTCAGAATGTTGGTGTCCATGTAAATGTGTGACATTAACAACCATTCAATAACATAATAGTGAACACTACTATAGCTTTTTGAAAACTAGGACCAAGGAAACATTTGCCATTTGAGGACAATAGATGCTGTCCACCGTATTGTCCTGTAACATTCATATTGGCCATTTTGTGACTTGTGGGAATGCCAATTCTAATACGGTAGGAATCTGTACTTGGTCTTTTTTTTTGCACCTGCTTACTTGAAACCAGTTATTACTAAAGGATGGTTCCACAACATTTCATCCACAAGCTGAAAAACATAAAATATCCACCACTTGAAGTGCCCTTAGTGGATCATAACTTTTAAGTGCATGTAGGTTCTACTAAGTTACAAAATTCCAAAGTCCACAGCAAAGAGTTTCCAACTCTCACACAGAAAAATCTGCTGTAGAGCCTGAAATTACTCATTTGCAGGTGTCTACACCACCAAGTAACATGTAGCGTGCCACATGGCCACCTACCGGCTACTGTGGCTTGAGTTGGAACAGCAAATCTGTTACCGTGGCTACAGCTGCGTGTACAGCTGAACAGGAAGCCTATAGGTAAGCGGCATGACATTTTGGACATACACCCAGTGGTTGACCAATCACAAAGGAGGGTTCCAGCTGAGCTGAAATAGGGCTTTTTAGAAAGAGGGTGAAAAGAGGTGCTGCAGCAAATAAAATATGCACAGCCTTTATGTGTCTTTTTTATTTTGCCTGAAAAACATTGTTATCATTGTAGTCATACAAGATTCTGTTTATAAAAAAAACGAGTATCAATAGAAGTCAGTCCAATCTGACCTTGAGCCCTGTCACCTGTATTGTCATACAGTCGGAGGAGGCTGTAAGGCTCCTCCGACTGTAAATCATAAGGCTCGGGAGGAGCCTTATGATTTGTTCTCAGATGAGCTGTGGATGCTGCTTGTATTAAGTGTGAAATGTTCATCTCACACTACTTTTACAAAATTGATCACCAGACAATTTTTTTCAGTTGTGGATATACTCTCCAAAAACAGCCATTGCACTGACACAGATATTAACTGGTACACTTTCTTCACATGTGTTTTCAGCTTGGCAATGAGTCACTGTGTGTACTCAGTAAATGTGCCACCAGGGTGAATTTCTATATTTTATGAGTTTACGTTGTCCTTATTATTATTATTCAAAGAGACTAAGAATTTGATTGGCATTCAGTCCGACCACATCTTTAGGAGGACAGAGCTTTCTTAGATGATATACTTGCAAACCAGAACATTGTTCCCTCTAAAACCGTAAACCGTCCTCTTTACATTTCTGCAGGTGAACAGTCTAAACAAACAATATACAGTGCAGTAATCAGTGTATTCTTGAAGTGTTAATAGGGGAACTTATGAAATTAAGATGGAGCTCTTTAGCTTTTTCGCAAATATATAGCATTGTTGTAACGTTGTTGTAAGATATTCCTAACACTTACTAAAACCACAGGATCTGCTTTTTCTACCCTTGGTCAACAAACACTATATATGTAAATGAGACAAGAAATATGTTTGTCTCACTTCTTCATACTTACCGCAGTGCTTTTCCTTTCAGTTGTTCCATTTTCTTATTCCACTACTATGACAAACCTCTGCTCTACTTTTTTTTCTTTTTCTTCTTCCTCTTTTTTCGTGCCTCTTTCCTCTTTTCACTATTGTGTCCTTGGTGTGGCTGTTTTCTCAGCACCTTTCCCCTTTTCTCTCATTGCTTCTCCTCTCCTGTTCCCCTGCTTCTCTTCCTCTGTCATTCCATGTCTGTGTTTTACCCTCCTCCTCTCTTGTATCCTACCCCGGAGGTCGCTCGAGGCTGATTGCTTTCTACATGCTTCACACACAACCCTCTATACTGTCCTTAAGATCCCCTCTGCACACACCCGCATGCGCACACAAGTACACAACTGTGCAGTCTTTCGCAGAGCCAAACACACACACACACACACACACACACACACACACACACACACACACACACACACACACACACACACACACACACACACACACCTTCTTTCTCCTGTTCTCCTTCAGTTCTTCAGCCTCAGTCTCTTGTTCACTGATTCTCTCTTGGTCTTGCTCCTTTAGAGCCCAGGAGGCCAGAGGGAAGACAATGCAAATGAGTAAATCCGCACCAAAAGAAAGAAAGACAAACATGTCAGTGGCATTTCAAATTCTGAATGAAATATTCACGCAAAAGAAAATCCAAAATTTAAATCATGAATGAAATTATGAATGACTACACATGGAAGTACCTCTGCTGGTGGTCTGGTGGGTTTTGAAATTCCATTAAGGTTTTTAAAAGCCTATCAGACAGCTGTTGATATTTGGATCTAATGATCTTCCATTCCATGCAGTCACTGGTTTCCATCCATTTCAGTATAAAATGAAAATCTATCAGCAGACTTCCCTTCTCATTGTTTTGGTCATCATTTGGTTGTCACAACACTGTAATACTGTTAGTTATAGACTTTTATACACACACGTTTGTAATGGACACAAATGTTTGTAATAAATTATAGTCATACATACGTACATGTGTGTGTGTAGTTATATTTTGCAGACCTATATAAAATTGAATAATTCTTTGGGCAGTTACCCATTTTGCCAGGTTTGTAATCCCACCTTGATTACAATGGTCATTATTGTGTAAATGACAAATTTCTATAATAATAATAATAATTGTTCTTCTTCTTATTATTATTATATTAATATATGTTTTGTATTATTATGTGTAATAGTGGCTGTAGTACTATTACAGGTGTGATCGCCAGCACTTGCTGTGACAGTCAGTTCTCCTGGAAAGAGCAGTTGAAGTCAATGTTTTGCGAAAATAGTACCGACGGCGTTTAATATGGCGGAGGGACACAGTGGTGCCGCGTCCCTGTGAATACCATGGGATCCAGCGGAGAAACACGAGCGTGGATGGCGGCTGTGATGCGGTCCAGTGTTCCACGGTTTTTTCAAGCTGAGAGAAAAGAGACTGACGCTCGAGCGGGTGGAGACTGCTACACATTTAAATCCCCCGGGTCGGTTTTTCAGCTTTTAGCAACAAACAACTTCACCTTTTACATTTTCTTTCTACCGCTGGAATCTTCAGAGCTGGGTTAATGTCGTAAATGACAGGGCTGTAAGGGCGTCGTTGTCGGGAAGTTTTTTCGAGGGGGGATTCGGACCAGCGAAGGGCCATGGCAGTCGAGGCTCGCCCGGAGCTGGTCGGGAAGCGGTTCCTCTGTGTCAGCGGGGACGACCCGCCTGAAATCGGCGACATCGGCCGGTGGCCGTGGAGGTCCGGGGTCATACGAGCCGTCAACCATCGTGACAGCGACAATCCCGACCTGACGGTAAGGAAAGCGCCGACCTCGTCCGCCTCTTGACTCTGTTACATGCAAAGCGAATGGGAAAATCTCTGTGGTTGGTGGCTAGCCAGCGAGGCAATGTTGGAGGCTTACCAGGCGGAAATTATTTTGTGGCTGTGTCTTAGTTATTATGGCTCTTTGGACCAACGTGTACACCGCTTGTATTTTTCACAGTTTCACCAAATCTTCAGCTATTTGACCACTTAGGCAAGTTAATGGGAGGCAGACCACCAGCAGGGGGTTATGGGAAGCAAACAGCTCAGGTCCAGACAGTACACTACTTATTTACACACAGATCCACAAACCTATCTCCCTCATCAGTCCTTTACTGAGGCGAGGGCAGACCTCCGTGTTGTCACGTATGAGAACGCTGAAACACAATGGCTCCATGTAGGTACACCGTGTCTTCAATCTATAATAGATCATGTAAAGCGCTCATTTCTCAGTGATCGTGTCGCAGATGACAGACATCTGGGCTCTGAACTGACTTGTGTGTTGTCGTCGGAGCGAAGCTGCATTTGTCAAAGCATGTGTAGGAATTTCAGTCCCGAGCAGCTCAATTCTTTAATCTGCTGTATACTGCAAATCAGCTGACGGAGGTAAGGTTGGCTTCCTAGATTTACTCCGCATTAGAGCCTTTACATTGAACTAATCCCTGTTGCCTCGTGGTTATTGGTCACAATCTGCGTTATTTGTGCGCGGTGATCGACCATAGAGCCCCGTCTGCCCGTGTTTTAGGCGGACAGCCAGCCCTCCGTCTCGGACAAGGACGCAGGAATGCAAGGACTTGTAAAAACATAAAACTGGCTTGCTGCGGGCTGAACAATGGCCAGTCGATCGTCATATCAAATGTTGTCTGCGATTTCAGGACAACTCAGTGTTGTCACTTCCAGGGCTTTCAGGGGCACATCTCTTTCCAGCTTGATGTGCAATTATTGTGCTTCTCATTGCAGTCACTAGGCAGTGATGGATGAAAACCATGGCAGTATATTTGTCTGTTTGCCACATTCTTTAGAAAAGGAGGTATTTTCACAACAGGTTAATGCGCAGAAACCTGCAAAAAATAGAATATTTGCCCTGACAAGCCCTTGGCTGTCCAACACACTAAGGTGTCAGTGTACCGTGTGCCTGTCCCCCAGTTTCTTTTGTTCACTGAATCCTCCTGCCTATGCAGATAACTGGCCAAACCCAAGCTCGGTTGTGATTTGATTATTGAGAGTGTTGTCTCTGTACGTATGTGCCATTCTTTGAGTCATCAGATACAAAATCTCTCAGTACACATTATCATCTAATTGTCATAGGTCTCTGGTAGGGCAATTCTTTGCGGATGACTTAATTTGAGAGACATCTGTGGGAGTTCAGCTCTTCTGCGTTTATCACTTGTATGTCATGGCATAAAATCAGACCAGCATATACATGTCAGAGGTCCCTCTCACATGTCGTTGACCACTTGTGATCTTTTCTACGAGATTAGACAGTGTCGCAGGATCATAGCTTTCTGTGTATTCCCCCTTTTATACATGAATTTACATCAAGTTGTCTCTGTTTTTGACAGGAATTATGTGGTGGCATAATTCAATGGATCAATTCCAGTGTCATGTAGCTAAACAGCTCTCATATGTGTAATTGCATGTTCCCTCATCTGCCCAGTTTGCTGGTTTGTATCACACAACAAACATGCTCATAGCTTCTTAATTCCCTTTTAGAAATGGTCCTTGTGTGATTATAATTCAGGCAATGAGTAATGCTCTGGTTTAATTCCATACAGTGGGGCACAGTCTCATTAGCAAGGGTCTTAACTAGCTGAGTGAATACAGGCAAGAGGGATTGGAGATTAGATTGGAAGAAGTGTGTCAAGCCAAGCTGTCAGGTCTCTGTCAAGTGTCTGGTCAGATAGGCCAGTAGTACAGGGGTATACCAGGTTCACCATGGCTCAACAAGGCTTATTGGTTCTTAGCTATGAATCCTAGTGAAAGAATAATGCAGTTTACACAAGTCAAGCCAATCGGCCTGTTGCTCCCTCACTGCGAGCTAAACACTCATCAAAATCACGACTGTTTGCTGTCCTGGCTCCTAAATGGTGGAATGAGCTCCCCATTGACATCCGGACATCAGATAGTTTACACATCTTCTGCCGCAAACTAAAAACACACCTCTTCTGACTATACCTTGAATAACATTTTAAACTAACAATTTAGTAGCACTTAAATGACACTTACTTATAGCACTTTGTAGTTTTGCTTTTTTGAAGAAATTGTACTTTCTCGATTCTTGTTGTTCTGGGTTTGTACCCTCATGGTTGAATGCACTTATTGTAAGTCGCTTTGGATAAAAGCGTCAGCTAAATGAAAAATGTAAATGTCAAGTTTGACTTCATGCTGATTATAGAGGTGAATCTAAAATTACCAGTCACCTAATGCCTAAAATCAATTAAACCATTACTCTAGTTGGTAGCTTTTTAAGTGACACATCTTTTCTTGGATGTATGCAGTCAGCTCAGAACACTGTTCTAAAACAGCTAATATCTGTAATGTCGAGCTGAAGCAGTGAAATTAATTGGTTTGTAAATCAAAAGAACTTGATTTCCACATATCGTGGTAATTTAATGGTTCTAGCTGTAAAATGTAGGGATTTACTGCTTCTGCTTGTCTTAAATTATAGTGAACTAAATGTTTATGGGGTATGGTATGACAAGACAAGCAATTTGAAGATGTCAAAGAAAGTAAAATAGTTTACAGATACAAAATATGTATGTAATCATTCGTTGCAGCCCCGATCTAGTATAGTTTGTGTTGATGTTAAAGTGTAAAACGTTCTTGTTTCATAAGACTGCACATGTGAATGTTGATTTTTGCATTCATGATGTAACACAGAGCTAACTTACATTTCATTATCATACACAGCAGAATTGAAAATACAGCATTGATGTATTATCACTTACCAAAATTGAAATAAATACTCAGGATCTGCTTCCACACTTTTAACATAATCACTTCTCATGATGGGATCTTATTACCTTTGTGCAGTAATAAAAAGTTAGTACTCGTATTTGTACTAGTTCAGGGTTATATGCAATGATATGTTACCTAATGAGTCAGTGTAGTAATACCTCCACTGGTGTAATCATGTGTTATAACACCTATGACAGGATAATATTTGACTAGGTAGAATTGATTTTCCTTCCAAATTTCTAAAGTTAAACTGTGGTAACTGTGCCTGACAGGCTTCTTTTATAATGATTGTGTGTAATACTGATTGTAATTATTGTTATCATTATCATAACTGTAATTGTATATATTTCTTTAATGGTGTTTTTGTGGTTAGGGTGGCCCAGTATTGGGCATCTGGTCTAGCAGGCGATTAGACCAGTTCGGCTGGCTCAGAGCTAATGCAGACTAAACAATGATGAGGACAACCAATTTTAGAATTACTGATATATTTTGCTGAATTGGTTTAGAGCAAAGTCTGTATAAAGGATATATGATAGCTGTAATAGCAATGGACTGTAATATAGAAGTAGTAACTGTAGGCTGCATTTTAATTGTTAGCTCATGTAGTTTATTCTTTTGGGACATTCTTTCTGTTTATTGTAGGCCATAACAGACCATGCACAGCTTCATAGCCTTAGTCCGTATTATGCAATGACCTCATAGCCAATTAGGAAATGTCATATGAGCTAACTGATATGATGAAACAGTTCGGCACAGTCTTGGGTTTTATTTTCATATCTCTATGCCACTTATTTGTTTGTGTACAGGGTGGGAGTCAGTCCAGTTTTATTTACTGTATATCAAAGGTACATATGACCAATAACATTTATAGTGGTCATGCAGCTGCTCACTATCCATTTGAGGTTGTATTGGCTGAATCCTCTTCAGTCAGTAAACCTGACAATACTTTAAAAAAGGTTCAAGAACACCTTAAAGTTATAAGAGACACTTGTCTATTGAGGACGATGTAAATCATTTTCCAGGGAACCCAGTTTTGTTGATGCAGAAATAGAATCTTAAAATTGAAAAATGGCAGCGAGAGTTCAAATTAAAATGGAGTATGGATAATCTGTGACATGCAGAGTGAAATACAGAGCATCTTAACAGCATTGTAATCTCCAGACATAGAGTTTTTGAGGGAACTAGAGGGACAAGCTGAAAGAAAAAGTAAAAGCTCAGCAGCAGAACCCTACGCTGGCATATCAGGCATAAAACCGCCACACTCATCTGGACTGGATTCACAATGGATGGAAAGAGCAGGGCAACCAGGTCATTGCCTATAGGATTCTTTGTTTTCCATTACAGTCCAATGTGTCTGCGTGTACAGTAGCAGTGCTGTTAGTTTGTTTTTAGGGCTGTGGCCTGAAGTTCATCTCCATGTGGCTAATCAGCAGAAAATGACAGGCTGTGACCTGGGAAGAACCTTCCACATACAGAGTCTCTGCATGGTTGTTGCAGTGCTGCAATTCAGCCACATTAGAACCATTTCTAAGCTGTGTGCGAGTGTGTGTTAGGTTGTGAATAGCAGCATTGTTTCTAGTTCAAACATACACCAGAGAAATGGAGAGTAAACATGACCTGGGGAGTAGCTTTACCCTCAGAATGTCAATGCTACAGTAATGTTTGCAAAGATATATACAGTACCATCACATGAATTTGACTATACTTGGTATTGTTCCAGTTGGACTTTGATTATTAACTAACTGTTATGAATGCCATAACATAATCTATTACAGTATTATATTGTCATATTAGCAGCCTGCCATATTTTTTGTAATTTAAAATGTACTGAAGGAATGGAACATGTTACTAATAGTTAATAAATAAAGTAGTAAGGACTTAAGCTCATTGATTTGTACATTAGTTTGATTATGTTGAAGTGTTTCTGGTATACACTTGGCATGTTGTATCATAGATATAACAGAAAATGTCCTTAAATAATATTGTGATTATGATCTCAGTTGTAAACGAATAAACTAATACTAATATACAGCATACAGAGGTTTCTATATAAGACTTGATTTCACAATTAAATCACATGTGTTCCTTCACTACAACTGATAATAATAGTACCTGTGTGTCTACAACTCTTTTTTATACATTGTGTTGCATTATGGGTTGTTTGTAACCGTAATATTGCCAGGCCAGCAAGTCTTTTCTGAGTCTACTTAGTCTGTTAAATGGTTACTAGTTATCATTAGTCTTTATCAGGGTGACATGCACACTGCTGACATAACGTAGGTTGACTGCTTTGGAGGAGGCAATTTGGGGACTGTAGGTGTCAGCTTCTCTTCCTGTTTATTTATTTATTTTCAATTTTATTTGTTATATATTTATTTTTCTTCACCTATCATTGGCCTTGTAGCATCAGGAGGACTGTTTTTCTTCTCTGACAGCCAAGGTGGGTCAACGCCTGACTTTAGCCTGACTTAACCTGACTTTAACCTGACTTTAGCCTGACTTTAGCCTGACTTTAGCTTGACTTTAGCTTGACTTTCAAGCGTCCATCTTTGGTTTCAGAGTGATTTCTAAGACTTGAAAGCTTTTATTGCACTCAACATAAGGAGTTGTCAACCTGTCTGTCCTCTGCTCTGCTCTATGTCTGTGTGTGTGGGGGCTAAGACATGCACAGGGAAGCAGAGAGACACAAATGTAACTGTAAATGAGTCTCACACTGAGCTGAAATGAACACATAAATTAGATAAAGCACATAAAGATTTTTTTTTTCTCTCCTTTTTTCTTTTTCTTTTCCTTTGGTTTCTTTGGGGGAGCTATTTGGGGGGTGGGCTGACATGGCAATCATATAGGGGAAACACTGGACTTCCAGTGTATGTGGTGTTGGGCAACTGGATACACCAAGTGTTAGTGGTTTGTTTTCTGGTGCCTAAGGAAACAAAATGTAATCTGAAGCCAGGATGGGCTGGCTGGATTTCTGGCTGCACGTACCCTTCCCCCATCTACTCAACACACACGCACACACACTGCACTAAAGCCCCACTACATCACAGCGCTACATATGGCAGCCATAAAGCTTCCTATAGGCTTGCAGGCTGCGCAGATAACCCTGGGAATACATTAGGATCTACGACTCAACAGCTGCTGTGGTTTCCTCCTATAATGTGCTACACTATTGCTATTGTCATTGATAGAGTGTGATGGAATTTGTATGTTAGAAACATACAGCACCAAAAATACACTGTCCGTTTAGACATTGTGTCTATTTTAAAAAACTGACAAAAGAACACACGTGGAACCACTTTGCCATGCACCATCCACTGGTTGAAAAACTATCACATGTACCACTAAGTAGATCCCAGGTCAGTACACAATGTGTTATAGTGAATTCCCTGCCATGCCATGTCACAGAGCAATTTCAATTTATGTACACAATAAGTACACACAGCACCCAACTTAATGGCAACTCTGAAGAAAAAAGCAGTTTCACATTTTTTTTACACTATCTTACTTCTTCTAGTGATCTCTGTTTCACTTGGCAAAACTGTTTGTAAGTTGGAATAATGAAGTACTAAATAATGAATATACACCATATATATATTCAGACCAGTATGACAATTCTAGTCTCTAGTCTTGTGTATATTTATCAGTGGTTTCTATTGGAAGGGAGAGTGTCCCCATCTCTGGAACTCTAAAAATACATAAAAACCTAGTTTGTGATCCACTGAGGCAGTGGTCCAGGTGTTCACAAAATATTTTACCAAAACTATAGGTTTTACTTTATGATGAAATATTGTCACCTCAGCAGCTTATTGTTGATTCATTCACATCACAAACTGACATGTTGCAAGGATTAGAAATCTCATGCATCAGAGAGAGATGAGAGACACTCTTTGTTTAGGAGTGGGTGGTATGTTGAATTCTGAATCAAATTTCTCCCAGAGAAAGTGACTTTGCTAGACCTTTTGCAGATATCAATTGTTTGCTCCATGCACATCCTCTTTGGGATACACAAAATCCATGACAGAGGATGGATCCAGTGCTTTTTACCACGTAGATTAAGCAGCAATACACCAAGTACATTTGAGATTCGGCCCACCCCTACCACCCAGCGTCTCACATTCTGACCAGTCATGTGTTTCAATCATTTTAGTTCATAAGTCAGTGAAATTTTGACTATGGTTTGAGAACAATCATCATGTTGTTTCCCCGAACAAATTTATCAGACCAGTGACCGAGCAGTAAGTGATATATTCAGTCAGGTGTCGTGAGGGTTTTTGTTGAGGGAAATTACATCCTGCAGGGATGATGTTGTCAAGCTAATTCAATTTAAACAGTTGGATGGCTTTGCCTGATATTAAATATGCATACTAAAATATAAACAACTTTAGTTTGACAGTGATATGTAATAATATATAATAAAAAGAGACATTCCAATGAATATCTATGTTGTTATCCACAACAGTAGATCCAGAGGGGTTATAGTAAAGCGCCAAGTGAGAAGGCAGCCCAGACAGACTGAGACTGTGTCCTGAATATGGAATAAGTGAACCTCAGCCTGTCTGACTGCTGTTAAATCCATCACCCGATCAGACAGCCCACGTGCTCACAACTGCTCTGAATAAGTGGCTGATAAAATATGATATGGTTTTGACACAAACTGGCCTTTTCAGACATGATGTACATGTTTGGTACTTCTTCTAAATCATGACTGCTGTTGTGGGAAAGTCCCAAGAGAGTTCAACACAGTATGTTAAACAATGTACTTTTCTGAAAGACTCATTTCAGTCCATATTATTTCTTGGACCCAGAACCGTCCTGTGTATTTTCGAACCCTGCTGTCAGGGAATACTGGCCCTACCCTCTAACTAGACTGTTTTACCAAAGAATGTGAGGGAAGCTATTTTGGTGTAGCCAGTAATGAGGAGGTTGTGCTTGTTCAGTTTGGAACATCTCCCAAATGAATCGAGCAACTGTGGCTCATGCGTGTCCATCTAGTCTCTTTTCTGTTGAGTCGAAGACAAGCTGTCACCTGCTGCCGTTTGTATTCTGTTTATTTCTGGGGTGCGACACAGGCTCAGTAAATCGTCTCGCTGTCTACCCCCTGAGGTGAATGTGTAACTGTCACTTGTTCCTACCTTGCTGGAGGAAAAAGCAAGTCCAACGGAATGTTGTCATACCTGTCTATGACGTGTCTGTCAGCCTCCCTGACACCAGTTGACCCTGTAATGTCATTAACTTAATCTTTTCATTAACCAAACACAGCATTAACATGGTTGCTTTGTGCACGTGGGACACATCATGAGGATGACAATAGGCAATAGTCTCTTAACTTGCATTTCAAACAGAATCCCTGATCCTCAGGAAGAGTTTGTTCTCTCCGAGTCACAGACAGAAAGAGACCCGTTTGATCATTGAGGATGTCAGAAAGAGCAAAGGTGACACACAACCTCATCAGCAGTAGATCACGTTTCAGGCTTCACGCTTCAGGGATCTCTATTGGACCCTTCACACTTCGGGCCTGTTCATGAAGGCTCACCAGCACCTTCTTCTTGAGGATATAACAAGGTCCATCTGTCTCTGCAATGCATCCCCGCTTCTCCACGTCCCACCATGTATGCTCCCACATACTAATGCATATCTATACATATCACTGTTTATACCATAGGCCATATATCTTGTCCTTGTGCTGACTCATATCTATACTGCTGTCTTTACAGTGCATATCCGACCTTCAGTATACACTGTATTCCTGCTGCTTATTCTGTATATCTACTAAGAATAATAGTAATACTGTTCTTACACCTGTACTACATTTTTCCTCTGACAATTGCCCTAGCTTCTTTACATATCTCATTGTATTCACTTCACTTTCTTCACACTGTTAATACTTTAGCTTTTTGTTTACATATTAGCTCATTCATATAAACACCTCAGTGTTATTTATATATCTCAAAACACACACACACACACATTACTTTGCACTTCACTGCTTTTCGCACTTGTTTTCTTAGAGCTGTTATTTGGCGCAATGACAACACAGCTGAATCTAGTCTAAACTGAAAACTGATAGTGAAGCTCATAATTAATATAAATTACATACTGTGCCAGTGTCCTCAGGGCAGTGGCTTGTGTTACTACTACAGACTGCAGACAGACATTTAGAGTATTTGATCATGAAACCCCACGTGCTTTTGTACAGTCTGTGTCCTTGGGAGTTGTTTTTCTGTTTCTGTTTCTCTGTGCATTTACTATATTTACATGCTCCTGATCTCTCCATGACCTGTCCTAGTGGGAGCTTTCACAGTCATCCGACTTTAACTGGATTGTGTGTATCACCAGGTGTAGTAAACATAACCATGCTGCCCTCATAAAGTTCCAGAAATAAAATGATTAAGTTGGCTTCATGCTTTATTCAAGTAAACCATATTGAAAATTATTGTTAGGTTATTCATAATATATTATACATGCAGCTATTTGGACAGCAAATACTTTTTTGTCTGAAACTTCAGACATTTGCTGGTTCATCCTTCTCACATGTATCAACTGCTTCTCTTTGTCATTTATGACCCTACATGTAATCCTATAATTGTTAGTTTCAGTACTAGTAACTAAGTCTTGGTTAATGAAAAAAGAAAAAAGAAAAAGACTTTCAGAGATTGGATGGCTGCTGTTATGTTCTTTAAATCACACTGGCATGTTCAGCCTGGCCTTGTGCTGCTGGTGCATGACGAACTGGCTAGCTTTCTGATATCAGAGGGGGGGTAGGGGGTGAAAAATGGAGAGCGGGGGAGGAGAGGGAGAGTGAAAAATGGAGAGAGGGACAGACCGATGGTGAGGTGTGCAGATGAAGAGTGGAGAGAGAGAGAGAGAGCGATGTTCCAGACAGCTGAAGCGAAAGAGAGAGTGAAAGCTATTTGAAAAATGGAGAGAAGGATAGAGAGAGAGAGAGAGAGAGAGAGAGAGAGAGAGAGAGAGAGAGAGAGTGGACTCTAATTAGTCATTTGGTTTTCTAGCCAACCAGGTTCTCTGGTGAGAGAGAACAAGAGAGCAGAGGATAAGGGAAAGAGAACAAGAGAGAGAGAAAATGGGAATGCGAGAGAGACGGAGAGAGAGGGGTCTCTTTCTCCTCTGTCTGGCCTCTCTCCCATAGCAACAGCGGCTTAGCCACGTGAACGCCAGTTCCTTTGAGTTCACCCACTGCACAGAATTTAACTCCTTCAGCACTGGATTATGGCACAATACAACAGCACAGAGCCAGACAACACATCAGAACTCCAGACAGAAAAAAACATAACAGGGGGGAACAGAAATTAAGGTTCCACCAGATTAAATTCATCAATTAAAAAATAGTCTTTAGTCTTTAACGCACAATATGTTATTTTTTGCCACAAGGAGTCTTTTATTATCAAAACAGTAGAAAAAGACAAAGTTGTTGATGTTAATTAACATGGGAGTTTGTCTTCACCACAATTGATGGCAGTCAGCTTCTGATTGCTTAAGTGCCCAAGAGCTGAATTATCATCATAAGGCCTCCTCCTTTCAAGAACAGACACTGAAAAAATCTACCTACTGCATTTATGAGGCACTTTTATAGTCTTCGTCCCCACTCTGAATGCTTTATAAGTCACTCTTTCATTCACACACATTTGTTTACACAGGAAGCTTTTCTTGCAAACATCAGTTCTGATGTTTGTAAAATATTCGTATTTATTCAGGTTGTGACGTATGCATTTGCTCCAAACACATATTTGCGAGTACCCACAATTACGCACAAATTGTTGCACACATTTGTAAATCTTATTATCCTTTGTTGATCATGTGCAACATATTTGTGACCTAACTTCCCTCCATATGTCCAGGGGTGCTCTGTGACTTTGTGCCAGAAAAAAAGTGAGATTGGAATATAACTATTTATTATGTTGGATATAAGCAAACAGAAAATATAATTACGTCAGTGTTTTGTGTGTTCTATAATCACAAGCACAAAATGAAACCCGTGCTTCCCAGCAGCCACATCTGTAGGGACCTGTCCAGACATAATACACGCAATATGGCCCCTCCTAGGAACACATAGTTTTAAAACATGACAATGATCTGGTCTCAGCCAGGGTTTAGTTACATGTCTGGACTAATGAAAGATGGAAAACATAAAAAAAACCCACTACTTTGTGTAGGAATTGTTTCAGACACTGCATGAGGGGAATCATGGCAGAGGAATCCCACGTGCAGAGGTGGAAACACAAAACTACCATATCAACCTGCCACAGAGGCCAGGTATTTCCCAGTTGTGCTCTGCCCATGTCTCCACCACACCTCCACTCACCTCAAACACTAACACCAGGGCAAGCAGCAACAGATCTCTGGACAAGATTGTGGCATATGGCTTCACTGAAAACAGAGGTACTGTGACAAAACACCAATCATACACGTCAAATAAGAGAGACATGTATTCGCAGACTCTGAAGTCACTCACATGTTTGCATGCAGGTCCAAGTTGGTCATAGATTTAGTTTCGTAAGGATTTAAATGCCGTCTTAAATTTAACTTGATATTAGCTGCATGATATTCCCACCGTTATATCAGGAATAGAATGATATCAGAGAGTGGGTTTGCCTCAGAGTGGAGCAGCACATCACTATGTAGAGTAGAAAAGTGTGCAGTTATATCAGGTGGAAATGAAAAAGAAGAGTGAAATGGTTTCACTGCTTGTGAGAGTGAAACTGGAATTGTTGCTGACTGGAGTCACTGTAGGACAGAAATGGTTTCTGTGCACAACTCAAAGCAAACAGAGAAATCACATCTCTTGGCCACTCTCTTTGTGAGTTAAGCTCAGTTCAGTAACCTTACCATCACCACTGTACACCAGAGAAAATGTTGCCAAGATATGTTTTATTCAAATCCGTATAGCTAAAACAGATTTGAAAATGCAGTCCATACATAATCATAATCAATTACAATAACACAAAACAGTTGGAACTGCAGTTAGGTTCTGCAGCCTCCACCAATGTATTGGATTTCAAAGCTTTGGTACACATCCCGAGTAACACTATCAGAGTGTGTATGCACGATAAAGTGCAAGTGCAAATAGAAAGTTTGAGCTTTGATGGTTCCAGTGGGTTACCTTTAAATCTTTGACCCAGATTAGTTTGTACCTGTGTATAAAAGATGCAGACAGCTGCATTGTCTAATAATCTCCTACATTACTGGATCACAATCTCTATGTGAACCCATTTTAGTCTTTCTCCGTCTCCCCCACTCCTCCTTTTGTTCAAGAGCTAGCTACAGTAACTCTTTCCAGATGGTATACAGCTAAGCCTCCTCCTCTCCTCTCTTTGTATTTCTCAGATTAATATCGTTGCCAATTGAAAAACTTGCTTGTCATGATTGGTCCATTTTATGTAAATGCATCTTAAAGTCAAAAGACTGTACGACTAAAGGTTGGGAATTGGTTGTGGTGTTTCTGTTTTTGATATTTATTGGCTGAATCATTGTTAGTTGATTAATAATAACCATTCGTTAATTGTATTGGACAATCATTATTTGCAGGCTTACCTTTGTTGAGTGAAATCTTTTGAGGTTTGAGTTACAGAATTGTACAATAGCAGCATTATTGCATATTTAGTATTTAAAATTTTATTTGTATCTGTCTTAATAGATATTACTTCTTCTAGTATTATAACAATTGCAGCTGAGATGTTTGTGATCAGTCAGGCTCAGTGCACTTTAATGAAAAGTATAATGCTCATAAGGGATATCAAGCTGCGGCACCGTACTTGAACTGCTGAATATTACTGTGTATATTTGCTTTGAATACTCATATTGCTTCAGCCCTGGTGTGAGCAGACTTGGTATTTGACGTGTCTCGGCTGGAATGTGAACTGCAATTAAACAAGTTAACTCTTGTTACCTGAGAGAGGAGAGAATCTATTCACTCTTTGTCAGCACTCTCTATTTCTCTTACTGTCTGTCTTCCCGTCTCTCCCTTTCTCTCTTGAGAACCAGGCAGTGTCTCTCAGTCTCTGCAGTGCTGCTGCTCTATTCTGTGGGCTGTAACTAATGATTATTTTCCATTCATCCTTTTGCTGGATTAAATGAATAATTGTTAAATCTATAAAATATAACAAAATAGTGAAATAATGTCCATCACATTCCAAAGTTGACAGTGGCTTTTGAACTGTTGTTTGGATAAGATGGATAACTTTCGATTCACTTTGCAAAAATATAAACGCAACAATATAAATGCAAAAAGCAACATGCTATAAGTGAGAGGCTTGACCTTTTTACATATTGACTGACTGAAATGACTAATCACTTATCAGAGTTGCTGCCGATTACTTTGGCTCACCTCCGGTACATGTTGGCAGTAGCATCATGGAATTTTGAAAACAGCTCCTAGCAACGAAAACAGGGTCAGCAATGCTTGTATTTCACCATCCATGTTTCATTCACCTCTGGTAGGGTCATATGATGACTGTGATGTAATGAAGCAGGGAACAATATGCTGTGACTGACAAGATCCTAAACGTGGGTGTTTGTGTCATTGACTTAAAAAGTGTCTGGTCCTGCAAATCCAGACTAAAGTACAACTAGAGTTTTCAGTGTTTTGTTGTAAGTGGACTGATTCGGGAGAAAGAAAACTCCCCAGAAGGACCTAAACAACAAGCAGCACTCATTTCATCATATTTATGATGAGCAAAAGTGAAACAATATTCATTGTTCTTCTGCATGTAATCATGCCGGACTCACAAGCTTCAAACTCCTGTCTTTGACATGGCATTATGTTTCTGAGCAGCAGTTGGCACAGTGGGTTATATAAAGCCCTTTGAGCAGTCATCAAGACTAGAAAAGAGCTGTATAAATACAGACAATTTACCATTTATTTATTAGCTCTAATAACGCTACATGATGGGCCACAATTAGTACTGTTATTGTTATATGTATCATTCAGTCACTCAGCAGCGGCAGCCACAAAGCTGCACAACTTGTCTGACAAGCCGGTCACAGAACCAGTCAGCCAGGCTTCTCTTCTCTGCCTCAAACAGCCATCACCTCATCATCTTGCTAGTCTCCACAGTGAAGTACCTCAGCTCTCTCGCTTCCCACTCAGTCAGGCTAGAAAGAAAAAGCCATATCTCTCCACACACACACAAATAACACACACTTAGCCTTGTTTGTCAGGCGCTGGCGAGAGACTGAGTAAAGAAAAGAGACTGGAATAAAGGTCCAACACAACACACCATAAAACAAATGTGTGCAGGGTGTGTCTCTGTGCTCGGAAAAGTCATACCCTCACATGTGTGTGTAGTGAGGAGTGGCTGTAGTAGTGGAGTCCTGCAGTGTAACAAGGTTTGTGAATGGGGAGAGAAGCACTGTACAGGCTTTATTTACATGCTGTAATGATGAGGGGCTCCATCCTCAGAAGTGCATACAGCTGAGGCTGGGAAATGTCCTTCGTGGCTTGCGCTTATTTTCATTGGCGGCAACAGCCATGGCAGGAAGCATTATGTTTTTTGGTAATCCATGGCTGTGTCCGAAATCACCCACTCACTCACTCACTATTCCCTACGTCACTTTACAGTGACGTAGGGAATATATAGATAACTGACAGTATATAAAAAACAGTATATAGATAACTATATAGTGAGCTCATAGGGTAAAGATGAGCAAAGAGGAAAACGTTTATTTTACACTTACAAAAAAAACATTGAATGATCATCTTTAAATGTAGAAATAAACTTGTTGACCGCACTTTGTGCTGTGATGCGCTCTTCTACTTCTATTTACATTTATGTGACAAGTCGGGCGGTTCCTGCTGCCCTCGCTCGTCTGGTCTCTCCGACGCAAGCCCAATGCATGATGTTGCTCGGTTAGTGACCATCGGTTGTGCATTACTTTTCACGATGCATTGTGGGAAACAATGAGTGCACTACAAAATGGCGAACTCACTATATAGTGATTATGGGACTCACTATATAGATTAGTGACTGATTCTGGACACAGTCAAACTCTCTGTCCATCTGTATGTTGCTGCATTCACATTAAGCTGTACCATACTTTTCCATCTATCCACCATTAGGCAGAGAAGGTTACTTTAGAGATCCTGTTCAGAATCTGGTTGGTCAGTATTGGTCATCATCAGCCAATTTGAAGATGGATATTTTCTGCTCTGTTGGAAATGTTACTTTTTAACTTTATAAAAGTCCAAATCTCAGCAGAAACATTTTCTACCTCCTGTTGTATTAAATTGTAGAACATGTGCAGTACTGTGTGTGTGTGTGTGTGTGTGTGTGTGTGTGTGTGTGTGTGTGTGTGTGTGTGTGTGTGTGTGTGTGTGTGTTCTGTGGAAGATAGTGGGGAAAGTGGTGTGTGAAGTCCAAAGTTTCTATTGACATTGCAACACTACATTGTTAAAGCAAAAAAGCAGCATAACAAACACACCACTACCGTCTTAGTCTAGCTTTTGTTCTCTTCTTTTGTTGTATTTTGTCATACAAGTTGGTGAAACCTGACTATCAGCCTGTTGACGTCCAGATGGTTTTATCTTACCTTAAAATGTTGTGTGAAATCTAATGCAGTGGGAAAAGTAAATTACTATTTAAATTTGTGGTTGTATTTTTTTTCAGTCCAACCAGAAGGAGACTGTTTTTTTGTTTGTCTCTTGGTCTTAAACCCTATTTGATGCAGCAAACTATAAATACGGCTTTCTAAAACCCTTATTTGTGGAACACAGAAGCCCAGCACAAAGGCCACTAAATAAAACCGTATGTGCAGTCCAGCTGAATGTGATGTGTTGCCTCTGCAGGGCTGCACATGCCAGCCTGTGAGTTTTGTGCAGCCTTGACAAAGGCCTGCTAGACCACATGTAACATGAGATTGTTCCTTGAGAATGTAGGGCAAGGTTCCCTCTCAACATGTGCCAGGCAGTCACTGTGTGTTGTGCTTGCCTTGCAGCTTCCAAGTATGAGTACACATGTTTAGTGTGTGTGTGTGTGTGTGTGTGTGTGTGTGTGTGTGTGTGTGTGTGTGTGTGTGTGTGTGTGTGTGTTTGAGTGTAGGTTAAATGTGTGCATTTGTCTGCGTGATAGGATCATTCATCAAATGTATAGGTTAGTGTGTGTGTGTGTGTGTGTTTGAACTAGGCTTGTGCATGCGTGACAACTTTCTGTCTGTATCTGTGCGTAATCATACTTGGCTTCGTGAATACTTTCTTTCTATGTGTGTGTGTGTCTCAGTGTGTGTCAGTGCAGCAGATGAAGTCAGGGAGGGGTGTTCTAGTGCTGGCTCCATTGATTGGTTCAATACAGACTGAAACTTGACCTTCACAGCAGATGTCTGTAAGGCTGCCAAAGACAAGCACGCAAGCACGCGCACAGACACTCACACAGACAAGATGGAGTGTACAACTCCACTTCTATTATGTTGCTCTTACTTGCAGTATCTCAGTTTGTTTGTAGGTGTCTTTCAGTCTATGTGTCTTCACCTCATCTCCATCGGTGTGACAGGCTCCTAATGTATCAATAAGAATAATACAACATTTTATAGTTGACAAGCTTCTGATCTGACATAGTACACACAGGTGACAAATAATGAAGCCAAGCATGAGGGGAAGTGTGCTGACAACCAGAGGGGCCTGAGGGCCCACTGAAACTACAACAGGGCCCAATATAAAGCATTCACAATGCAGTTTACAGCTCCCAACACTGTGGCCAGTGGCAGAGCACTGCTGATCATGAGGGAACTGATCTTTTTACTGACATTTTTACGAGTTTGATACAAATGGAGTTTACACTGATACCTTCTTCATTCAGCAAACTCAAATTCTGACACAGGCTAAAGCTTCCACCTTCGTCCACCTCCGCCTCACCTTCTGAAGTTAAGCTTACTTTTAGCATTGCCGGTGGTGACAGAGTGAATCTTTTTTTCCCCCGTAGGGCTCACTGTAGCAGTATGTGCTCTCTGCTGAGACCGTTCAGTACTACAAACCTGTATACTTGACTCAACTGCACAGTAGCTGATGGTAGCTCTGGTGCAGACTTGCTGCCCTCCACACTTCCTCTACACGCTGAAACCACAGTGTGGGAGCTTTGAGGCTCCCTGGATTCATTCATGTAGCAGAGTCAGAGAGCACATGCTTGTTAGCCTGTGGATATTACTTAACTATTATTTCCCAAGCAAATGTAATATAAATTAAAATTTGTTTGTCTGTACATTAGTATGTGTCCTGTTAAATTGTTTATTTTATAGTAAAAAATAATGTCACAATCATACATTTTCACCCACTAAAATATCACATTAAGTCATCAGCTTTATGCAGTCTGCTGCATGATGTTTGGAAGGATAATTCTCTATGTTGAGGTGTGGAGCAGCTGACAATAAAATGCTGAGCACCTGAAATGCAGTAAATGCTCAATATGTTTAGAGGATGGCAGCTGATACAGACAGAGGAAAACCAAGGCTCAAGCACATCGGCACTGTTGCAGAGTGCAGTGCAGTTAGAGATGCATTAAGGCCAGTGGAGCACAGTGTGTCGCCTTTCTGTAGTATTTCACGTCTCTAAGACAGCTTTAGCAAGATGGAGAGAGAGAATTTTCAAAGTGTCTGCATACTTGTGTTTCAGAAATGAGACGTCATCATGCTAAACTAGTGTAGATTATTAACATATTTTGTATTATAAGTGTGTTTGCATAAGCAGACAGAATAAAGTGTGACTGGTTTTTATGGGCAACTGAAAAATCAGCTGCTAAAGTTTGCTCACAAGTGCTGCTGGATCGCTCTGAGGGACACCAACATTACCCTGGCACTTCTGGTAGGTAGCTTGTGTTTATCCCTACTGCCCACCATGTGTGTGTAAAGTAAATTTATTTTTAAAACATTTCTTCAATTGTCCTCTTATTTTTCCGTCATAGGTGATTAGGTCTTTAAAGGGTCTTAAAAAGTATTAAATTTAACTTTAAGAACCCTGGCTGCCACACATTTCAATATGTTCCAGGCATCACCACCACTAACTTTGACTTCATTAATAAACCTAAAGTGAATGAACAAAAGCTGGCTGTAGGTAGGTACTATCTTTGCGCATGCCAACTGTGACATTGACACATCTCCTTTCACTTTTAATGAAAGGCACGGTGAATAGGTGCAGTCTTCTTCTACGATAGGTGTCGCTGCTTAGAAAAATACAACCTCACTGTGGAAAAAAGGCAGAGAAGGAGAGAGAAGAAGAAACACAAACAGTTTTGGAATTGGCTTGTTTCCTCCAGGAGCACCCCAGGCTGGTGTGCACCTCTTTGCCTCATAATTGATAAGTTAGGGGATGCATAACTGTTCACAAGGACAGAAAATTGCGAGCAATAAGTAAAATGTTTATGGTATGGATAATTGTTTGTACCAATTACCCCTGCAATCATTACCACCAATACTGGTACTGTTGCTGTCCGACTACTGATGTTGATTCAGGGGAAAACCAGAGAATGATGGAAGCACAGTACGTGTCTCCAAAGAACACTCTAGTTTACACACTGACGGATCCTCTCAGTTGGTACTTAAGTTCTTTAATGGTTTTCTTGTATACTTAATTTATCTGTGTCCATTTGCAAAGAGGTAGTGATTAAGCCCAAAGGATTTGCAAGGCCACTGATTGCCAACCAGGAAGATTGTGCGTTACACACAATCACATACACACATTGATATCAGTCATGATATAACTTCTGCTGAACTCCATTTGGCACTCTGGGCTTTCCGTGGACACAAAGCCTATTCACCTACTTCTTTATCAGCTATCACTGTAAGAGTTTGGACATTATATAATATCATTTATCAACATTATTATGTTGATGGTAAGTGTAGCAGTGCAAGACAGTTCACTCAGTTGAACATCAGCTTGAATCATAATTGTAAGAAGTCCATGTTCTTTGGAATAGTTTGATACTGATGTGACTGTCTCTAATTATAGTTCTTTAAAATCTCCATGATGAATCGTCTCAATCTGTGTGTGTAGCAGAGACTGACCCCAAACCCAATCTATAACCTGAATAACAGCTGAAGACACTGAGCAGCATGAGTCACTGTTGACTTTTGTTATGTGAATGAGGAACCTGGACAGATGGGTTTACTGGGTGGTGAGGACTAGGGGGCGGACACACACACACTGAAAAAGAGGGATTTACCAGTAAAGAGAGCAAATGAGTAAATTCAGCTATCACCACATGATTCTCTGTGCTGAGTAAACCACCTGGCTGCTGCAGGGGAGAACCCCTTACTGTTTGTTTGATTGAGTGTGTGTGTGTGTGTGTGTTTTGAAGGTTCCAGTTTTTTTACCACATGGAGAAAATCTTTCATGACTGTCAGGCTGCAGTGTTTCCCCTACATGCATTTAGCAGCAGCGGCACATCTAACAATGCGCATAACAACAAGCACTGAGTAGGCCTGTCATGATAATTACTATATTGACTTATCATACTATCTATAAATATGATCTTGATAATATGGCTGACCTCGATAAATTGCACATTGTGTTCACATGTTAATTTACACAAGAATCTCACCGAGTGAGTTGTGCTGTGTCTCTCTGTGTCTGAGAGCGAGGCAGAATTTACACTCACACACACAGGGGCAGGAAATAAAACTGTTAAATCTCAATTTAACCGCACTGTTGTTCCTGTATAGTTTTACTGCCAAGGATCACTGCAAACCTTAAGTTAAAGATACCCGTGAATGTTAATGGGCAGGGATAACAGAATGAGATGAGAAATCAGAAATTCAACATTATACTTTGTTAGCATGCAGTTCGCACGAGCAGGAGCCATTGGAGAAAGAAATCTGAAGCTTTTGCTGACAAAAGTCTGACAAGCTTATATTGTAATCTGGACGATTTGTCTCCCTTTGGGTTTTGAATGATGCCAATCGATAGTGTCCACAAACTGGTTTGAGTCTGGATATTCTCAGCAGTACACAAGGGAAGAAAGATCACAGTGTAATTTTAAAGATATCAAGATGGCTTTTTGGGAGATCTTCCACTATTATTTACAAAATGGCTCATCTGTCACTGGCAGTTTTCAGGGGGTTTGCCTAACTCGTGGATTTGTGGAATGGCAGTTTCCTTTGGCATAGGGTGCTTGACTTTTTCCACATCATGTTAGCATAGTTGTAACTTGCCTGTCACTTGTCACTGTCCATGCTGGTTAAGTTAAATGAGAGCCGTGCTGCACAAAACTATCCCTAAGATTAAACATGTTGATGCAGATAATGATAAAGGTTAATAGTTTTCATGGGCTGTTTGAACTTTTTGTGATAATGCATATGAATCAGTAGTTAAAAAACCTGCAGCATTTAAACACTGATTTGGACGTCGATAACCATGACAACAAGTGCTGAAGCGTTGAGGTATTTAGATCATCCATATTGTTTCTGTTGATTACTGAGTCTTTGACCTACGTGTTCTCTGGCTGGACACTCATCTAAAATGCTCACATGTGCTTCAGTTGTTAAAGATGAAGTAAGAAAGAGCAGAGCTGTGCCATGTGACCTGTGTCAAACAGGTTGTAAGCAACCAAGTAACTAGTTAAGAACAGTGGTGGGGCGTCTCAGTCTGCGACTATTAGGAATGAGCTGACAGCTCACAGCTGAAGTGGAGAGCTGTCAACACAATCACTGAAAGGCTTGTCAGGTATTGTTGCTGGCACGCTTCAATTCATCCCATCTGTGTTACCAAAGTAGACAACTGTGTAGCTTTCTTCAGTTAACATTAAACAGATACAAAATGCTCAATAACTATAAATTGTTGTTTTGAATAAAGTTATAGCATTTAAGGAGAAACCAGCCAAATTCTTACTGTAAAAATGACTGCATGGTCTTCCAGCCTGTAGACTAACCGATTTTTGCTTATATAATGCATTTTCTGTTGTGTGTATGTGTGTGAGAATATGTGCATGTAAGTGAATAATATGCATGCATGTGTGTGTGTGTGTGTGTGTGTGTGTGTGTGTGTGTGTGTGTGTCTGCGTGCTCCATTTTGCAGGAGGCAGGCTGTGTGTGCACACGCTCTTTTCGAGCCAGGAAACATGCAATTTGAAACGGTGGGATGGTGGAATTTCTAACCCACATGCTGTAGCAGGAGATGAAGACACGTGAGCCAGTTGACCTCAAACCATCTCTGAGAGAGACAGTGGGGAGGGGGCGCACAGTGGTGATATACAGATACAGCCAGGAGAATTATGTGTGTATTAAACACAGGAAGAAAGAGGCAGGGGAGAAGGAGAGGCTGTGAACAAATAGTGCTGGTGACATAACACGTCCTTTAATTAAATGATCTTCAATGCTACCTGGGACAACGGTTCAGTTTCCCAGAGCAAGGCATGGGCAGCGCCAGAGTTGGGGGTTCTCTTCCCACAGGGGGCACTGATATAAACTGGAGTGAGACAGACAGAGAGCATGATAGCGATGGAGGATGAAGGTTCACTGTGTCTGGTTTCAATTAACATGCTCAACAATCCTGCTGTGTTTGTCTCTTGGCTTTCACACATGAGCATGTTAGATGTGTGCATGCGTCTGTCTGTCTGTCTGTCTGTCTGTGTGTGTGAGACACTGTCTGCAATTTTGGATCGTTATTTCATAGTGTGGGTGTTGTTTTCTTGGGGTCGGGTCTTGGCTCATTCTGACTATGATAACACAGAATACACATCCCGTTATCATAAACAAATATGCAACACAATTTGAATATACAACACATATGGCTTTATCACATACACGTTATAAGCACAATGCACAAACCGTAATAAATACAATGTCAACAACAGCACAAGAGCTGCTTACAATTAATGGTTATTTTAATTACACCAGTTCCCTCGAGCCTGAGGTGATGTCTTTTGTCCAAAACCCAAAGATCTTCGGTGACGACATGTGTGGTATTTTGCTCGATAATGGAAGCATGTAAATTCATTTTTTCAACTAATCAACAGTTTCTGCACTAATGTGAACCTTTTATTGAGATTTAAGAAATGCCTGTGCTATGTTGTTCTCCACATTATCCAATCCGATCATTCATTCATTGAAACCAGAGTCCTTATCAGCCACTGACATTTACACTGACAAATCTATGACTGACATCATAAAACCTCTGCAACACTAGCAGCTGGTCAAACAGCTGACTGCTTCTACCTCCTGTTATATACCGCAGTGAAGTCTTATATTACATATGCATGTATATAATACACTATATAATAAACTATTTTTTAAAAAATAGTTTAGAGTGCTACCCTGTCCAACAAGCTACAAATGTTTGCATGTGAGCCTCCCATGAAATAAAAAGAGGATACATTGTTGATTAATTAGTTAAATAGAGAACACCCATTAGTTTACTATTTACATGTTGAGAGAATTATCCTGACATAATAGCCAACACTTGAGTTTTACCTTTGACACATTTCTCAGCTCATATTTAGTTATTTTACTGTATTTCTAAATAGACAAATACGTTTATGTGTGTTATTTGGACAAAAATCGCTCAGAACTCCGTATGTAGTACAAACTGTTCAGATATTATTTTCAGTGCACACCCTGTAATGTAACCCTTTACCTCACTATATGGTCACACTTTTTCAGCACCTGTCCCCATATAAATATGACCATGACATTGCGATGTGTGGCTGAAGTCAGGTGACATAGTGGAAAGGAGGTTGTGGTGAATGGATGGCTCGACAAAACATTTACACACAGGACAATGCTGTTACTTTTCCGTGACTACAAAAGTCTTCAGGTCTTAACAAAGTATTTATTGTGGACCACTAGCAGTATCTTTTCTTAAAACTAACCAAGTAGTTTTTGTGCCTAAACCGAACCCAAACTGTGAGTGTTTGATAAAGTCGATGCAGGTCTGCTACACCTGCTGCTGTGTGCGTGCTCTTCAAGAGACACTCCTGTGGGTTGAGTTGGAACATACAACCAGGTTTAAGGACTCATTTAATTTGTAGTGTTTCTAGTGCAAAGCAATTCCAAGTGCATTTCTACTTGAAACGTTTCCACCAACAAAAGCTTATGATACATATAATTTAAAATGTTGTAAAATCTAAACACTGTGCATTTTCCTTCTGATTTAAGAACAAGCTCGCCTCATAGTGTGACATGGGGAAAATAAATACCAATATGTAAAATATCTTCAGCCCTGTTTCAGTGCATTCTTAATGTCAGAGCCTGCGGTTGAGTGTGGATTTAGTTTGAGTTTGGCTGAGACTGAGAAGTTTCAACTGTTCACTGCTAACACAGAGACCAGCTTTTTTCCTGACATGGCAGAATGTGTGTTCTGCAGCTCTGCTGGATCAATGTCACACACACTGACATGCACACACACACACATGCACACACACAGCCTTTGTTGATGTTTGAGTCAAATAGCTTTGGGTTGAGTCACAGCTCCTCTGTGTATCTCCCACTTTCACTGTATTTTTTCCTAATCAGCTTTACAGCTGTCTGTTTCAAGTCTTCAGTCCAAAGCCACATCAAATCAGATGCAGAGGGTTCTTCACTTTTAACTAAAGAAAAATTAAAAATAAACTAAATTTTAGAGAGTATAAAGGCTGAAAGTATAGTTTCCTGTTTTTGGACCGTAAAGTTGGCACTATGTCTCATTACCCTCCATGGTTTTGGCTTCACAGAGCCAACAGTAAACAGGCCTTGTAATGGTCAGATCGTTCTTATATTTTTGGATTCCAAAATAGTGCGGTGAGGTTTGAGTCTCATGTACTGTGTAATTAAGCTGGAGCTAAATTTAAACCAATCTGTGATTAGATTTAACAAGCCAACAAACACAGACAGCACTGCAGCTCCTACACCACACAGTCATGCGCACACCAAACAGGATCTACATGTGTGTTTATCGTACACAAATGAAGAGGACACAATGGCCTTGTCAGTGCAGTCCTGACAAGTGGCCGTAATGAAGCAGGATTCTGGAGAGCTGCTCCGTCACACTGACATCACGGGAATGATGTCAATGATAATTAGTTAGAGTTGTACTCATTGTCCCAAAATGAACCAAGAAAAATGCAGAATGACTGATAGCTGTAGACCGTGCTGTCAGTCATTCTGTCTGCTGCTTTCTCTCCCTGCCTGTTAACCCACACTCACTCTGTAGCTCATGGTTAGTGGTGAATTCACATTAAAATCATGTCTGAGCAAAAATATCCACAAGGGAAAGATGAAAACATGAGGGTGGTGAAAGGAGAGACAGGAGTGCTGACATGTGCCAGAAGAAGAAGAGAAAGAATAGAACTGTCTGGGCCAATTCATGGTTTCTGTGTCAGCATCCCTGTAACCTGGTTCATTCTCAGCGACGAAATCTGAGGCATGGAATTGAATGTGAAAACAATCAAAGCAAGCAAGAGAATTTGATCACCGTTAACTAACTATTGTTAAACACATTCTATAGACTAATTATTCAAATGGTTAATAAAGTAAAAGATGTTGATAATGACATTACTTGGAAACCTGACATGACTGGCTGTCATCCTCTATGGTGACTTACTGTATTGGCTGAAAGAGATGGTAGATAAGGGTTTGTGTGCAGAAAAGAGAACCATGTTGATGCCATCTTTCTTTTGTCTTAGCATCTTCATTTTATTCAGGTTTGCGTACAGTGTGTCTTTAGTCATGTGTATGATGGGTTTTTATCCTTTAAACTAATCACGTACAGTGAATAACTCTGTTGCTGTAGAAACACACCAACTTTAGCAGCAAGCTTTGCAGCATTCCTTTTAGAAATCACCAGTATTTCCCCTTAATAATAATAATAATAATAATAATAATAATAATAATAATAATAATAATAATAACTTGAATTTATATAACGCCTTTCAAGAGACCCAAGGACACATCACACGTGTGTCAGTGGGAACTTAAGACACTTAAGCTACATCGACATTACTACGTTTTCATTTGGATACTCATCAACTCAGCTACGGATACGCCTGGCGTCCACCCAACTCCGGAGAAATTTGGAAATGCTGCTGGCCCCGTTTTGGTTTAGAAAACTCAAGGGATGCATTTTAGTCTGGACAGGCAGAAACAGAGATGTTTGGAAATGATCACATAGACGCTCACAGCGGCTTAGTGATTGGGTCTTTTCGGTCACGACATAGCCTTTGCTGATTCGTCAGGCTCCTATCACATGACTTACTTCTGGTAGAAAACAACTGGCATCAGCCTCAGCCCCCAGTGTTTGACTTAACATAATCAATTGTTGATCAATCAAGTGTTGCCGACCCTGTTGTCTTTTGTCAGTTAAATTCTGCATTTTACAATGATACAACTACGTACAACTTACAACCATATGCTTCTTGTGTACACAGGCATTTAGATGCCTTCCTGTTTACACCAGCACGTTCATGCATAGTGTACATGAGTGGTCATGTGATGTGCGTTTTTAGGTTTGTTAGTAGGACAGAGATCGTTTTAGTTTGAATAATGCTGTTTTCATGAAAACTATGTTGTATGGCTGTAGCCTTTGAATACCATTTTTTTTTTAATTTTCCATGTTAATTAAACTTGATGTGTGTTTTTAAGAGGAAGAACAGGAAAGGTCATGTCCACAATCAATTGTCTCATATATACAGATTTTGTTGGTTGAGTGTATTTGCACACTCACATTCTCTTTGATATTTGTTGTGCTCCTGCCTCTCTGTTACTGACAGGCTCTTCAGTATTTTGTTAACATCCCCAGTGTTTACTGCTGTGAAACCCACAGTGGAGGGAAAGCACTGATTTCAGACTACAGACACTGTAGAACTGCTTAATCTGTCCCCTGTGGATGTGACTGTGTGTGCACTAATGTCTGGTGAAACCACTGTACTATTTAGGTCTGCTATTGAACAGATGGTAGCTAGCAAGCTGCTGCTGCAGTGTGTGTGTGTGTGTGTGTGTGTGTGTGTGTGTGTGTGTGTGTGTGTGTGTGTGTGTGTGTGTGTGTGTGTGTGTGTGTGTGTGTGTGTGGCTGGCTACATTACTGCCATTAACAGTGCTGTAGAATTACAGGAGATATGCCAAACTGTTGATATCATTACAGTACAGATTACAATGACTTCTCTAACTATCGATAATAGTAGTTGATTTGTGGATTAGATTACTGACACAGGAATTATAAATCGTAGGCATCTCTCTGCTGGGTGAACACATGACTACCCCTCAAAGTCGAGCCTGCTACTTATCTATATACTTTTTTATTCTAATAAATTAGATTTGATGAAGAGATTACGATTTGTGTACATTTTAAAGCCACTAGCCTCCACCTAGACCTGCACCTATGTTCTTGTTGTGATTGCTGTCGCAGCTAAGGCAGGAATCATGAGCTTGCTAGCCTGTGAGTCAGACATAGCGTTGTCTTCTGCACCTCAGTGCAGATGAGTATAAGACCGGAAGTACGCTCACACCTTAACTTAAAGCCATAAGTTCGCACCCCTGACTTAAGCCTACCCTGATTGGTTCGAAGGGCGAGGCTTGTTGAGTAACTTTAGGAGGGAATGTCTCCACACAGCTGTAAAGCTGTTCAATGAAACTGGCTGACAGAAACCTTTGACTGGACCTCTTCACATTAACAATGGGCAGGTTTCAATAAAGAACTATCATGGAAAACGTTGTAAAGACCATATTAGGCTTTTACTTTGAAACTGCAAGTGTTGATGGTGACATACCATACACACATAGACAATGTGACGCTAAGATTTACTCAATGAGGTTTTGTAAAAACTGATTTGGACACTATCTGTATTGCAACATCAATATAAGAATTGATAAAGGAACTTAAAGTTTCCTGTTGAGGTCAGAATGCTTCCTCAACAAATTCCTACACAGTTCTTTGTCTTGTGTTTGGCGTTTAAAGTTGAACATATAATTTTATTATATTATAATAAAATATATAGTATTGTATGTTTATTGTATGTGTGATGAGACTGTAGACTGAACCTCTGAGCTCAGTCTACAGTTCCTCCATGCTCTGAAGCACCATCACAACACACACACACACACACACACACACACACACACACACACACACACACACACACACAAAGCTGGTTAGATAATTATTGACTGGACAGTAACAGAGGATTGTGGTTAACCTTCTTTGTGTCTTAACACAATAGCTTCCCCTGCCTGTGTGTACTAATTCAATGAGTTGGCTCCATCAGCAACACAAGTGATCTGAGTTTTTAGGTGCTTTAATTTAACTGTTCTGTGGATTCCCTGGTAACATGACCTCGAAGACAGTTTATATTGGATTCCTGTATTTTTTTATTTAATTATTTATCCATGTTTAATGACATGTTGGTTTCTTTGTGTTAATGAGCCATGCTGTTTTTAATCCAGGGGTCTGACTTGAAATACTGTATGAAAAGGTCATCATTTCAATGCTAATGATCATTCCATTGTATTTCAATAACTACAGATTCTTGTTTGGTGAGATTTTGCTTGTGTTTATGAAAAGAAAAGGGTGCTCTTATATTCCAAATGCTTGATTCGCTGATTCACATGGTCCTATTGCAGAGAATCAATTTGGTAATAAAGACTGGAATTTTTAAACCATTAGGCTAACAAAGCACAATAAATGTTTGGATGCATCATCCATCTGCGATCATCACTCAAGTCTACACAGCTCCTCTTTTAGACAGGATGTAATTTGTACCATTGCAGTGATGGCAGTTGTCTTCCTAAGTTAGGAATCTGACGATCACAACACAAGCTTGTGATGTTATCTAGACTTGCTCTCCAGAGTCCTATCACATTGAGGATTGTGAACCCACAGCTGTAGTGAGTGACTGGAAACAGGATACTGCTCATGGGCTGGTCACTGGAAGCAGTTTACCAGGAAACACCAGGTTTAAAGAACAGGGGGTGTTTCTTAAGCCCATTCTCCAAAGACCACATACACTTATTATTGCTGCTGACCATTTCACAAACCACTCTGTAGTATTTCAGATTTGTTAACTCACCTCCAGGCCACTGTTGGTTGTCCTTTATTTCAAGCTGTCTTAAGATCATTTGGCAAACAGTTCAAAAATGCTTGAAATCTGTTATTGATCACAGTGAACGTTCCACTGTTTTGTTAATAACAATATGGTCAATCTGTTTTTGGATAAATTGTTGCGTTAATGTTTTAAACGTTCAGTTTTGTAAAATGTCAGCAGGTGAAGAAAAGCATCTAAACTGTGTCTGTGCATTAAAACTCAATGTGCTGACCCAGGGAGTTTTGTCCAGGTTATTGAATATTGAACAGTCAGATAAGTTGACCTAGATTTACTTCAAAGATTTCCTGCCATCCTTCACAATGAGATGTTTCATTACCAGGTCAGTGCATCCTAAGCTGCATCTACAAACATGCATTGTATTCTTTGTTTCTAAGTCTTGCTCATGTGCTCATCATGTGAAGAATTCATCATGCATTTGAAAGAGGAGACAGAAAGTAAACTAAAATGTCTGAAGGCAAGTTGACAATGAGATATGCTATTAAAAATGCTGTTTTCCTATCTCCATGTGCCAGTACAGGCAGCTATTAGCTATTCTAATATTGATATCCTTCGTGTGTCGGCTCGGATGAGTTCCACAGCAGTAAATTCCTGCTTTTATTTCTTTCATGATTTATTTTACATGTTCATGAAGTGGTCAGAATATATTTAACTCACATCTAACTGTGAGCCTTGTAAAAGATAAGCCCTGTGTGTGTGTGTGTGTGTGTGTGTGTGTGTGTCACTGGGTTTATTTACTAGTGAGACTTCCCTCCCCAGGGGGTCTGAATTAGCTGAGTGCCAGCGTATCAGATGTGTTCAGTGTAGCACAGACGCACACATTCACACACATCCATGTGATATGACACTGATTCATTCATTAGCCAGCAAAGGAGGAAAAGAGCTTTTAGATTTTCTCTAGTGGCAGTTTTTCCTTCCCATGTTCCCTTTGTCACAATCTGAACAGAGGGTGGTCACCAGCCAAGGTAACTGGTCAAGTTGGGTAAGCCACCAGTCATTAATGAACACTGTTTGGCTGAGCCTTCGTTGGCCAGCTGTACTAAGTCTATTATACTTAATCGATGATTTAGGAGCTAGGGCTTTGCTGTCATTATGTTTTTTTTTTATCAGACACAGAATCAACATTTAGGCTCTTTAAATCTGATGTCCCTCCTTCTAGAGGAAATGGTGTTGAAACCTGACATGAAGTCTGTTTCTTAATGAATTATAGAATATCTCTATTGAATATGTGTGGTGGGTCATCCTACCTTAAAATAAAAAGGATTTGATGATTTTCTAATTCTCTCATAAGTCATTGCCACAATATGCTCTTGTCTTTAAACAATGGGTTTTAGTCTTCAAACCATTGGCCTTTGTAATATGTGTGGTTGAATTATCAGCTATTTTCTGTTAACATTCTCCTATTCTGACATACAATGGTTGTGCATTTGAACACAAACACATGCACAGAAAAATAGGACAAACAGGGATGCAGGGATAATTTTCCTTACCTTTTGTAAAGTCTTAATGAATAGAATAAGGCAACAGCAATATGTATCTATGTGCTTCTGTTCTATGAGAGACAAGGTCATATTTCTTTCACTCTCACACAATGCAAATTATCGATCAGATAAAAGAGTGTGTGAGAGAATTACAGAGGAGGGAAATAGTGATGTGTTTTCTGCTTGTTGTTAGCTCAGTGTGTTTCACACATTGAGCTCTAAATAGTCCACCAGATGTTGTGTATGGAGAACACACCCTCTTACACTCCCTCATTGTTCTACATGCCTGGCTTTCTAGCATTAGGTTTGTTTTTTCAGTTAATCTGTTTGCTAGAAAAGATACATATTGGTTAGTTTACTGACAAAATACTCTAACTGGAATTAAAAAGGTACCAGGATGGAGTTAACAAATGCAACTAACACACCCTGATCTTAGATCTTTTTTGCTGACACATTTTAATAAAAGCTAACTCCTGCACGTGAATCATCATTGTGTTTTGAGTCTGTCTCATCAAACCCAGACGTAGTGGGTAAACGTATTTGTGGCTCTGTCTGGGCTGAATCCAAACTCCTTTTTGCCTTTTGATGATTGATTGAAGTCCTGCCCAGAATGAAATGAACATAGCATCATATACCCCCTTTGCCTGTGAAATAGAGGTCTGTCTGGTGGCCTAGTGGTTAACAGACATACCGTATGGCTGCTACATCCTTGTATAGATTCCTTCAGAGAATATTTGTCATATCCAACACTCAATATCCCTGCATTTCCTATTTCTATTGCCACTATCACAGGCAAATCAAATGTCAAAAATCCATCTGGAAGTTTTGAAGTCCTCATTGTACAACTCTTACAGTACCAACTCAAGGCTCACTTACTAGCAAGTTTGGCAGCTTTGAACTGTACCACACAGTCTTGATTACTTGATTAGTGAGAGTCTGTTCAGTTGTAAGAGAAAAGTCACTTTTTCACGGCGACCTTTTGGACTTCCTGTAAGGACTTCCATGAATACCTAGCAAAATGTATATACGGTAATATGATATGATGTGATTCGACTGTAGCACAGCAGCAAGACCATGCATTATGACTAAATGATCAAGAACTGGCTAATCATGCACTTAGAGCTATGATTGTTTTGTAGAAATGCTGTCTCCAAAGTTCAGACTTACATTTATCTTGAACTCAAAGGTTTGTTCATAACAGTGCAAATAATATTTGTAAATACAAATGTTCTTACGCGAAGTACACTTGCCTCATCATGTGACTCAAGAATTTAACTTAGACACATGTTAACAAGTGGTAAACCTCAGTGTTATTGGTTGTTGCATTGATATTGTTTCATAAACTACAAAATATTTATTTTGACAGTACTCTGACCTCTAAATACTAACTACTGTGCATGTGTGTGTATGTGTGTGATGGTTGTAAATGCAGGCGAGTGTATATGGAGAGATGGAGAAAAGGTGATTGAGGTAAAAAAAAAAAAAAAAGAGAGAGGCTGAGAGGGGAGTAACAGAGAGATTAATTTCCCCAAGTGCCTGCAGTCGTGTGCCTTGTGCTATGAAATGGGAGACTGTGTGTGTGTGTCCTGAGCCAGTTCATTCACGTTAATTAACACCACGAGAATAACACCCTCTGGAAACAAGTTGTGCTGCTCCTCGGCTGCTGGAAGCATCTGTGGGGTGTGTGTGTAGAGTCAGATGTCAGACAGGTAACACTGAAATCCCTCCACACCCTGAGCATACAAAGGAGTAGCTGGAGACTACTCTCAGACCTATACACCATTTGTCATTTGAGACTCTTGAATATTTCCAATACTCCCTTTGAGCTACAATGACTGTCTGTGGGACAGAAATCTTGATCTGATTCCTTTCATATTGCTGTAGTAATTTGTTAGGTTAGATGTTTTTATGCCAACTGGAAAAACAGAGGAAATGAAAAAATCCAGGTCGAGGAACACTGGTCAAAAATGTATGCATATTTATTTGAGGTTTCACGGCAGCACCATTACTCTACCATTGTGCCATTAAAACAGTCCAGCATAGAATGCATGATAGTGATTGGTTATATTCATTTTCAAGAAAATGGAGTATTGACCAGGATCTTGGCTGAAGGAGGACCTAGATTGTGTGCAGTGCCAAATAAAACACGTCATCAAGGCAGTGGTGGTGTTTTTTTAGGTTGAGGATGATCTCATTCCTAAAGTCTTGAATTTTCTCAAATGAAAGTGAAATATTCATTCATACACTGGTAGGAAACACGAAGTGAACCCTTTTGGAATTAACTGGTTTTCTGTATCCATTGGTCATTAAACATGATCTGATCTTTAAGTCACAGTTGTAGACAAACACAATGTGCTTAAGCTACTAGCACACAAACAATTTTGATCCATCGTGTCTCTATCATTAGCAGTATCCATTGATCTGTATCTGCATTGACCCTGTAAAAACACACTGATTCATTTCTGTTGGGATTCGTTGTCCCCTTGATGATGGTGAGCTGTTCAGGCTCAGAGGCAGCTAAACACCACACCACCATGCATCATTTATACAACACGTTTTAGTCTTATTGACCACCAAAAGGGCTTCACAGTACAAGTCACATTCACCCATTCATTCATACAGTACCCCTATATGCAGCACCACCTCCCCAAGGATGCGGCATGCGGAGTAAAAACCAGGGATTTAGACCACTGATTTTCTAGTTAATGGACAGCCCGTTCTACCTCCTGAGCCACAGCTGCCCAAAAATCTTTGACAAGCATGGGGCCTCAGTAATGTTTGTCTTGGAGAGAAGCAGCTTCCTCTGTAATGTCCTGCCATAGACACCAGGCTCCATGCACCATAATTGTGTGTGTGTGTGTGGTCGACTCATGACGCGAATGTGAACCAGCTCCAGCGATTCCTTTATATCTTGTTACTTTGTTACTGTTATAAAGCTAACCGAATTTAACTGTCTCTGTTTATAGACAGTGTTTCTGACTATAAAAACTGGTCTGATCAATATCGATACTCTTTGAAAACACATCGTAACTCTTTCCAACCTTTTCTGAGAGGCATATGTTCTCGCGCTCCCTCCATCATCTCTGTCCTCTCTCTCTCTTGTACCAGGCTGTTCCTCTGTAATAGCCTGAGATGTCAGAGACCATTTGTCTTCTGCAATACACACACACCACACACACTTGTTCTTGTAGCTCTCCAAACCTAGTGCAGACCTACTTTTGCTTGTTCGCTTAAATAGAGGTCTTCTTTGTTCACTCCAACAACCCCAGAGCTCGCTCTCTCTCACTGTTTCTCTCACTCGCTGTATGTGTATGGAAAATTGAGGCCTCATCTCTTTCCTTAATGCTCTCTCTCACACACACACACACACACACACAAACACACACACACACACACACACACACACACACACACACACACACACACACACACACACACACACACACACACACACACACACATGCTTGAGTCTTAGTGAAGTCACATGAATCTGTAGTAGGACCCAGCCCTGCTCAGTTCCCCATATTAGCCTGACACAACACCACAGGGTATTCACGTGATTGTAATCACAGCCTTGTGTGTGTGTGTGTGTGTGTGTGTGTGTGTGTGTGTGTGTGTGTGTGTGTGTGTGTGAAAAAAGCACCAAAACCCCCCTCTATCTCTGTGTATGTCAGTGTGTTGGGAGTGGTATGGGAAACACCTGTGTGTTGTGGGTCTGACATTGATCAATATGAATGACACAGTGGTTTTGCAATGTTTTGGCTTTTGTAACAGTGTCGAGCTGAGAAACCTTGTTACACACTAGAGTTCTATGCTAAGATTTGAGTTGTGGTTCATGTCTTGCATATCAGTGTCAGTGTGTCATCAGCAGGCAACAACTCATTAACAGACTGTTAAGTTGTATGAGGCCGGGGTGTCTGTCAGAGGTTAAAGCATCTTTCGCAGATTTCTGAAAAGATGATGCCTTGTCCTGCTGCAAAGTCATTAATGTTGTGTTAAGCTGGTTTGTTTAAGGAGTAGGCCTATGCAGATAAGAATAGCAAAAGCTGTCAATAAATTAAGTGTAAGCGTGTCTTGGGACATCACTAATATCTCAGGGTCTCTACATTAGATTTGGGTCAATGGCTGGCAGTCAACGATGTTGAGCCCCCCTATCATCAGGTTAAGGAGTTACAGCTGATAGGACGAAGCACCACCAGCTTGTTTGTTATTTTAACCATTGACAGCAATGCTCAACACCAAGCTGCAGCTGAATGTTTTCTACACTGGAACAGTGTAACTGGGGTGACTGTGGATGAGGGTTAGAACGATTGTCCTCCAACCAGAAGGCCTCCCCCCAAAAAAAGAACCAAAAACAACAACAAACAAACAGAAAAATCTGGCATCATCCATCACAATGTTTCACTGTACACATCGTCATGCCAATTCAATAGATATTTCCCAACCCTATTTTACAGAGCTGCTCTGTCACCACTGTGTCTTGTATAGTGAGCTAAAATGGAACTAGTTCAATTTGTCACTTTGACATCACTGTGCAGTGTTTCTCCATTCCCACTTTCCAGCTGATGACAGCTTGAGTTTGGCCTCTAAATTTGAGATTATGTAACACATATAAAACAGCACTGAGATTGGATGAATAGAACATAAAACATGAACACAACTTACCCCCAGACATGTTATGACTGGACAGTGAGTTTACAGTTAGTTTATAGTAAACACACTTAGGTGTGTGGTTCTCAAGGAGGGATATTTCATTTGTGAATTCTTAAATTCAGTCCAAAACCTTAATGTATGAAATGTCCTCACCACCTGATCTAGATGTCATGTCATGTCCAGGTATTTTCACTGAAGCTACAGTTAAGGTTAGCAATGAAAAGTACAAATCAGTACAAATCATTAAAAATATCAAATCTGCATTAAACATCACTGTTCTTCCAGCCTCAACATACCGCAGTGCTTCACTTACTCAAAAATGGTTCTGCCAACACATGGTAAGAAATTAGCTCACAAATATTTCTGAATGTTTTGACTGATATCTCTGCAACCGTGAGACGTTGACAAAAAGTCTGTTCTTCTGCTCCTTCCAATATGATCTTAACACAGTGTCAGATCCAGGTGTGTTGTTTCTATGAAGGACTTTCCAGATGTGTGGTACAGAAATTACAGTTAGAGGCATTGGCCCACTGAAACTAAAAAAACATGTTAGGCTGCTGCATATCAAAGTTTATAAGAAATGTGACCACATTCTTATTTCAAATTATCCAGCAGCACCAGCTCTGACAATCAACCCTATACTTTAGGTGTGATCATGTACAAAGTAATTCGTCCTCTCACTCTTTCTACTAGTGCATGATGAATAGAATACTAACACGCACATAGACGTGCACAGTCTGCAGGCAGGCATGCAGGCTGGAGAAGGCAACAGGGATTTTCCCATACTGCCTCTGCAGCAGCTGCCCTAGATTCCACCAAATGATTGTCTCGGTGCAACTCGGCTATTATTAGAGCTGTATTATCAGGAGAGATGGAGTGAGAGAGGAAGATGGAAGGAAAATGTAGAGAAGAAAAAAAGTAACAGGGAGAAAAGAAACAAATGCCTTATTTTTCTACCAGTTTGTGTTCTTGCCTTCTGCTGAATATTCAACAATGTCTCCTTTGGTTTCTATCACAAGTGTTCCCGACAGTGTTCCGTATTTAATAGCTCTGCATTGACAATACAGTATGTGGAGAGAGACAATTACTTCATTAGCAGTGTACGCGTGAACACCAGTGTTATTTCTGTTGCACCATAGAATCACACCGGACTGAACACAATTTAAGAAAGGGAGGAATTTTATTCTGAAAGAATTAAGAGGAACAAACTTGTTTTGTTCCACTTCAGTGGCTTTACTGATTCTCTGGTTGAACCTGCCAACACACAACAAACATACAGTATACAATATGCATATGGTAACAATAATTGTATACATTCTCAAAATCCTTAAACTCACAATTTACATTGAATATAATTATATTTACAGAAAACAATAACTAATGCCAAAGATAACAATAAATTCAAATATACACAAATTGTTATAGGTCACAAACGAGTAAGGTCCACATTATATACAGTGGACCTTGATCCTGTACTCAGTTCACCTTCCATCAGCCCATACGTGACTTTTAAACATTATTATTACAACAAGTCACCATGGATGTTGGCATATATTAGCTAGTATAACCTAATAGGGCAACAAGTAAACCATTGCATTAGGTTATAGTTCCCTCGAACAATATACTTTTTTTCCTTTTCTTTTTCTCTCGTTGAAAATGTGTTCACTGTCCTTTAACATAAACATATGGGGTTACACTATTGCCAACACATCCTATGTGCTGAGCCAAACCTACTGTGAATGTCTCCCTCTAAGTATTGTGTGTATCCACATCCTGAAGTGTCTTCATTGTTGTGCAACAACCACTAAAGCACATTAGTGAGCCCCATGTTCCAAAGAGGTGTGAAAGATTGATCATGATTCAACTTTAATGCAGAAACATGCATCAACAACTAATAATTCAAGAGAATCTTGATTAATCTTACAATCCAAATCACCATGAGAACACAGTTTAGATCGTTGACTAAACAACACCATCCTACTTTCCCAAATACAGTCCCAAGCACAAAAAATGGATTAAACCCTAAAGCATTGGCCGTCTGTTTTTGGACGTTACTGGAATTTGCTGAATACAAAATAAGTTTATATTTGCAATTCTGTTTAAAATGCCTATGACTTGAGCCAATGGGATTTGGGGCTGAAAGCAATTGAGGAGGTAAATCAGAAAGTGCAGAGATGGACAACCACATTTTTTTTATGTATTTACAAAATGTCCACCTTTTCATTTTAAATTAGACTGAAGATGGTGTCCCACCTGTCGTTGCATTTATAAGGTATTAACACGCTGTTGGTGTTAGTTTAAACTGAATATAATATTGACCAGGTAACAAGAAGTGACATGTTATAGAGAGGTACTTTGATTGCTTTGATACCTTATGTGCAGTGGGCTCCAGCTGAATTTCCAGACTAATGAGATGTAATGGCGAAGTAAACACATTTGCGTCGGACAAGACTGGAGAGCTAATGCAACGGATAGCATAAGAAAAAGTGAAAACCTCTAGAATACCCCAGATTCAGTCTGAATTCTTCAACTCAGAATGAAGTGTTTAAGTAGTTTCCTAGTAATGTGTCTACAACAACACTGAACTATTTTTGGATGAGCCCTTTCCTTCCCTCTCTTCCTCTCACCTCTCCCTCCCTCCTCTCTCCTGGGCCCACACATCCTCCGTGAGGAAGATATAAAGGAGGGGGGAAGCTGGGTCACAGCACTCTGCTCAAGGCTGTTTACTTTGCCTCTCTTTCTCTAGCTCGCTCTCCATCCTTTTCTCAGTCTATCTTTTTTTTCTGTGTCTGCAGAGTTATTATTCCTCCTCTCTCTGTCATCTCCCTACTTTTTACCCCATTTCTCTCTGTATTGCGTTTCATGTCTCTACACTTGTCTCTTGTCGTTCTTGCCATCTTGTGACTGCTCTGGTTCCCATGTGGGTATGACTGAGAGAGGTAAAGTGAGACAGAGAGAGAGGGAGGGAGGGAGGGAGGGAGGTAGAGATGACCTTGTAGAAGAGGGGATGTCTCTTCATGCTGTCATTTGGTATTACTTCAGCTCATCTGCTCTCTTATTCCATCTCTCTCATCCACATTACTCACATCCCAGTGAAGCTCTACAACAGAGCCATTCTTTCCTCCTGCTGGGTTCTGTCTGTGTCTGTGATGGATCTTTAACTGGGTTTGACTGTTTTAAGCTCATCTTATTTTGTAATCCTGTTCATTCACACTGAGGGCTTTTTATTGGTTTGGTGACTTAGTTGATACAACCTTACCAAATCTTTTCTTGACCTGAAGTGTTGCTTTGATGTAAAGCTGCTCCTGAGGACTTTGATACTGTGAGAAATTGTTTATCTCTGAGTCCTGCAGTGTTTTTATATCATGAATGGCCACTCTCTGCTGAAAGGGACAACGTGTATAGGTTTTTCAGAAGAGGTGATTATGTGCCAGTACAGACAAACATGTGTGAAGAAGTCAAATGCCATTGATCTCTTTTAGATTGTCTCTTTAGCCTCTTTCTGATGGCACAGGCATCTGTAATAACCCACGTGCAACACTCATGTGAACAAGACTGACTGGAAATTCAACCTTAACAACAATGATTTCACCTTTTTGATGAATCCATTCCATGAAAACTGGAAAAACAGCCTAGCCTAAAATACTGTATGAAAATGTTTATATACATGTTGAACTGGCTGTTACAGAGCATCAACAGTTACAGAGCAATACATATAAGGAAAACAAAAGTAAACAAATACAAAACCTAAAAAAAATACAAGCACTGAAAGAGTTTATATCAAGATAAGATAATCCTGGTTAATCTCACAGTGGGAGATGTTCAGTTTTACAGCAGTAAGGGGGATGTAAGAAACAGAAAAGCAAAAATATTTTAAGAGTAAGTTGCTCAACAGTTGATTTAACATTATTGCACTTTCTAAATATTGATATTACGAGTTAATTTTTCAATTTTGGTGAGAGTGGTCTATTGGAAGCAACTCTGAGGGACCTGTGTGTGCATGTGGGTGTTTGTGTGTGCGTGAGCCATTAATGAACACCTTGACAGAAGTTACTGATGTGTTGGCCTGGGTGAATGTTGCACTGGAACATTTACACCATGGCCCGTCCTCCCTCAGTCTGATATTGCATGGTTAGCTGCTGGGTTGCAAGATTACCAACTCTCTGCCCCTCTATGTCCTCATTCATCTTCATGTCTTACAGTTGCCCCACCATTCTCCCCTGGAGCAATTTCAGTAGTCATAAAACACAAACACACACACACACACACACACACACACACACACAAAGTGTTTCTGTGAGTTTCAGAGTTTTGTACTAGTAGAGAACATCAAACGTGTCTTTGCCCACAGCAGCCGTACTTTCTTCTGCTTTGCATGATGAGATTTCTTCTTCTCTGCTCTCTCTGTCCCTGCATGATGAGATTTCTCTCTCTCTGATTATATGTCTCTCTCTCTCTCTCTCTCTCTCTCTCACTCTCTCTCTCTCTCTCTCTCTCTCTCTCTCTCTCTCTCTCTCTCTCTCTCTCTCTCTCTCTCTGTGTGTCTTGACTCTCTCTTGGTTGTTGGTAATTGCAAGGGGAAGCCAGCCAGCAGCCTAGTGACTCAGAAGCTGCTTCATATATTTATGTACCTCTGGGGAACCATCTCTCTATCAAAGTCTGTCTCCCACTCTCTCTCCCTCTCTCTCTCCCCCAACTGATTGATATTCTGTAGCAGTAGAAAGCAGCAGCAGCAGAAGCATCATTTGGTCCGTTGTCAGGGACGAGGCACCTTGGTTACAATGTTGTCTGTGTGGTTGCTGTTGTAGTAGGCTATAGTCACTCAGTTTCCAGGCAGCGCCACTCTCCTTTTTTTATGCCTTTGGCTGGAAGCATTTCTCTTTGCTGGTCAGAGGTCAAAGGTCATGGTCACTGTGATCACATATTTGGTTTTACCTCAAGAATTCAAACACAAATGTCTCATTAGATAAAATGATAAAGTGATGACATTATATACCCAAAAGGTTTAAGTGCAGCCTCACTGGCATCATAATGACACCATAACTCAAGAACAGGAGGAGAGATTGTGACCGCATTTCATATTGCGTTGGTGACTCTAATCTTGGTGCCCACATTGAAACTGTGGTGATTGTATAGATCATTCGTGCTGTGGGTTAAAGATGTGTGTGAAGATGTTAAGCTTCTTTTCAAAATCCATATTAGAAAAGGTGTCAGTTCAGCATCACTAGTGCGTTTACTTTGATCTTTAACAGTGCATTTCATTGTTAAGTCACAATACATGTTGCATAAGTCTGGACAGATGTTGACATAAACTTGACTGGTTGGCAGAGGCAAAAACTGAAAGGAGGTAATTCTAGTTAATTAATTCTAGTAAATCATCCACCCTCCTTTTTTTCAGTCCTAATACAATTTGCCCTTAGTTGTAGTTGACCGTCTCCTATCACCTTTTTGTTAACACATTCCTTCACTTTCCTCACATTCTTTACTTCTCTTCCTCCCTCCTCTTAATAATTTCTTCTCCCGCCCTCATGCTTCATTTTCAGCTCTCTGTCACTGATGATTCTTTCCTCTTTCTCAATTTCATCTTCCTCACATCTTTCTCTTTGCCCCTCTTGGCCCGTTTCCTATCCCATCCCATTCAATCCATTTCTTCATTTCCCTTCCCTGAGTCATTCCTATCCCTCACCCGCTCCTTTCTTTTCTGTTTTGATCTTTTCTTACATAATTGATTCTTCTCTTTGTTGTCCTCCCTGCTCCTCAGTGGTCTTTGACATTTAGGCTTAATTAATTTCTTTCCATTTCTTCTCTGAACGTGTGTGTCTCTTGGCAGGACCTGCAGCCCTTTACTCTTGATGACTTCACCCGAGCACAGCAGTAACTTGTCTTTTTCTGGCTAAGCTGTGATCTCTCTCTGCCATGTCATTTTCTCTTTTTGTTGCCCCCCCCCCCTTCAATAAAAGCTTTATAATGGCTCTGCTTTGTTGTATTGTACAATACCTCATATGGCACCCAGGGACTCTTGCAGTGTTAATGTGTCTGCTCCATCAGGACCCTGTTGTGTCATATAAGCTAACTGATAGCCAGTTGACTGTTACATTTTATGTTCCACTGCATTTTGTGGCAGTAGACAAACCACTGAAATATGAGGCATGGTGGTGTTCATGTTTCCTGTTTGTTTGAAATTAACTCATTATTTTGGTAATGACGTGATTGCCCTGAAATCCTGTCTGTTTGCTGTAGGCCATACATTTACAGAGTAGGCTATGGTAAAATGCAGTTTCTTCACCTCACACGCTTCATTGTGTTGTAGATGTATTAATATAAAGATAATCTTGCCATTTTACCAATTTGTTCAAACTCAATCATTCATCATGACAAAGTGAAAAATATGCTTGTTGAATTTTTCTCCAAAACCAGACACTTCTCTGTAGCTCCAGTAGTTCTTCCTGTTTGCTTTAATCGTCCTTTACCTCTAGAAATCTGAACTCACTGGACACACAGACCTGCATCTATTTAACCTCTAACAGTTCATAACAGGACTAAAGCCAAGTCATGAATCCAAGAAACTCTATTTAGACTGGAAATGTTTGTGGGATGGCATAGCTCAAATCAAAGGTATAAAACAATTCTTAAAGCTCGGAGTGTTCCCAGGAGAACTGTGGCCTCAATAACTGTGAAATACCAGAAGTTAGGAACCAGCAGGACTCTTCCTAGAGTCTTACTGGCCAGAACTGAGGGATGGATAAATGCTTCCAAATGCAGAGGTCCTAAATCGTTCCTCTAGAGTCCAGGACCTGAGACTGTTCAGTGTCTCAACAATGACCTGAAGTAGCCAAGACAACACTGCGGAGTGTCTTTAGGACGTGTCAGAACAAGCTTTACAGGATCTGTGAGTAAGAATGACACAATCTGTCCAAATCCAGGTGTGCAAAGTTTGTAGATACTTAACCAAAAAGACTGTAAGCTGTAACTGCTGCCAAAGAGGAGGCTTCTGCTGAACATTTTTTGAAAGCACGTCTTGAGTTTGTCATTACAGTTTATTGAGTTTAGACTGATGGACAAAAAATTATATTAAATAAGTTAAATCTACAACACACTGAAGTGTGTGAAGTGAAGGACTCCTTTGTAAAACCACTGCATATTACAACATCCTGCAGCAAACACTGATGTACTTGTACTGAATAAGACAGACAGGAAGGAGACTTGGGTCCTCCTGCAGTGGCTGCTGGTTGGGTTGCAACCCCGACCTTTGCTCCGTGTCATTCCCCATTGTCTCTCCCCATTTCATGCTTACCATATTGTCAAAAAAGGTGAAATGTCGGGGGGGAAGGTAAATGTTAAAGTGTAGAAAAGTGAAGGCGTCTGAATACTCCTTGAAGGAACCTGGAGCTGCCCTTCAACCATGGCATATAGTTAATACTGTCTGGCTGGGCAGACAAGCTCAGGGACATTTGAGTGATTTGGTGTTGCACTTCGATAAAGTGGACTCACTAATAACAAACGGATTGAAAAGAACAACAGCATAGGCTGACGTGTCTGGACTTCTGTTCCTTTGTTTGAGACAAGCTCCAGAAGCAAAGGTTCCTACATTTGAGTCACCCTTTCAAGACATCATGTTTTTTCCTCTTTAGCCACAAATAGGAAGGAATCCAATAATGTTCAAATCTTTCTGAGATAGATACATAAAGTAAAAGTGTTATTGCTTAGTTATCAATGGATGAATCATTTGAATAAGACCAGTGTTGTTTCCAGAAGTAGCTCTAAAGTCTGGTTGATCAGACGTAATAGAATAGAATCATGCCAGTTTCCAGTTTATTAGATTGTACAGAACAATAACTACTGCAGACCAACACAACAGTCCTGTGTTATTAGAGGTGTTGATTTAACATAAGAACATATGAAGACATTTTATAAGTAAGTAACCATAGGTAACATTTCCTCCGGTAGGGGTGGCTGTGTTTCTGTTACTCAATATAGTTGTGGTAAGGTTTGGACTCTGATACACATCTAGCTGTACTTTTGTTTGTTTGTTTGTGTGTGAGTGTGTGTGTGTGTGTGTGTGTGTGTGTGTGTGCACGTGTGCACACTTCATCTGTGTGTTCTATGTGCAAGGCAGTTCGGGTCGGGGGTTGTGGGCTCAGGGGGGGGTGAAGGGGATAAAGGAGTCCTTTTAGCCGAGCTAGCCTACATGTTTTCTGTGCAGTCAAGCTCAATAAATCAGATTAGAGTTTTTGGAGAGCAGGATAGAGCTTACTCTGTGTGTGTGTGTGTGTGTGTGTGTGTGTGTGTGTGTGTGGAGATATGATTTACAGCAGGGTAATGCTGCTGCGTCTGAGAGACAGACAGCATGCGACAGACAGACAGAAAAGGAATAGTGTTGTGTAGCTGCATGAAAATCTCATGAAATCATAAAGTCAAAACGCAGCAAAAATAACAGAAAAGTTGTGGACTGATTGATCCAAGATCGACCATACTAATTCAGGTCATTCCCAATGAAATTAGAGAGAAAGGAAAATAACATATACAAATCACAACATAAAATACACACAGACGGAGGTGGACTGCTAATACACACAATCTCTCTCAGCTTCATCATTATCTTCACGTCGTTTGTCATATTGTCTTCATCCGTCCACTTTTCAGCCTCTGTTCTCATTTGTATTCTGTATTCTGTATCGGTATGTGTTTTCTCCAGTTTTCTGCGGTGTTCTATTTAAAAGACAGATAGTGCTGCTCCCTCTGCATTGGTCGTTTGCTTTCACAGCTCATGCTCATTGGCTGTCAGCGGCCTCTGGTGCAGCCAGCCAGAAAGTAGCTCTGCAGCCGTTAGTGATGGGCAGATTATACACTGTGCACTATACACATTCACATATGTTCATATATAGAAGCGTATAGTGCACACGGACATGCAAAAACAATCACGGAGAAGATTGTTAATTTTCTCGGCTGTTTTTAGATGTAGTCTTACTACTGATATATTATATACTGAAACATGTTTTTTATTGTTACAGTCAACTAAAACTAAACATTATAGCTTCATCTTGGTCTTCGAGAAACAGAACGGTTGAGTCTAGTTTCAGTCCAGATTGAGACTTAGTGTTTTAGTCTAACTACAACTGCTTTCAAGTCTGGAAAGTTTTAACAACATTAGTAAGTCCAGTTCAATCTTACTCTTCCAATATAAATCAATCAGAAAGTAAATGTAAATCCTTCACAATGCAAAAGAACCTTGTAAAGACTATGGCAGAGAGGTGATGCTTCGATTCTGTGTTTTTGGCCTCATTGATTGTGTTGTTCTACATTGTGTTTTACAGTTTATAACCAACGGCCATTTACAGATATTTGTAAAGAAAATGTTTAAAACAGCAGTAACTGCTGCTTAACAGACTTTATTCCGGTCCAGACAATGAGTGTGACAATATTACACTTTCACTGTTTCCCTCAATATATCTGAAGTGGTCCCAAATGACAACATGTTGTGCTACCATCATCTTCTCCTCCCCTCGCCGTATGTAACCTGACCTACAGCCACAGTGTTCAAATGCCTAGCTGGGTCCAGTCTAACACTGTGTTGAGTGTGGAGAAAAGGGCCGTTGATCACACAGAGTCAGAGAGCACTTTATTAGGAACACCATACTAATACTGGGTTGCTATCAAACAGCCTTAGTGACATGGACCATTATCCTGCTGGAACTAGGCATTACAACATGATAAACTGTGGCCATAAAGAGATGAATATGGTCGGCAACAATACTTAGATGTGACATTCAGACCATGATTTATTGCTTTGACGAGAAAACCTTCCCCACACCATCACACCACCAGCAGCCCAGACTGTTGACACAAGGCAGGTTGGCTCCATGGATTCAGGGTGTTGAGAAAACCAGATTCATCAAACCAGTTTATGTTTCTTCAAAAAGGCGTTTCCTTCCACGTAGCTGCTTCTTACTGGATGTTTTTATTCATCACCATTCTGAGTAAACGAAACCTCAACTCTGTTGTGTGCAGACAGATCAATGTGCCACATCTAAAAACACACAGACTGTGCATACCTGCATGTGAATGTTCACAACTGGAAAAGGCGGTCTGCTGCATCTCTTTTCATTTCTCATTTTGAAGGCTGGACTTTCACTGACTCTAATGTGGGAATCAAACCCCTTATCCCCCAGTACACACTTCACGAGACAGGCTGAATAGAAACTAGGTACATATTTCTCTGTTTTGTGTTTCATATTGTTTGAGGCATAATTTTAGTCGGTTACAGGAGAATAATGACAGAAATGCACTTAAACTAGGAACAACCTTCCTCAAGATTTCAGTATGTTTGTTGCTTAGATTGTATAAGTGGGCAGTATAGTGTTGTTGTTTAGCAATTGTCGAAGATATACAAATAAATAGATATAAATAAGCAAGTTCAGTATATATTTATGGGAAGATATGTTCCTTTAATGTTCTTGATTAATGTGTAAGGATGCTGCTGACAAGCTGTGGTTTGGGTGAGATGTGACAAACTCAGTTAGCATCTTCAGGTGCACCATTACAAATTGTGAAACCTCTGAAAACAGTTTTCTTCCAGCACTGAGCTCCTGAATCATTTAGCCACACATACTCACACACCATCTGCACAGTGTGCTGCAAGGTAGTACTGGATGGCCTCAGTCTGAGGTCAGCTTCATTCTTTTGTCTAGGTCAGTGTCTTTAATAGGTGCTATCAGCAGGCCTTCAGAAGAATGACACAGCCTGTAGTGATGGTGAGAGCTGATACTGATCAAATCTGATGCTGTACTGTGTTGTAAGTGTGGCATCTGCTCCCCTTTGTTCTCTCCCTTTGTCTCTTATTCTGCTCACTGTGGCTGATAGGAGCCTACAGATTCAGAGCTGCGGGTGTGTGTGTGTGTGTGTGTGTGTGTGTGCGTGTGTGCGTGTGCGTGTGCGTGTGTGTGTGTCCCTGGCCAGCGCTCACTGCTGCCTTCCGTTACTGTGGCAACAGACTCAGCAGACACTTTTCCTTTTCCTTGCATGTGAATGTTTTTCTCAACGGAACACTCTGTGCACTTCTTTGTGTAGACACAATTCGGTATCATCCCTGCTCTGCACATTTTTTCGGGTTATGAATATTCTTGCCGATGGTAATCAGTGCATGCAGACAGATGACACTAACAGAGGGTTAGAATTTGTCTTTCTCATCTTCACTTCGTATTGCAGCCCTTATCATGCTTTTTGACTGTGCATAATCATTTCATAATCTATATGCACATGAATGATTGATGTACAGATGCCAAGACTATGTCCAACGCTTATGTGTGATCAAGTGTGTTTTCTTTTCAGAGCTACATGTGTAGGCACATACATTAAATCCTACATCACTGTTGGAGACTTTGAATAGACTTTACTTGCCAAACCCTAACCTTTACCCTAACCTTGATTTAACCCAAAACTTAACCACTTACCATAAAATCAGCTTGTCCCAAATGGAGAAACAGTCATACACACTGGCACATGCACACACATGTGTTGACATAAATATACAGAGAACAGATTTATCAGGAAAGGTAGCATCCCTGTTGTTCCTTGCAGAGAAGCAGTCAAACATTTAACATTACAACAAAAATAATAATGATGAGGGGGGTGTAGAATGATCAGGTGCAGTATTGATTTGGATTGTCTTCAGCGTCTTACATGAAGTGCTCAGAACAAAACAGTCAGACAAGTGATGTGTGCTCTGTGGGTAGCAGGTTGTGGATGAGTCAGACAAACCTGAGGCTGTGAATAACTCATACAGTAGGTCTAATTATGGCAGATCTCTGACTGCAGTATGTTCACTTTACCAAACAGAATCAGGCAAGTCCGATGTTTTCCAGGAAAAGTGGGCTTTGGTCTGGTTATTGGTGTTCCTGCTTTCTCATGACAGATTAAATGCATTTATACAGTTGGAGAAATGTATCAATCTTCAGTATTCTTATGATACCATTTTATTCTTACGCTAAACTAACATCTGTTTGCGCAACTATTGTGAGTTTAATTGATCTATACTCATTATTACCATGGTATTAAGTAACCTTAGTAACAACACATTTTTCGTAGATTAAGCACACATGTATCATTTCTCTGCTGACCACTTGGGCACATGTATTTGTGTCTATATTTGCACCTATTCTGTAAATTTGTGGCAATAATGCTAGATTAGAGTATTATAAGGTTCAGTAGAACTACTTTAAAAAAAGAAGAGGCAGGCGAAAATTGCTGTGATTGTAGTGTTTTAAGGTTTTATGTTGAGATCTACCAATATGTTTTTTTGGTTGGAGGCCGTATTAGAACCAAACTAGCATGTTTTATTAATTACAAATATTTTTTTTTTTTCTATTTTTATGCTCTGCATCACCAAAATCACATATCTTTAGTTGTTTGTTAGGAATATAGTTAAGGAATAAAGTTGATGAATCAGTAATGAAATTAATAGCTGTGTCCCTAAATGACATTGCACTGAAGCTGTTAATTAACGTGAATAAATAACACTCACCTGAATTGAAATGGAGACCTGGACAGTGACAGATAGAGGTTCATCTTGTTGTCTGGAATGAATTAGGGATGAAAGAATCCATGGAGGATGGTAGAGCTTATGAAGAAGCAGTGAGCAGTGTCCTAGAATGACTGCTACTGATACTGACACATCAATAATCAATGGAGGTGTAGAGTGAGTCGGGTTCAGATGATAAAAGCAGCTAGTAATAAACAGACTGCAACAACAGTCCTGCCCTCAGTGTCTGCTGACTTCCAGGAATCACTCTGTTTACTGCATTGTATTATGTTAGATGGGAGGGGGAAGGATGAGTTATACTGTATGTAAGGATGAACGAGAGAACAGGGCAAAGAGAGTGAAAATTAAACATTTGATTAAATAAATAGCCTTTATTGAATAAAAATAGACCAATCTCACAGTTTTGCTTCAGCTGCTTTAAAAAAAAGTGACAGACACTGGTTAACAAAAAACGCAACTGTGTAAATAACAACCAAAATGTCAACACAACAAAAATAACAAGAAATGTACCCTGACTGAAATTTACAGCTGCACAATACATCCAAAAAATGAATCCATAAAATGTGGATGGGTGCTGTGTGGGCAGGCTTTGCACACAGACACAGAGGGTGAATGGGTGAGGAGTTAGTGCCGGGAGATAAGAGAAGCAAACACTGGCACGGCTTTACAGGAGAAACAGGCTTACGTCTAAAATACATAACCAAACTACACTTAGTGGGTTTAGTTTTGAATGGAATGTGGTTGTTGAATTTTGTTTTTCTCTGGTTTGCAGGTATATGTGGAATTTGATGATCAGGAGTGGGAGAAGAGAGAGTGGGTCAAGGTCTATGAGGATTTCCAGCTGTTTCTACTGGAGCACCAGCTGGTCTGGGCCAAGAGGAAGGAGGGAGCAGGAGGAGTGGGAGCAGGTGGAGGAGCAGGAGGCCTGCTGCAGGCAACCAAGGCCAAACACATACAGTGGCCTGCCCTGGTAAGACTTTTGTTTTCTATTAATAGGCTGGACACAGTAAAAGGAACATTCATCCATATGACTCAGCTATGTGTGACATTAAACGTTGACCACAGGGTTTACCACAAACTACTGAATGCTGTTCTTCTAAATATACTCTCACTTTGTGTTGTATGAATCTGTCTCTGTGCACGTGGATATTGGTGGCTACTAAGTGGTGGCTGCAATTTCCAGCATTGTTATGGTCTTTGTGAATTTTTGTTGAGCCTCACAGAGATTTTTGTGCTATTTTGAGGACTATTGACTCATTCAGTCACACAGTGTTTACCTGCCATTCTGCTGTTGGGCTGTGTCGATTGAGATTGTGTCCTCTTCACTGCAGGGACATTTGTGGGAACCCTAGAACAATTTAAGAAACTTTGGAACTTTATCTGTGTTTACACCAGAACAACCGGAACCTTTAGTTCTGTAGTTGCCAAACCATAGTTACTGGTTCTTGTGTACAGCTGAAAGTCACACTAAGTGAGCACTGGTTGCCTCATGTCTTGTAATGTTTATTGATGTTAAGTTGTGATTAAAAGTGATTAAACTTCCTGAGTTGTCTGAAGGAGTGAGATAAAGACAGGACTGTGTGAAAGGAGAGAGACGACAAGTAAACAAGCCCGAGATAGAAGGAGGAGAAGGCGAAGAACAAAGCCTGACTTGCTACTGTATTTGTTTCATTGCAGTCAGGAACTAGAGCAGGAGGAAATAATCATCAAACACTGAGCAGATCTGCATCATCTACTGTATATACAATAAACATGACTGTTTCAATTTTTGTGTGTTAATTGTGTGTCTGACAGCACTGGCACTGTTCCGTTACTGGTCTAATTTTGCCTATTCTTCAAATGTAGAAGTTTTTCTAGAGGGAAACTGCACTACAGTTAAAGTTGTAGTTTTCTTGCAGTGAAACCTTCTCCAACACACTGTCAGACACTGGATATTATCACCAGATACATAAGCCCAGTTTGAGGTTAACCAGCTGCTCCTCCTCCGCAGATACTGAGCAATAGTTTTATTTAGTTTTATTGGAGTTGAAGTAAAATTCAATATTGGTTGAGATAGAAGAGGATCTAATTATAGGTTGTGTTGATAACTTGGAGCTAGTGTTTGTAATGCCAGGCATGTTATACCTTTTATTTTGGGAACATTTAGGTTTACTATCCGTCTGTGTATAGTGAAGTGACTGTTACTGAAACCACATCTAAAATGTATTCTTCTGATAGTGGTTTTAACGGTTCCCACTCTGTTCTGTGTGTTATTATCTTTGAACACATCATCTCTGTCATCACGCACACGCACACATACATACATGTGCTTTTTTTGTGGTTACAGTTTGGTTGCTGTGGTGTTTTTGTTGTTGTGCATGTGTATATGACACAGTTTCTCTCATACGCACCTCAGACGACAGTGCTGTGTGTGTATGTTCACATGCTCTAGTGTGTTTGTCGCTAGCAGTGAACTCGTATTTAGGCTGTTGGAGCTCAGTGTTTTGTGTCCTTCCCTGGCTGGAGGATTTGGTTTATAAATGTTTGACATTAATGACATTTAGTTTTGGACTGTGTGCATGTTTGTCAGTGTGTGTGTGTGTGTGTGTGTGTGTGTGTGTGTGTGTGTGTGTGCCCAAGAGTGGCTGTGTACATAGAAATGTGATTCACTGTTTTGATTATGCAATAGCAATGTGCACAGCGCCATCTGGCACATGCATGGGAGATAAGAGTTCAAAGAATTCCAAACACAGTTTTAACTGGTCGTTTCTCTCTCTGTCTGACTCCTCCTCTGTTTTTTTTCACTTATTCGTCACATCACTGCCTCTCTGCTATTGTCATGGCAACAGCTTCAAAATCGAGTGCGCACTGGCACACACAGACATGTGAGCGTATGAGCGTTTCATGCTGCTTGCGAGCTGTACTCTACTAATCTTGTTAATAGGAATTTTACCTTAATGTTTAGCAGAGCCAGAAATGTCTCAGTCTCAGCAGTCTGACTAACAAAAGGTGTCACAGAAATAATGACCACCTCAAACATTCACATGATCATATTGTACAGTTCCACAGCACTAGTTCTATAAATACAACGGTACAGTTTTGGACTGTCAACGAAAAGTCTGAATTTTATTATATGAAGTCACTACCTGATGGACCGGAGTCAAGCAAAGTCACTTTAACTGGTGGAGGAGGTTATGTAGGTCAAACCGAAACAAGCAGATAATTCAACATAGACAGTGTGGCAGAGCATTTACAATCCAACTCCGCCACAGACAAGAGCAATCTAAAACCTTGTTTTGAATTTCTTCAGAGTTTGGTCAGTAGACATTAAACTGTGGAAACTTGGGATAAAGATATTCAAGCTATGTTAGCTATTAGCCGACATATCCAGCCCGGCAACTTAAGATTACATCTTGAAAATATGCACCCCAATCAGCATGGGCACACATATTGATGTTGAAATAAATACACCTATACAAGTAGCTATGTCTTTTTTTGCATGGGTTTTCCTTCTTATGAGCAAAAATAGATCAAAATTATTCAAAGGTTGGTGTTTTCTAGAAGGATCAATATCCGATGACGTTCTGGACAGTTACTAATAGAGTTATGTCACATAAGGCACATTATCAAGATAGTAATATGTACCTACATTTTGACAAGCAGGAACAGATCTCTTTCCTCTGCAGAGAAGTGTTCTCTCTTACTACCTGGAAATCTTCCAGTAGAAATCGATCTACCATGGCACAAGCTCGCCTGGCTTTAAAGGGAATGGAAGAAGCCACTCTGAACACACCCAAAGCACACCCATGATTATAAGAGACTAAGCACCTCTTGCTGTAACCTTATGTGAAGATCTATCTCACTCCATAGTTGAGGTTCATAATTCTGAAATTGCTGCTCAGTGAAAGCGCCAAATGAAATTTCACAGTCACAACTGTCATAGTAAGCACTAAATTCTGAGGGATAATATGAAATGTGATTAAATGCATGAAGCAAGAAGGCACCAGGGGACACTTTCTACTGTGAAGCACATGCAGTAGCAGTTGGCATGAACGTGCCGAGGAGGAACCAACTTGATTACAAAAGAAAGTGAGAGAGAAAAGGAACTAGCAGATGCTACTCTCTTATTACTTCAGCAAAAAAGAAGCAGCATCTAACAGTCTTTGCATAAATGCTGTTGTTCCTCTTCTTTAAAGTCTGATTATCAACTTCTTAGAAAGTCTTATTTGCTCCAGACTCTCAGACCCAGAACATTGCTTCACAAATTATTACATCATCACATAACTAAGCCCCTGTGCCTCCCAGACACTAACTCTCACCGCATCTCTTGTTTTCCTGTTTTCTCAATCTCAATGTTGTCTTGGTTTTGTGTCTTGTTTTTCTGTTCTTCTGTTTTACTCTTTCAATGTCTCTCACTCTCTTTTCATATTCATTCTTTATTGTCCTTCTTGTTCCTCTCAGCCTTGTACTCTTTCTCAGCGTTGGTTTTTACTGGTCCTGTGGACTGTTACAGATGAGCGTGCCATAGTTAAGTATTGGAAAATACGGATTTCTCTAAGTGACTATAAAACGACTTGATAAAAATAAAAGTTTTCTGTTGATAGACCGATCTCATCGACTAATTTCAGCTGCATAAACGGGCTGATTATCAACTACATTTTTAAAGCTTAAAACTGCGAGTGTGTAACCACTTACCTTGGTCAGTGTGTGGAATCCCACAAATAGGGCTGGTGACATCATGTTATCTTTCCTACTTTATATAAAATTTGCTGTGAAGAAGGAAAAGGCAAAATGGAAAGACACAGGGATGGGGGATGGTGAGAAATGGAGAGGAACAGACAAAGAGAAGTAAGGAAATGTCAGTTATGCAGCAAAACTTGCCACTGGTCCACTACCGTAGGATTAATCAGTGCTTCAGTGAAGCTAATGATAGCAGCAGCAATAGTAAGAATATTAATAGAACATGTACTGCTGGTTGTAACAGCTGTTGCTGTAGTAGCTGTAGGAGGAGCAGCAGGCGGAGGCAGTAGTCTGATAACCAGCATAGGAACTGGAAAAGATCCAGATAAAGTACAGTTAAAAAAACAACAACAACAAGGACAAATGACTGCGTGGAGAGATCAAGATAGAGAGACAGAGATGGTGACAGAGTCATGTGTGCAGTGTGGAATTAGATTGTTTATAGAGCAAGCACTCAAACCGACATCCAGATTAGAGTTTCCCTTCTTGGCTTGATTGTTTACAATAATACCAAGGAAGACAGATATACAAGCTAATAGCCTGAAAGGTGTAGACAACATAATAGTGTGATCTATGATCTCTAAGACAAGGATCAACATTTAGTTTGATGCAGAGATTTCTCCTCAGGTTGTTGTGAGCTGCACTGATAGAATAAGAACCAAAGCAAATCAAAACCCAGTTATCTGATTGGTCAATAAGTGAGGTGTTAACTGGTTCTCTCAGAGGTGTAACCATGATTATACAGTATATCCTGGTAAGAAGTGAACCAGCTTTGTAAAAACTGAAAACCCACGATTAAGGTTTAAGTTACCTGGATAACAACAGATCCTCTTCTGTATTACAGATACAGCAATGGTATTTAAACATGTTTTTAACAGCACATGATCCAACCATAAGTGGACATCTCTTAGTATGTGACTTCATATCTGTGAGAAAGAGAGAGTGGGACAAGGAGGGGCTAAGTCAATCAATGGTCTGTGTGTAGCTCTACAATGAAATAACGCTTTTGTGCAAGACACAGTTTTTATCAGTACTAGCATGTGTATGAGGAACGTTGGTGTAATGACGGGTGGTGTCAGAAGATGTAAGGCTGCAGTGTCATATCTTCTAACCTTAGCCCTGTTAGCTATTTCACATCACATCACACACACACACACACACACACACACACACACACACACACACACAGTGTTTGTGACCTCTTCTGTTAAAGGATGTCAGTTCAGCTGTGTGTGCATGTGTGTGAGGGAGAGACAGATGATCCTTATTGTGTAAAGCTGCTGCTTAAATGGCAGCAGTCAATTGAGCCTGGACCGGCCTCAGGCTGTGTTTGGGTTGGGCCTGTTGTGTTGTAAAGTTCCCACTGACCCCACCCTGCTCACATGGGCTCCATAACTCACTGGGACAGATCCCATCCCCCACGAACAGAGAGAGAAAGAGAGAGAAACACACATTTGGCTTTAATTTAGCCCTCTTGTGTTTTCTCTCCTCTGTTCTTCTGTGGCCCTGTGTTGCTTTTCCACTGGTTTCCCATAGATACAGCTGAACAACACTGTCTTCATTTTCTTGTGTTCCTCCTATAAAGAACATTTATTATTGGGTGTGATGCTTTTATGCACGATCGTCATTAATAGTATATTTCTGTGACTGACTGTGATTCTGCTTTGTGTGTCATGTCTGTCACTTAATGCTATTGTAGTGAAGATGACAAAATGAAGACTTAATGCTAATTAGCTCATTACTGTCCATGTAGGTGGAGATAACAGGCTTTGCGCTGTGTAGATCTGAAACAATTTATTGCTTAACAGAAACATAATATTTTTGAAGATGCTCTATCCTGTTCAAGTGAGTTTCTTTGTCTTGTGTGAAGATGGACAAGATACTTATAGACATCATTGTGATTATCAGTTTTTACTGTTTTAAAATAATTAATCTATAATTTATATTAAAGATCTTTTAATATTGAGTGGATTAAACAATAATGAAAATAGTCTTTACCTGTGGCTTTAGTGCAATGCACGTTGACAAATGGTTGTTTAAGATTTGCTAGTCCGCTCAGACTGTGGACAGACCGTGAGCTTGCCACAGTATTTTCAGTCACATGATAGAATGTGGCAAATAGAATAAAATGAATCATTATTAATATAAACAGAGTAGTATTGTGTTGTACATGCTGGTGTTGTACAACACTCTTCTGTGAAATTTATATTAAGAAAAGGAGCATTATAAAATTATAATACCTAACACCTTTCTCTAGAATCTGACCAAACAGATTACAGTGTGAGTGTGTGTGCGTGCACGCGTGCATGCAAGAATGTCAACTCAGCACTTCAGTAGGGATGCAGATGCATGGGCAAACATTATAATGCACATATGCTGAAACACCTCCACAACACACACTATACAAATCTGACTGTGACCGTTCTGCTTCCCTCTCATATTGTTTTTGTTCACAAGAGAGGAAGCGCTCACACCACCATTCACTTCACTGTGTGTGTGTGTGTGTGTGTAGGTGTAGGCGTAGGTGTAAGAGTAGCAGCCCTTTTTGCCAGGGGACTGATGTTTTGAGCGGCATACATTGTAGACATACTGTCATCATATAACAGTATCAGTGTCCAACATACCATTCTCCCCTCACTGGCTTCATGCTCAGATAGAGTTCTACTGGACCCTTGTATATTTTCACTGCCCAGCAGCCAAAAATGAAGACTTTTCTCCTCCATACTTTAATAACTATAGGGCCCTATATTTAAAAAACAGTAAAAAGACAGTTTGCCATTCCCTTGCACTGTAAGACATTGTGTTGTTATTTACATAATCAGAGCAGAGAACAACCCTGGCCATGCCTGATTATCTGATATGAATGTTGAGGGTGTGTGTGTGACCTGCTTATTTCCTCCAATGTATAAAGTCATTTACAGCCAGTGAATTTGCAGTTGCCTGTTAAGTCTCTATTCAATAGTCAGCTGATCACTGTCCAAGTGATCACCAAGTTTAATTTGGTCTGTTGAGACATCTGACACTGCCCCCCCATTCTCAGAAGGGTGTCATAGAAGATAATGTCAGGTTGTCTTGCAAATTATCAGAAGTCTGTCAAAGCAGTAAGAGCTAAATCTTTTGACTGCACAACTGCAAAAACTGTGCTGTTCCAAATAAGTAGATCTGTCATCAGCCCTCAAACAACTGATCACTGTTGTTAGAGCCAATCATGTCTTGTAAAGACAGTAATTCTCCATCGTATGTAACTCAGCAGGGATCAAACAAACAAAATGTGTACTGTAGTTGCTCTGTATTGGTTGTCTGTTGTTTCATTGCAGGCTGATGCAATGAAACAAATGGACATTTCTTGCAGTGTCCTTTTCCCATATCATTAATTTGCTCTGCATAAATTGTTTGGAACAATTTGACCTTGTCTGGTTCTATCGTTTCCACAGCAGCAACAAGCTTAGTCACAAGATGAGTCCTTTTCATCACTGGGACTGCATCCCCACACTTTGGACATATTGGCTTGTCTTTAACTTCAACAAAACATTATCATTATCATAATTGGAAAGCCCAAAATTCCACTTCAACTTTTTTGACAGTAGCCATGATGTCAGTGGTGACATGTGATAGCTATAATTATATATTGTCTTTCATTCGTGCTTTATCGCCACTGTTGTGCCTTTTTATTGTAATTTGTACAGCACAATTGTCAAGTCTGATATGTATTAACAAATGTTACTACAGTGTGTTCGTAGCTCTTTGTTTGTTCAGCTGATCAGATTCATGTGTGAGCTGAAATGTTGTTAGGATTCTGATAGATAGACTGTCCCATTCATGGAGTTGATAGTTTCTGTGTTTATCTCGTCATCTGTCTGACTATTGTTTGTACTATGCGTAGAAATGGTGTCTCAAGGCTTCTGCACATAACAGCATGATTTTACTCCGATCAGTAGGGACCTCTCTCTCTGTCTCTTTTTTCCCAACACTGTTGTGACTCCATCACTTAAGGAGAATGTCGGCATTTCAAAACAGTAGAGAAAATATTGAAGCAACACAGTTACATGAATTCCTAGCACGTATGTGTAGCTTTAGAGAGAGAGAGAGAGAGAGAGAGAGAGAGAGAGAGAGATATGTTTTCAAAGAGCCTAAGCCCCCCTGTACTGTACATCTGTCTATTGTTGCCTCAGCCCCCCTGTTTTCACACTAACCTTTGCTCTGTGTGTGCGAGCGAGCGAGTGCTCTTGCGCGCGTGTGTGTGCAGTTGCATCTCTGACTCGGATATTACATCATCTCTCTGTCTCCCAGAGAGCGTTGAGTGCTGTGTGAACTCATTAGACACTCAGTGCAGACTCCCATCAAAGACTCAGAGCAAATTCCACTGACCAAACGACACCCAAGGGCAGAGAGCGAGTGGGAAAGTGAACAAAGGATGGAGGAGAAAATGCAGGGGCAGTCATGCAGCATCATAGCATCATAGGAAACAGAAGAAAGCATTTATTGGGTATTGAATATAAACACACTTAGCTCCTAATGCAGATGTTTATTAGCCTTCTCTCATATGACATTTTGCTGTCAGTTGCTTAACACTAAAAGCTCTCAGGTTGTCAATACACATTTTCTTCAACTGTGAGGGTCTTTCAAAACACTGTAGTTCACATGGCCAGAAAAATACTTTTGCATCCAAATTCTGAGTCTTCACACTCTTCAGTAGTATTTGCCAGTTGACTGACAATGTATCCATCTATAAGAAACAGAACAAATGTGTTAATGGATTAGTTAATTGTCCAAAAAGGAATTGAATATTTTGATAATCAGTTGTGTATCCTTGTGGACCAGGTGCTTTGAAAAAATTACTCCTATTAGCATTGTACTCACAAGATTACATTACACTCACACTAACAGGCACACTTTAGATGTCATCACCTCCAGTCAGTGGACGTAAATAGGCTAAGTTTAACCCGGTGTCATTTTCTGCTCTGTGGCCTCTCTGCTCTGCTGCTGCCCTGTGTGTGGTACACTCCTCTGTTCGCCCCCTGTTTCTTAATAATACTAGCACTTGAACCTAGGGTTAAATCAGGTCGGGCGCAGCCCAGGCACATAGGCCTATGCTTTTCTATGTTTCTATGCACATATGTCATATTTTAATACCAATCCTTGTTTTGACACACTCCCATTTGCCCTGATTTTCTGTTCTCTCCTCCTGGGCGGGGGATATGCAGTGCACGTTCCTTCACAGAATTGGCAGAAGTGGAAGTTTGACTCCAGTCTGGTTAACTCCAACTCTCTGGATTAATGAAAACAAACAAATCTACAGTCTTGACTCTAAAAGGAAAATTAATGATAATAGTATTATATGTAAGTGTTTTAATGCAGCACCTAAATGCAAAGTACTCTTTCGACAACTCTGCTGAGAAAGTAGACCCTATTGGTTCTTATACAAACATTTTTTTTAACTTAGGTTTAAATGAGGATGGTTATATTTCAGAACTAAAGAATTGTGTGTCCATTCATTTCAGGAGATATTATTTTTGGATAAAGTACCTCGGTATCTATTTTCACTTACAGCGTAGCATTGTGGGTAATGTGTGGCCTTAATGTTAGGCTAATGAGTGTGGAATCAACTCACTAGAGTAACTCAGGCAGCTGACTAGTGGTCACAGTCAAATGTCAAACATGTAGTGAAGCAGAGAAACACAATTACATTAGCACATGGTTAAATTACATGTACACCGTGCATCACTCCCAAAAGTGTAACAGCTAATAATGTCTGAATGTGCTGTGAAAAACAACAACATTGTAGTCATAATAATGGGACTATATAAATTATAAAATCGTAATGATTATGGGTTGAATATGAATATCGGGGCTTGCGGACACTTGGATGACACCACACAATATGTATGGAGGCATGTTATGTTTTTTTTCCTGTTGTTTTATTCCGTCTGAAGAAGAGGTCGTTTTGGCTGCAACAGTTACCCCTGGGACTCCTAAAGTGTTTTGTGGACTCAAACACTTCACCCACCCCTCCATCGGCATAGTGGTGACTAGATAATGAGTGAATTTGAATTTTTTGGTGAACTATCCCTTTAAGCGAAATAATTTACAGAAAAAATGACGATATCACTTCCCTGGTGCAATATTCCATAGACCATGATTGAAGATTCAGCCAATACAGTCCAGCCATATGTCCATGTACTGCCCAGTGAAAAGGTCTGCAGAGGTCTTTCCCTGCTGTAAATGGAGACAGGCGGCTTAGCTGACAGACCACATGATAATGTGTTTGTCTGCCACCTCTGTAGCAAAGGCAAATGGTGCAGAGCCAACATTAAAACTAATGGGACAATCTCTTTTAGCTGACACACACACACTTTCATGCTGCAGTCTGGCTGAGTGCCCGTGTGCTTCTCCACACCAGTGTTATCTGGCAATCCTGTCTGTCCTAATTTCAGAGAGAAGGGAGGAGAGAGAGGAGCTGTATTTCACACATATTGTTTATGTTGAGATCTGAAGGTTATAATGTGTAGGCAGTGTTGTGTATTTTTTTTTAAATAGGAAGAAATTATTCCTAAGGATCTGTAGCTGCTGACAGCACAGAGGATTTCATGCAAGTATCCCTGAAGAGATGCTATATATATATATATATATATATATATATACCCCTAAAAATCTCCTAGTTATGATTTGTGATTCATAAGCAGGTCGAATTTGTCTCTGTTTATTTGTTTTTATTCATATCCTCAGGAAATTATTAAAAGGATTCCTGTCATTAGAGATTGCAGTGGTGGATACAGTCATGTCCACAATTAGATGTACAAATGCTCACCAAGTGGCACATTATCATATTCACAGCTTCACACACACACAAATGCTTTCAGACTAATTCACTGTGCTCCTCAATGAGGTCCTGTGAACGACTGGAAATAGATGTTTAAATGACCTGCTGTTGTTAAAGGTTATAGCTGCCCATTGCAAGCTGTCTTAAATGACAACCATGTTTGCAATAGAGAATGCTGTGCCTCAGCAGCAACTGTTCATTATTCTGTCAGTAAAAAACTTGTTTTGCTTTGTTGTTTTGTCTAGTCACCAACAATAAGATGTGATGTCTTTCTAGAAAGAGGGTTTCTCATACAATTGTATCAGTGTTTAATTTATCAGACCTACAAGGGCCCAGGGACAATAAGGTGACTCTTCCACCATCACTGACAAGTAAAAGTCTACGAAAAGAACCAATTTATAGTTGCCTGTTTGAGAACCATATGGAAAAGTGTAGCATTACTTTTTGGGAGTCAAAGTGAATCAGTGCTTTATACATGGATGTTTGAAGTAAATTAAAAAAAAGGACATTTTTCTTTTGTCATTGTTTCTGTTAAATATGCCAGTAGGTATTTGGATCACTAATACGTTCTCTGTTACTGTCTGAGAAAGGCTTTTTTAGAAAACTGAAGAAACACTTTGGGTAGCAGGTCTACATCTATCAGTGTAAGTCAGTGTGCACAAAGTGTCATCATCCTCAGCTCAGATTTTTCTCACATCGTACAAGTTATTGAGGCTGACATCCTGCTGGCAGTTTTGGGTTGAAGTGACAGAGAGCAGTGGGCAGAATGAGAACCATATAAACACATGTAGATTTAGAGTACATGCCAGTCTGAAAACAATGATTGTTTCAAATCTCTGATGTGATGGATTTGATGCAGTTGGATTACATGATATTGAAATCGTCACAGTGCAAAAAAGAAATGTGTTACAGAGACTTAAGACAGTTAACTGAGATTCACCAAACACTATCTATTTCATTGCCTTGTAACATTGTGCAGTCATGTGTGTAGTGTGGATATAACAGACCAACTTGTAGTGGTTTATTTTGCAAGCAGCACAGACAAATTACAATCCGTCTTGCGGGTTTCTGTTAATAGAACAGTTCTGTGGACACTCATACTCCACTGCAGCACCAAGATATTGGTAATAGGCTTGAAATTACTTGCGATCTTCCGCTGACATTAGCTAGATGGATGAAATCCTGAAAGAGTTCTCTTTTTAGCATTTGGCTGAGCCTTTTATCAGTCACTCAATCTGTCTGTCCATCTGTCTGCAGGTCCCACTATGTCCCACTAAGGATGCAGTTTTTTAACACAGGATGAAAATTTAACCAGCAGAAGATATATCTTCTGTCATTTAAATAATTTCAATTATATTTGTATAGGGCCAAATCAATCAATCAATCAAATTTTATTTGTATAGCCCATATTCACAAATCACAATTTGTCTCATAGGGCTTTAACAAGGGGTGACAAATCACAACATTCATTATCTCAAGGCACTTTACATATAGTAAGTTCGATAAGATCAAATTCCAAGAGAGGACCACTGAGGTGTACAGACACTCACACCGTAACCCAACATGTTTTCTACTTCTCACACATCTAATCTATAGATACAACTGACACTCAGTCGAGGGCGTTTATCAGACTTCTCCCACAGCTCCTTTTGTAGCCACAAATGACTTTGAGTCACATAGGCAGCATTTTCCACAAGTGTCAGCCAGTTGGCCGGACATTTCCAGCCGAGTACTTTCTTACTGTTTCCAGTCATGTCACCGTCACTTTTTATAACCTTAAAACCTTTAACTGGATGAAGGATTTTAGTCATTGGGCATCTGGATCTTAAATTATCAGATACACGAGCTGGCCATATTTAGCTTCATCATTAGGATTATACACTACTAGCTTACTACCACTGACAGAGAGTTAGATTCTAAACAAGCATTTAGAAATGAATTTCCATTATATTAGACACTTGAAGGCATCTTTACTTATTTGGTCAACACAGAGAACATGGAATGACAGAAGACTGATTGAGTGTAAGATATTCAGCGATAGAATGAAAGTAAGTGAGAGTTAAATATCTGTATCTGCCTAAGGACTGCTCAAGTCCTTCTATGTTACCTAGCAACAATGGCCCACTTTGTAAAATGAAGTCCAGTGCATGCACACACGTACACAGACACACTCTCACAAATAGATATCAGCAGGCATCTTGTTATCTGGGAACTGTACTGGCTCTGTTTGTGATGACAGGAGAACAAAGGGAGGAGAGCTCTCTGCTTTGAAAGCTGTTCCTCTTAACTGTGTCCACCAGTGCAGTTTATCTGCAACACAGCCTGCCTCACACTCTGCTGCATACCAACTACTGTTACTGTCTGGGACTTGTGCCTTGCTCATAGGTTTGTAAGCCAGCCAGAGAGTACACCAGTCAACTGTGAGAGATGTAGTTTTGGTGGAAATTGGGTCAATAAAATTGCCAGCCCCCCTCTCTTCCCCCTGTCTCTCCCTCTTTCTCTCCCCCTGAGCAGATGGAGCCTGGCTAGTGTAATCTCCTGCCTCCCGTGGATCAGTATGTGCATGTGTAATTATAGCTTACCTTTAAAGCAGCGAGATCTGCAGAAAAACAAAACAAAAAACATTTGTCTCCCCGCACAGAAGCAGGTCTGGAACTGACAAACCACAGCAGCAGGGCGCAGGAGGTGTTTCAGTCCAACTTTTAATTAACTCTGTTTCATTCAGACTTGTTCAAATTTTATATGAAGCAGTCAATAGATTTATTTACTAAATGGATTTCTGCTGCAACAAGTATATAATAATTATCACAAATGTAACAGAAAAAATAAGCCCTGTGTTTATCTTTTGGACCAATGGTGCTGCCTTGGTACTAAAACCCAGGGCTTGTTTGTTGGCTTGGCTGGTTTCAACAAATTCAAGTTGTCAGACAGTGAGACACTTTATGTCAGATGAGGACATCAGAAGACAAAAGGGAGCCAACTATTGAAACTATGAGTTTTACAGAGATAAGCCAAAGACCAAACAGTACTGCTGCACTCTGATGGCCACTGACTCCAGGGTTTGCATTGAACATTTTTTGGAGCAAGATTACATTGAGAAAACCTTTGTGTTAGGCAAGCTCGTTGTTTGCCGGATTAACAGACAAAAGCCTGAAGTTGCTCCATCTGCTTTCAAGTGCTCCGCTGACTGCCCAACTCACTCCGACAACAGACACAAAGAGCCACCAGTCCACTGCAAAGAAACAGCAGGGAAGAAATAGGAAGGGTATTCAGAAACCCACAGATGCCGGCAGGTACTGAGACAGGACTGAGACGATGTCCATTCAAAAAAAATCTTTGCTCACCAAACATCTGTCACAGAAACCACAGAAACCTCACCTATAGCCTAAAGGTTTCCATAGCATCTCTGTGGGATAGTACTTCTCTGATGGAAGCTCAGATATACAATATAACAGATTTAAAAATGAACCACAACCTTTATAAACAAACAAGCCTGGAAGCATTCACCTAAAACACTTGTCATTCCATACAACACATTTGATTACTCAGCCAGAGAAGAAATTTCTTACCTCGACTTCGCTTCAGTCCAGTCGAGGTAAGTAAATGTTTAAATGTTTAGATACGTGTGTGTTTGTTACGGCTGTAACAACGTTCAATAACAGTGAGAAAATGCACCACAGGATTGTTTGAGGACATTTCCACTCACGTTAATGGTATTTTTAATATGTTTTGTGAGAAGCATTGAGGGACTGCATCTGTAATGCTGCTGTGCAATCTTGTGCTGCATAATGATCATTAAATTGAATCTTGAATCTTTAATGTGGCAGATGGACTGTAGAATACTACTGCACAACTCTCCGTGTGTCTGTATGTGTACTGTTGATGTAGCAGAGTGTAAATCTGCTGAGCGATGGACAGATTAATCAGAGCTGGTTTGTGGTCAGTTGATGAGGTTAAAGTGTACTGTTTAGGATGTGTGTGTCTGTCAGGGTTCAGCGGCAGGGCAGCCATCTCCATTTAAAACCATCCAAATAACTTTCTCACATGTTTCTTTTGTGACCGTGACTATTTAATAATGAATCTATGTATTGAGGCACATGTAGAAGTGGCAATGCTTTTGTCAAAACATTTTTGTTGCAGGACTGCAGAATAGACTGGGACCATGGGACATTTACAGCATCAAGCTTCTCACACTGTTAACATACCTCACCAATCCCTGCAGCTGTTAAGAGCCAGTTTGTATGTACCATTGAAACTGATCTCTAAAGCCGTTTTCAGACATGACCGGTGAATTGGCTCCAGAGTTTACCCATAGTTTGCCTTTCACACATGCACAACGCAGCAGTAGGTTTTCTGCACAGACGCGTTCACACCAGCAACAAATCCTCCTCATTATTCAGGTGAGAGGTGTAGCAGCCAGGTGCAGCAGAGGTATTCGGAGGTCACGTTCTTTACAACACACTGACTGTGGGTTCATCTCTGGAGAAAATACAGACTATACTGAGCTTGTCTTTCATTCAATGTAGACAATGGACATAATGCTGTGAAATGTAGTATATAAATAAAGAAATGATGCTTGTTAATACCAAGTTGAAACGAGGTCTGAAGTTTGTACTATCCAGCTCTGCTTCAGCACTTTTTCTCAGCAAATTTTTAAGATAACTGACTACTTCAATCTTTCAATTACTGCTACGTCTTCATACAGATGCATTTGTAGAAGTGTTTGTGAGGATAGTTCTCTGAATAAAGCTGATCTGAACAAACCAGAGGGGGGGAGGAGTGGGAGGAAGGCAGGGTGAGAAAGAGAGAGCAAGTTAGACTGCACGGTGAGTAAGAAAAAACAAGCCTGCGTCACATGGAGAAGAGAGAGGGGAAGTGTGTGCGTCGGCCAGCCCTCCCTCTCTCTCTCTCTCTCTCTCTCTCTCTCTCTCTCTCTCTCTCTCTCTCTCTCTCTCTCTCTCTCTCTCTCTCTCCCCCTCTCTGTCCCTCTGAGAGTCAGCAGCAGTTAAAATGTCCGCTGTGTAGCTCTTCCTCCGCTCTGCTTTCTCTCCCTCTTGGCCATCTGTCTTTTCTTACCACAAGAGGAAACCACACTGGCTCTTTCTTTCTCCCTCTATCTCTCTCTTCCTCTCAGCCTTTTATACCCTCGTCATCTTTTCTTTTCTCTCTTCCCATCTCTACTCAGCTTGTTGGATCAAAGCAATTTTTTCTTCAGAGCTATTGCTCCTTGATTTTGTGTGGAGACGAAGGAGAGAGGTAACATTACAATTTGGTATCCTCTGCTGTTAAGTTTATTTTAAGACTCCTCTGCTTTGCTGCTTTTTGTGTAAAACCAGAGTGGAGTTTGATCCATAAGAGTGAATGGATGGAAGTGACAAACTGCCTGTGAACTGTGGATATTTCCCAGAATAGAATGTGTGGTCATTCTGATCTATTCTGCCTCCGTAGACGACATGTAGTGTGTGTGTGTGCGTGTGTGTGTCTGTGTGTGGGTGGGTGGGTGGGTAGGTTGTTGTAGTTGAGTATGTAGCCTGTACCTCTCTGAAGATGCTGTTGCAATGTAATCTAGCAGCTTCCTCTATACTGCTTTACTACATATAAAACACTTGTAAAGTGTGTTTGTTAAAGCAAAAAGAGGAAAAAAGTAGTAACTTGATAAGTCTTGTATATTTAAAACTATAAGGACTGTTATCATAGATTCCTGTTTATTCATTTGTTTTTTACTTTAACCTCAGTTTCAATTCTTCCTATGTTCAACTCTTTTCCTATGATGGTTTTTTCTGCGACGACAGATCTTTTCATTACTCTCGTTTGCCATATCAGGAACAGCAGCAACCAAATCTTTCGCTCATTCTGCTCCGAAATCTTAAGCCTCCATTGTATTTGACTTAGCATTTTGTTTAACAGAAGTTACCTCTTCCTATTCCAAGTGGTCATTTATGTGTTTCAGTACATGGTGTGTAGAGGGTCTGATTGATAATCATATGGGACACTGCTCAGTCCTGTAAATGGCCCGTACTTCCTCCCATATTTCTTATTCACTGTCTGCTTCTTTTTACATATTAATTTTCATCTGCTTTGGGAAGTAGACACATTAATCGTGACTTGCACTCTTGCAGAGCAAACACATTTTCCACAGCTACAAGTGTACAGCCCAACACTTTCACCTAATACAGACTAAAAAGAGTCACTCCAATAACTGTACCTACTACTCAGCCGTGAGTGGTTGTGTGTGGAGTCCTTGTCGAGTCTGACAAAACAGACCCTGAAAAAGTCATCAGGCCTAACTTGGACCTGGCATGGGACTTTTTAATGGAATGTCTCCACCAACTGTGGAAAATGGAGTCTGAATAGTGTGGGCGTGTGCAGAGAAAGCAGAGAGAGTGGAATGATGTCATTCAGTTGAATTATCTGATTCATAGTATCAAATGTTTTTGGAGCTAGACCTCATGCTAAAGCTGAGTCACAATTCAGGGGCCGCCTCATTTGCAGCCTCCGTGGGCTGCTTGGGAGGCGGCCTCCATGGGCCGCATTGACCGCAAAGGCGGAACTGAAATGAGATGATCTGGTCTACCGAGGATTTCTGTGATCTAAATCTTATCCCGCCCTTACTGCTGTCACCTAGCAACGGAGCTGCAGTTGGACACTGATGAGAAAGTTTTATGGCTAAATTGTACAATTAGCTGTTAGGTTGAGTTGAAGCCCGATACTCATGTAAATGTGTAAGTGTCTGATGTCTTGTAGTTTGCTGCCGCTATTATCGCTTTGAAAAATGGTTCGTCAATGAAGCACAATAAGTCTTGGGAAAGGATTGGCCCATAAGGGATCCACCTGTTGGAGCCTTCATTGCTTGGACCCATTTGTTAGCAAAATTTTGAGGAGCCTTTGAAATGGGACAGCTGAGTCACACAGCTGTGACCCAATTGCTTTTCAAATGTAGCCTCCGAAGGATGAGGCCCCGAATTGAAAAACACATTGATGATTTGTATTTCATTTGGCCGTGTTTTGGGAAATATACTCCTTCAACATTTAAATGTCAACATATTTCTCTGTGTGTCCAAATGACATTTGGCACTGCTAGAGTTTTAAACCAAAATTTGTATTTCTCAACAGTTACAAATAACAAAGTGCACAGCACTTGTTTTAATATTGGACTGGCTATGTGTGTGTGCTTATATAAAAGTTATATATGACAAAATAAAAGAAATGCACATGAAATTACAAAAAAGAGGAACCAACAAATCAAACAACATATTATATATCTGGAGTTAATATAGGTGAGGTTTCATCTCACCTATATACTGTGCTAGGCTTGGCACAGTGGAAAACGACTCAGCCATACACTTGATGGAGGGCGTAGCACAGGGATCGGCAACCTTTTCTATCAAAAGAGAGATTTTGCCCCCTCTTCCACCAAATAACAATCGTCTGGAGCCGCAAAACATATTTGATAACACAGCTTATAAAGTTTTATACATAGTTATACTCAGCGTGGTGCCAGTTCACACTTAAAATTAACTAGTTCAAGGTTCCAAAAATGAACTAGTTCACATTCATTTGTTCCATTTTTTATTGGGATGACAACTGATTTGTTCAGTTCATCGTTCAAGAAAAATATGAACGCGTTCAATGAACAGCACTGTACAGGGAGCCACTGAAGAAGAGCAGCGGCTCCAGAGACGCAGGTTTGCTGACCCCTGGCCTAGCACATGCAGGCACACTGCTAAAATAAGTCTCGAGAAAACACTGTACCGTGGTGATTTGGTTGATACTGTCCAGCATCAACCAAAGTCAGCAAGTCTCCAAGATGCAGGCGCAGAAAGCGCTATAGAATATGGCAGATGGAGCAGCAGGGCAGGTGGGGACAGTAACAGCAGGAGAACAATTAGTAATCTCTGGCCATAGCTAACAAATGCTCACATCCACTTTCACCACATTGCATACTAATTTTATGTTTTGTGTTTGATTGATCACAAGGTAATGATAATGAGTCAAATATGGTTTATTTATAGGGTATGGTAAGGTAAGCAGCGATTATGTTTGGGGATGGATATGGATATATAGAAACGCATCTGTGTTTTGACAACTCTGGTCATTTACCCTCACAGCAATAATCAGATGAGACCACCTGTCTCTGTGTGTCTCTGTGTGTGTCTGGGTTTCTAGGAAAGGAGCTGTTGTGCTGTGACCTATTTAGAGAACAAGGCTCATCAGAGCTGTTACACACCCTGAAAATCCTCGACTAATTTCGACGTGTTCTGCTGGTTGTGGAAGAATGATAGAAAATTACCGAAATGGTCAAATGTGTTTTTGTTGGGAAAATACATTTAACATTACCACATTGTTTTCATTCTTGAGAAAGGAAATAAGGAAACATGAAGAATTCTACTCATCAAGAGCTTTTGAACTGAGTCGCATCCTGCCACAAATTTGTCAGACAGAGGGAGAACACTTGACTAATGTAGACATAAACTTTCACAAGTTTAAAAAGAACAAAGTATTTTCAATTATGTCTTGCTGTAACATCTACATGATTTGTCAATCATTCATTCACACCTGTGAAATGGTGACACTGATAACAGCTATGCCAGTGATCTCTTTGAATGGATCAACCCATGTCTCTACCTGAGGGGAATGCATGTCTAAAAGGAGACATAAGTAGTGTTTCTACTAAGTGTGCTGTTGTCTCTCCTTGCTCATTAGAGTTCCAACTGCACAAAGTCTCCAGTAGAGGAAAGCATCAATATTAACTCTTGTTTTCCTTCTATTTCTATCACTTCTTTGCTTCTATTGATGTTAGCATGCTAGCCTTGGGTCAGTTGGTGTGGCTCATCACTATAGCATCCAGTCTTCCCTTAAGAAGTTACAACAAAGCTATTAGACTGTCTGGCAATTAGTGGCTTGCATTAGAGATAGACCCAATGAAACTAATGTTATGTCTATGTAATATCCTCAGAAGTGTGTGTGTGTGTGTGTGGTAGCCTCTCTAGGTCACTTAGTGATGCATGAGCTCCATCATCCTTTTTTTATTTCCTTCACATTCTGCTGCACTTCTCCCTATCAATAATTCACCGCACACATGTGTCCACACACACAGGGTAGTGGAGGATACGGCTCATGGAGTCTGATCTGCTCTCTTATAATGGCTGCTAGGAGCTTGTGTGGAGATATGTTTTGTCATTTCATCTTTCATAGAGATATTAGTGTGCATTTACTTCTATGTATATCCACTGGTGTTACTTTGTGTTTTGTTCTGGGTAACTGAATATGTCTCTCATCCATTCGTCCACTCTCCTGCTGCATGTCTGGAAAAACACAGTGACAAAATGTTTTTTCCTGGCATACTGTGACTGATGTGACCTAATTTTGTGGTTGAGTGGTGTGTGTGTGAATGGACAAGTCATTTTAAAGGGAATGGAGGAACTGTCATCTCCTTTCAGTCTGAGAGAGGAATCAGAGCAGTGATCCACAGATGGTAGACAATTTCCTTAAATTCTGTTTGTATAGCTCCAAATCATAATATACATTATCTCAAGGCACCTTATATTGAAGGTCAAGCTGTGTGTGAAGTTGTTAAAAATCTGATGATAAATTCATACTGTGAAGTGTCATGTTTGATTTTATGTATGAAAGGAACTTTAAGCTTTGTTATTTGTTTAGTTTTTGGTCTTTCTGTAGCTAAATGATTATTGTTGAATGTCAGAGTTTAAGATACTCTTCTGGTATTGTGCATTTCATCCTAGACTGGTCCATTCTTCACACAGGGTCCACTTTTTCTACTGCTAGAGGAAATTCAGTGGACCTGTATAGGCTTTCATTTTTGTGTTGTTGGACCACAGGAGACAAAGATGCAAATATTTCTTTCAGCTGGAAATTCTCTGATGTCATTTGTTATATAATGTAATAACTCAGACACCTCAATATGTGCTAGATAAAACCTGAGGCCCCCAGAACACACACACACACACACACACACACACACACACACACACACACACACACAGCTGAGAAACTTTTAAGACTCATTTCTAGCTGTTGATTAAAATAGTGGTGATGTGATGGCCCTGGACCTCCAATCTGTTTTTGGATCTGCAGTAATTAAAAGTAAAAATGTGTATGGAGACAGAGTTGAGTAGTTCTCTTTCCCGGTGACCTGACATACCTCTTATTAACAGAGGTGAGGCAGCCTGCTGGGCCTTCAGTGGTAACCATGGTAGCGGAGCCTCCTTTATGTGTTCTGATTTAACCTGCTGTAAACCTTGTCAAGGTTCCATGATGCACTGTCTCTCTTCCGCACCTATCTTTCCCATCATCCATCTGCAATAGATTCAGGTCAAGAGCAGCATACAGGAGAGACTTGTCTCCTCTGCTGCCTGGTCTCAGTTGCATTCAGTTTGACTTTCTGTAAAGAGCAAACTGCTGTTTTGTTTGTTGATAAGTTGACATGAGATAGTAAGTTGGTAAAGTGTTAGATAGTTATGGAATAGTTATGGAATATCCTTAAAATTGTGTTTTTACTCTAGTATATGTTAGGACCAGATATGTTTAGAAGCTGGATAAGTTCTTTGTGAACATTCAGGCTAAAGCCAAAGTGTACGTGACTGTGCTGGTGGAGATGTGTTGCTTCAAGTGCTGGTGAGACCATAAATTAGAGTCTGCAGATTTATTAAACACCAGAATATGGCAGGCTGGCCTGTAGTATTGGAAGAAATAAAGTTATTTCATCTTTTGTCATGGCTATTGCGAGGTAAACAGTAGATGTACAGTTTTTGTGATACAAAGTCATTCACCAGGAGCAACAGCTTGTCATATATTTGCATTTTTCCCCTTGCTTTGACAGATAAGCTTCACTCAAACCAACTGAGCGTGCTCTGTTTTTTATACCATAGAGCCAAAATCTTTCAAGACAAAGTCTGACACTGAAAAAGGTGTGAGATTCGAGGTATAGCGATAAATGTTAAAGACAAACGGGCTGCAATATTAGAATCATGTGCAGAGAAATTAATGACAAGGTTATTCATATAAAGCAATCGTGTCCTGAATATAATCAAAAGTAGGATATTTGTTTGTATGACAACATACTCACTGTCAGTGGTGTCCTAATGAGTCTCCAGAATGGGACACTGGTTGAGACTCAGTCCATTGCTAGAGGCAAAGTGACACTTACTAAAATAAATACCAGTGATTTCAAAAATAATGTCCGGCAGTGTGGCCTGTGCTGCCAGCTCCATGCTGCCACCGTAGGCTGGAAAAGTGATATGTGTAGACAGACAGAAATAGAGCTGCAGACACACACGCTATCATGTTTTGCTTGCACGCACAATGTCCTCCTGCCTCCTGTGGGTGTGTGTGTGTGTGTGTGTCTGAGGAGGGGATCACAGCGGTCATGTTTCTCACCTCTAATCTCTCATCTCTCGACTTATGTAACCATGAATCATGGCAGCACCGAACACTTCTACACATACACCACTTGCATTTATCTTGTTTGCTTTGGCTTTTCTCTCTCACTGTATTTGTTCCTTTTTTTTACTGATTGACTGACAAAATGCAATAAAAGATAAGAAAAATAGATGTGGTAGAGAAGAAACCATAGGAAAACCTCTGCACAATGATAAATATAGCTGTAAATAGTGTGACTGCCTCAGTCACATCAGCACACATCGATATGAGGAGGAAATGTAGAAGCCAGTGCAGCCTACGCTCTGTGCTGTATGTGCGGATACCAGCTGAGCTCAGACTGCAGGCTGACATGATCCGTGTGTGTGTGCACTTAAAAGAAGTAACATCAAAGAGGAGTGGACTGTCTTTGAACTGTCAGATTTCCCCTGCTCATTAATGTATTCACCACTCTTTTTCACTCCATCCCTCTCTGCCCCTCTTCATCATGTCTTTGCTTCTATTTTTCTCCATCTAATCTTTTCTGTTGCTCTGTCATTCATCCCTTTTCCTTCATTCCTCTTTTTCTTCTACCTCAATTCCGTGATATTTGGTATATAGCTTCTTTCATTGGGAACTGCAGCTCCAAAATAATTTATACATGTATTCTCTATTACATATTTGTCGATGAACCGTATAAACATTTGCCTTAAATCGATTGTGATGTGATGTTTTTGATCAGATTGCTCATAGAAACAAGCTGCCCCACCATTATTGTTACATGGCATTTGTTTTTGCTGACCATATTCTGTGTTTTGTGTTTGCAGGCATTTAAGCCAGTGGTGGGGAAGAGCCTGTTGTCGTCAGTAACAGCAGTGGAATTCTTGTTAGACCAACAGCTGGACTTCCTGTCGGACCATTCAACTTACCAACCATACCAGGTAATAATCACATTGATGCATGCTTTACACAACTGTTTAGCATGACCTTTGGTTTCAGAGGCCTTGTCAGCTAGCATTTCTGGCAGTACAGCAGAGATGCCTCTGTATTTCCTTGCGGTGTTGCTTATATACTCAGTTTGTGTCTTATTTCTCTTTGTTAGAGGAACTCATTTCACTGTATCCACATCAAATTAAGCCATTTTTAATGTTATACCACCTCAGTTAGTCATCATATCATATTGGCAGTGTAGCCTCATATGATCAAGTTTTTCATACACTTCCAACATCACATGTTGTGCATACATTTAGTAGTGCAATGTTTGCAGCTGCAGTTGAGCAGACATCCATGTGAATGAAGACAGGTTGTATCGATAGACCAAATGAGAAAAAGTCTTTAGAGCTAGGACATTGCAGAGTGTGGATTGTCCTTCTTTTTTCATTTGTCATCATGTTTTTGTTCTGCATACCAATTGTGCACACTTTTTGCGTCTTGGGTATAAATGGCACCTGGTTATGTTGATTTCATGAATGTTAAAAAAGTACACACTCTGAACTGTTATTTTTGAATGATGTGTGATAATAATAAGATGGTGGTTTAAAGCAGAAATACAGCAAGGATGTTTATTTGTAGGGAGCTGTCTCATTGCACTGGTAGACAGCAGAGCAACTAACATAAATAACTACCTGTTGTCTCGATGTGGCTAACATGTTTCTATTAAAAAAGAACTATCGATATGTTGTCTATTGGCACATGTACACATTTTAACTGGTTCTTATTTGCTAATGAATAATTAGTCATTCACAATTAGATCTAGGCTGGATATTGCAGCCCTGGAGTTCCATCTAGAGAGCAGCCAGGGCCAGGTGCTGTGTTCCATATGGATCAGACACTGCCAGGGCTTAGTATGAATATAAAGCCAACATGCGCAGTCACAGTCTGTCCTCTGACTGATTTTACACCAGTCCTCAATACGGACTCATAAATTATACCATCACATCTACACATTAATACTGCCTGAAAGACAGATGCACTCCAAATACTGTAGCTGCACAACAAGCAGTAATTCATAGAGATGTATACTTGTGTTATGCGGCTGTGTATTTAATTAGAGTGAGTGTATGTGTGTCAGTGCTCTGCAGCTGAACACAGCTTGTATTGTGCTGGCTGGAACACGGTGTTCCACTCAGTGTTAACCAGACGGGAAGACTGTGTTCCACACTCTGACCATCCGTCATCAGTTTGTGCTTAAGACGAGGCCCAATACCAAGAGTGAAACACTGTTTCTATTTTTTGTACTTTTATGTGCAGCCAATAAGAAGTCTGATCCTCTGTTGCCAGTGTCCTCTGGTGACTCATGCTTTGAATTTGTGCAGTAGTTTCTGTGGTTGTTCACTGTGGCCAGTGCACTGACTCTGTCATGATCAGCTACCACAAATAATGCACCATCTGTAACAGATGGGAGGGTTGATAGTACCACATGCATTTACGATGGCTAGTTCTCTTTTCATGGGCTATCACAACACTGAAGTAATGTCCAAGGTTAACATGTAATATGATATAATTTGTCATTATTCATTGAATAAGAGCAAGAAAATGACCAACTGTCTTCACTGAACAACTGGTAATAGAGGAGAGAATATGACAGCAAACAGCTATTGCAATTATTTATTTTTTTATTCCTACTTATTAGTCGTCTTAATTTTTCTTTCAGCCTGGCATATATGGGTCTGAAAGGACTTGACAAGAACTTGTTCATGCTAGTTTAAAGTCTTCCACTCTTGATGTCCAGGCAACTGTGCTTCAAGTAGCCCAGGATTCATCTCATTCACCTTACAGCCAAATTAAGCTCCAGCCAAAGTATCTCCACACCACTGACATTCTGTTGTCTTATTTATCCACAAAAACTTTTTATGTTTCAGGTTGTTATGATGATTGAGTTACCGTTTTCTGAACTGACACTTGCTGTTTTCCTCAAGAAAGAGCTTAACTCTCCCTTTTATACCAGAATCACAGTACATACTGTGTTGAGCTGGTATTTGGAACAAGGCTTCCCATTGGCTTCCCAAACAACAGTTGAGTGATTTTATAGAAATAGCTAATTCTCTGATGTGATTTTTATTAGTATGTTTTCAAACTATGTAAGGTTTGAGGGAGGTTCACTGCTGACCTGGTCTGGCTACTTAACAATGTGAAATCTCCTAAAACTGTTCAAGGAATTGGTGCAAAATGACACCTCTGACATAAAATACTGTGTTTTAATAATGCCAGCAAGATGTCACATATGTAGCCTACCTAGTCCTTTCGTTATATAGAGTCCTTTATAGCTTCATTGTTGTTGGTACAATTGAATATCTGTATACATGTATGTTAACTGAATCCTGCTGGTGAAGTCCATTTAAACTGCTGTGCAACAAGCATAAAGTGTGAATTCTGCAATGTATTGCAGAGTTGTGTCTGGTCTAATGCAGAATGCAGTCTGCATTATCCCCAGTGTCTTGTCCTATTTACCACAGGAAGCTCACACACATACACACACAAAGCTGATATCTGTGACAGTGACAGCCTGTGAACTTAATTGTGTCCCCATGGAGTCTGGCGTGACCTGGTCTGGACTGAGTTTAAAACGCACACACACACACACACACACAGTTTTGGATCCTTTAAATTGTGTTAATGGGGTAAACTTGACAGCACCATCACAGTGTAACTGTTATAATTGTAATATGTGTAATATGCATATATAATATATTGTAATATGCTTTACTCAGGAGTTGAAGTGAATGAGAAAATCCTGTTTTAAAAAAGGAGGAAGCTAATAAATAAAATGAAATCCACATTTGTATGCCTCTGGGCCAGCGATAGTCAGTGGCCATTATGTTTTGGTAGTCAAAGGTTAAGGTCACGGTGACCTCACAAAGCACATTTGTTGCCTGGTGAAGGTGATATCTCTGAAACGCCATTAAGTAATCCTTTCACATTTGGCACAAACATTCACTTTGACCCTCACTCATTTTGGTAGCCAAAGGTCAACGGTCAAGGTCACAGTGGCCTCATAAAGTATGTTTATGTTTTTATTGAACATGATTTCTTAGGATCAGCTTGAAGATGAACTGATTACATTTTGGTAGCCAAAAGTCAAGGTCACTGTGACCTCACAAAGCACATTTCCTGCCTTGTCCGAAACACCTTGAGGGAATTCTTTCACATTTGGCAAAAACATTCACCAGTGCTGTAATTCTAGTAGCTCAGATCATGACTAGTCTTCACTGCCTAATGCAATTTTTGGCACACAGAGGACTGGTGACAGTCAACAGAACATAAATATGTCTTTTTATATAGTTGCTAACTAGGGCTGACTAGAAACAAGGCTCCATCACGCAACGTGTTGTGTTGTTAAAGCGCTTTGTTGCTCTTCTGCTGCTGCAGAGAATTACAGTTAGAACTGTATATGTGGAACTGAGACTCATACACCAGGCTGCATGGTATATTTTACAAAAGCATCTAGCAGGAAGGTCATAGTGTGGGACAAGGAGTTACCAACAGTTCTGTTGAGTTTGATATTTAGTCCAGTGTCAAGCAACACATAAGTGGTGGATTGTACATGAATGGGCCATATCACATTTCAATTATATTTTAAGCATTTGTTTATTTGCTTTGTGAAATAGAGCTGCTCACAGACTTTCATTTCTTCTATCTCTCCTATTCATTCCTAAATTGGAGATAAACTACCGTGCAGTTGTTGTGTCTCTGTTCTTTTATTCACTGTGATAGAGGGCAGTAATCATAGTGAGCAGAGGGTTTGCAGTGGAATGGTTTCTTTAGATGTGTGTTACTGAAAAGCGACAGATAACTTACTTCGACTTGCTTCATATTGTCTTCACTCTCTACAGTCTCCACTGGCATCAGGAACTTGGTCAAAACAGAGGCAGCCAGCTCTAATAACATCATGGGTAGGGGAAGAAGAAAACAAAAGAATGCTCTCGTTATTTCCAGTCTGATTTTAAAAACTGCAGCTGGCCCTGTTGTAATCATCTTTGCACTGACATTTTCAGTCTGTTTTCTTTTTCTTATTGATTTTTGCCATGACATTTACCAGACACATTTACCTAAAAAGTATATCATATCTTAAAACTTCATCATATTACAGACCCCATTCACTTAGATGTATTGTTCTGTTAGCGTATCTCCGGAATCCTCAGAATAAACTTCCACACATACACATACACATACACACACACACACACACACACACACACACACACACACACACACACACACACACACACACACACATATACATTCCTCCATTCTAGCTTTCTGTTCCTCTGCCCGCACAGAGCTGCTCTTTCTTCTGGAGACCTTTGAACCCCACCGCGCAATAAAAACAGTCTGACTCCCTCCCTCTCACAAACACTTAGTCTGAGCAGTGAAGCTATGGCCACGCCCCTCTCTGTTTTTCCAGTTGGACAGGAAGACTGGAGGGGGAGGTGGGGGGGCTACAATCTGTTTGGCATAAATGGTACAATGAAGTCACTGTTAAGTGGGCCAGCCTGCTGCTCGTGTGTGTGTGTGTGTGTCACGTCTTTGTGATTCTGTCTACTGTCTGACTGTTAAGTGCTGACTCAAGATTTGACCAAACCACACCCACACACACAGAACACTATACAGGGATGCAGAATAAGGTCAATGCAATTTCTATTACTTTACAGGGAAATTAATGACCAAAGCACTTTTCCGTTTCGTTGGGTGTAACTTTAATGTGACTTATATTGGTATCTTCACTTTCAGTGACACAGATCTATATGCAAAGGGGTAACCTGTCAATATTAATATGACAAGGGCAATTTCATGAGTTCAAACCGAGAGAAGTGTAGTGTCTCAGACTGTAGGAAGAGGGAAGTAGTAGCCATCAAACACAAACACACACACACTTTCTTTTTTCTTTAATGCTGACAGTTCTGTCTGAGAGGAACTTTGTGGCCTTGTGCTCTGCAGTTCACCAAAAACAAAGCGTGCTAGCTCTCTCTCTCTCTCTCTCTCTCTCTCTCTCTCTCTCCCTCTCCCTCTCTCTCTCTCTCTCACACATCTGTACAAACGACATCCGAGTGTGAACACATATGTATTGGCAGTTGTTATAATAGTAATAGGTAATAATGATGATGAGTATTGAGGCATTGGAAACACATTTCCAAAAGTGCATAGTCACACACAAAAATGACTATGAAGCTTCAACTCTGAGGTTTGAAAACAATACATGTCACTCTGGTCCAAACTAAGGATTATTGTGTTTCATAATAATAGATTATCAAATGCTCACTGGAATCATGTTTTATTTCCAGAATGAAGGTGAATTTGTTTCCAACATGTGCAGCCCAGGCTGTTGTAACATAGAAGTAACATAATAAAACTGAATTAACTTAGGAATCCATAGATATCCATACACGTTGATAGCATCGCTCTTTAGTATTTAACTCTATTCAGCATTGTTCACCGCTGTGTTTCACGACATCTTACATGTGCATTAAGTAATTTCATTATTGCTTGTTTCTTTTGTTTCTTTTTTCTTTTTACATTCTTTGTAATTTCTGCTCATGTCTCATTTTCAGATGCTTCATCCAACAAACTGTGTTACATCTCAGTTCAATCTTGGTACATGTTTAGGTGTGATGTATGAAGTCCAGTGGGTGTCACATGCGAGTAACTTCAGATATGGTGTTTTTGAGGGGGGTGGTCACGTCTGAATGTGCTTGTATGTGGCTGAAAATTGCAACGCTGCAAAGCCTCCTAAAATGTACTTTGGACATGCTGAGCCCTCAGTCACACCTAAAAGAAATTTCTCTCACATAAACAAACCATGCTACATCCACAAATGTTCTTCTTCTCCTTGTCATTTTAGTCCCTGAGCATCAGTTTTAAAAGAATAACCTCAGAAACTCTACCGCAGTTTGTTCCCTCTGCTTCAGCACTGCAGTCTCCATGGCAACCCGCAATGTCCCTAAAAAGAAGGCTGTTTGAAGTCTTTAAAAAGCCATCTGTCTTTGTCTCCATATATATGTTAATGTGTGTCATATTTGTTGTTGCATTACTAACTAATCTGGTGCACAAGATGTCCTCATGTCACACCGTGGTACGTAGGCCTCTTTGTAATTCACAGAAGGCCTTTAACAAATAGCCTTCAGTAATAGACAGATATATATTTCGATTCTTCATTTTGCCTTGGACCTTTGTGTGGACCACTTTGTAACCTTGTTTAGATGAGTGCTATACAAATAAAGTTATTATTATTATAGGTAATAATTGAAGTTGTAATTCATATTTAATTAATGGATGATCAAGTATTCATATCGTTATATTTATCTTTAAGCACAATGAAATTGGGCATTTCATTTATTAAAAACTAATTGTACAATATAAATCGGCATTAATACAGGGCATTTTTTACAATTGGACTGGCTCTTGTATCAAAATCTGTGTCTGTAACATCTGTAAAACTAAACTAAGAATATCTTATTTGGTTTCCAATATTAATAGCAGATGGCCAGTTCATTTGTTTACAGTAGATGTTGGACTTGATGTAGTTGAAAGTGAAGTTCAGTTATTTTGAAATATCTAGACTTGATTCAAATATGAAAACAATTTAAATAGAGTGCTGCAGTTCCTTGGTATTGTGTTGACTAATTTATATGACTTGATAATATGAACCATGAGCTGATGTAAATATGTCACCATCAGAGTTGTTATCATAATGCTCACTGTGGAAGCCATTCCTTAAATATCACTGACTGCATTAGGTTGTTTTGGGAAATATTGAAAATTAGTACAGTGTTCGATATACGTATATAAAAGTGATAATGTAGTAGTTTACTTAAATAGTGAGGTTATTTTATCTTTTCTAAATTTCTCGATGGACTTCCCAGAACATAGAAATGTACATCAGCGTGTATATCATTTTTGTGTTATAAAATAATTTACAGTGATAAAAGGTCTTGTATATTGCCCAGTCTTAATATTCTCTATAACTTGAAGCCGAACTGAATGACAGTGATTCATCTATAGTGAATATAGAATGTGTTTATGTTCCATTTCTCTCCGGCCTTGAAGTAGACCAATGGGGGGTCATGGTGACATGTTGCCTTGGTAACACATTTTCTGTGTGTGTCATGTCTAAACAGAGGTGAGCGCTGAGCCAGAATAGATTGCAGTGGTAGCGGCAGAAATAGACAAACATGTGTTATTTTCTGCTAGTGTAAAATTAAACATAGCTGGCAAAGGAAAGTGAGGTCTTTATGATGCTGAAGTTCTATTTATGTCACTGTTGCAGTAGAAGGACCTCCAGCTCCAGTGTTGACACTATACCTTCAAATTAAGGATGTCATATTCATAAGTGTGACACGTTTGGTGTTGAGAGTGATAGAAAGATGAAAGATTGAACTTGTGTTGAAAACAAACCCACAGCAAATACAAAAATGTACTACTTTAATGCATGATAATCTCCATTCTCTTCCGAAGATTGATTTGTGGCACTGAAGGTGTCGCCAGTTTTCATGGTTAGATTTAGAATCCCAAATATATAAGCATAGTTATCAAAAACCTTTTATTATGTGACAGCTTTTTAAGCTTCATTCTGGTGAATGTTGTAAATCAGGATACAGACATCTACTCTTTCTTCACTCTGAGGCAATGCAGCACTAATGGTTGGCATGATGGTGGTAATAGAAATAATTGTAAGAATATATGAGAGACATGCTGACCTTGGTTGCCTTCCAGTGTGCTATTTTTAGTGTGTATGCTGATTTGAGATAGTGCTGGACGAGGCTGGGAAACTGGAACACTGCAGCAGAAGCAGAGAGAGAGAGAGATGGAGAGAGACAGAGAGATAGGAAGGTGAAATGAAAGACTCACTTTGTCTGCTTCGCTTCCTGCTGAATCTCAGCCTCCACGTCTCTCTTTGACTCCAGCTGCTCTGCAATGTGGGGAGATACTCAGGTTGCACTTTGTATGCTTTCATTTCTGTGTTCTGAACAGTGTCCTTTTAATATCATTTGGACTGTAGAGGGTATTGTCTTGAGAAAAGGATTTCAAGAGTAGTTTACTGCTGTGATTGGGACGTTCGCCTCTGAACTTGAGTCACAATTTGAGTTCAAATTCAAGTTAAATGGATGAATTAATCTTTTTTGTTTGCTGTGATGGTATTTCTAGTCACTCTCAGTGGGTAATAAACATTCCCCGCTCTTTCACTTTGCCCTCCCTCTGCACAGAGAAGTTCAACCTTTGTATCATTTCAAAATTGACAAACATCATTATCAACAGTTTTGCTGTTTAGCTCAGTATTTAATTCTGATGATTCATCTGTGATGTGTCTCATACACATACACACACACACACACACAAACCGAGATACACAACAGAAAGGCTGAGTGTGGTTTCCTCTTCCTCATCCTGTCCTCCTTCAGTGTCGAGGTTATTTCTGCATTGTGTGTGTTTGATATGAAATAGTTTCGAACACCCCTTTCTTTCAACATCTTATGTCTCTCACCCTTTGTGACCTACTGTGTAAAACAAAGGCTTTTCAGTGCTGATGAATCCCAGCTGTACTGTCTGTCTTCTAATGTATTTCATTCTGGCAATTTCCTGATGATGGGACATATATATATAGCCTCTATTGTCATAAAAGGGATCAGATCTGATTCTGCAGATCCATAGCTTGATACCAGGTGCACAACAGACACCTGCTGCAGCTTTTCACATATTATCTCATAAAGTAGCACATTGATTTAACTGTTTTTAAAATAATTTGACTTTTAATATTCTGAGGGGGTTGGTGATGAAAGGGCAGCTCGTTCCCTGACCTCATTTCCACCAATGATGTAATATGAATCAAGGCCCAGACCCACCCAACAGCAGAACTGTTCCTCTATTTGAAACTTCCCCAAATAAATTAACTTAAACTTAAATGTATAGTAACACGTTGCAGAAAATAATCAATTGTCATTCTCTCATCTTTACAGATTACAAATTTACTTTACTAGCAGCTGTGATTTCTGTAATATTTGTTGTTCACTGTCTGAAAGAGGAGAAATGGTGTGAGAGTCTCAGAGTTGACTAATTTAAATAAGTGTGCATTTCAGACTGTTTGATGCTGATTCTTTGCTAACGTGTGTGTGTGTGTGTGTGTGTGTGTGTCAGGATGAGGTGGACAGTCAGAACCCAGTGTTAAGAGACAACCATCAGCTCCATGAAGAAGTGAAGGCCTGGCTCAAAGACCAGAAGGTGCAGGAAATTTTCATGCAAGGTAAGCTTTTTATTATTCCAGTGTAAATGTATCATCAATGCAACTCTGTATGCTGCATCATTGTTATAGAGTTTTGTGTAGCATTTTGGTTATGGCTGTAATTTTAACATGATGTCATCTCATTACTGTAAGTTAGTCTAGACAATATGAGGAACTTGCAGTTAAGTTATTTACTTCATCAGTGGGAGCATAACATTGTTTTCTGTTCCAGGTCCCTATTCGTTGAATGGTTACCGTGTCCGTGTGTATAGACAAGACTCAGCTACCCAATGGTTCACTGGCATCATTACACACCACGACCTCTTTAGTCGAAATATGGTCGTTATGAATGACCAGGTATACTCACACACAAACACACACAACCCTTGTTGTCTGTTGCAAGCTTTTTACCTGTTTAGAGTTTTCATTCCTCACAGAGAGGTAGATTAGTGAGAGTGCTACCCACTCTACTACCCTGCCACCCCGATCACATCATGTTTCAACTGTTTATTTGGGACTTCGTATCCCTACGCTGTTTTCTCACACACAGATTGGTGTGATCATGAAGTCACCTCCTGCTTCATTATTACATCAGTACTAACTAAGATCCCATGGTCTCAGCTTGAAATTAATTTCAGATACTTACTGTTACAGAAAGCCTAGATGCTGCCTTTTTTGGGCAACAAGTCAAAACAGCTAAATCAACTTGTGAGGAATGGATATGGCTTTACTGGTCAGAGCTACACTGTGTAATTCCACTGACATATAAAGGTCATATAATTAGACTTTTAATGAAATCAACAACTTTACAATAATATTTAGTTTTAGTCTTGTTGCAGAAATACATATGCTATAACTTTCTGTGCCGAAATCTCAACTGCTCAACATACATGGACATTGTAAAGTGAATCTGATATGTGTTCAGGTGCTAGAGCCTCAGAACGTGGATCCATCCATGATCCAGATGACCTTTCTGGATGACGTGGTTCACTCTCTGCTGAAAGGAGAAAACATCGGCATCACCTCCAGACGAAGGTCACGATCCAGTCAGAACAACAACTCTGCCCATGTGAGTACACACTTGCATGCAAAACCCACACAACAGCATATGTGGACTACTGGGAAAGCTTTCTAACCCTAACCCGTCAGCTAATGAATAGTATGAACACATTAAAAAAATACAAACCTATTTAACTGACCAAAGTGCATAAATATGATCACAGTAAGTACATAGTGCACTGTAGCTTAATCTACGGCCAATATGATACAATACAGAGTTGAGGGTCCATATACCACAGCTTCAGAACAGGAGAACTCCACTGTATTTCAATTTTTTCATTTCCTTTTTGCTTCAGCTTTACATTTACAGTCAACAAACAGAGACATAGACTGTTGTACTGGTTACCAATCTGCTCATTTCATTTGTTTGTGCTCTTCAAGTGAGCAAATATCAGTAGGACAGTAGTGAGAGTTTGTTATTCTTTGATCAGAAATGATAAGATTTACTGTTTATGAAAAGCTAATTGCTGAAACAGTCCTTGGCTCAATCCTTTCTGGTTCCGCAGTCATTGACAAACTATGTCCTTGCCCCACATTTTCTGTATATTAATCTGTTTCTTAACACTTGACAGATGACAGGAGGGAGACCTGGTGGGACCACTGGCAACAATCAGGTACACCCAACCCCCCACCCATACACACAATCCTTATCCGTCCGTACGGAATCTCTTAGCTTTTCACAATAACTACACAAATAGATATAAAATAGGGAAAACATTTTGACTATCTAACACATTGCACCAGCTTCAAGAACTTCACCAAATGAAGATCCATCACAAAACAATGCTGGTGTGTGTACGTAGACCGACAGCAGTAGTTTCCAACAATGTGAGGATGCAAACTGTCTGCCCACAAACTAGAGATGGTATTTTCAAAGGGAAATATACATTAAGTACACCCCAGGCAAATCTCCTGCCTGCACTGTCATCTATAGTTACTGCATTGTCTCTCTTTGCTGCACCCTCTGTGTTAGCGTAGTACGACTGTCACGATATTACATCACAGTGGGGTGTGGTTCGCAAACTAGACCACTCTAGCTGTGATGATGGGTGTGGACAGAGGTGGCTTGATGTATGGAGGTCAGTGCAGTAATAGTTGTGCCAAGTGTGGATTTTCTCTTCAACTCAAAGCCCTGAAATCAAGTCCAGGTTGTAATTCTGAGATGCAGTGACCTCTCTGCTGCTCTGATATCTCTGAGTGTATCCATCTGCTTCAAAAGCCCAGTGCAATAAAATGTGAAAATGAAAATGTTAAGATCACAAAGACAGAAAGTGCTTTTCGAAAATAACAATCAAACAATCAAAATCTAATTGCACAGGGTTGATCAGGAACTTACATCCCTGTACTGGATCTTGGAATAGCCCATAACATTAAATTCCTCTGCCCAGGTAGCTACTATGCATTATTTATCCCAGTGTAAGCTCCATCTGGGCAATAGCCAAAGTCACAGTCATGGGCTCATTTAACAGTTTATCCTGTGCATGTCCCAGACAGGGTCAGGAGCACGGGACAGTAATTAATCAGAGTGGCATGCTGACCTTCTCTCAGCTAGAGGCAGGAAGGCTGTTGTCCTCTATGTGTACTCAGAGCCTGACCTAACCATGTCCCTCCTTGTGATACAACATCATCAAGTCCTGCAGTCTCTACACATCATTCTACCTTCACAAGGTTAACAGCTACATGAGGTGACCAAGTCACCTACATGTCTTGTAGGTGACTTGGTCAAGATTTGTACTTGACATATCTGGAATCATTACAGAAGTAATGACATCAATTTAAGTTAATTAATTTTACTTTTCCAAAAATGTGTGGCTTTCTTTGCTTTCCCTTCAGCAGAACTTCCACAGTCTATCTGTGCTACTCATTCATTGCTCTCTTTACTTCATACAGCTCCTACCCACACATCAGACAACATCAATGGAGATATTTATGAGGTTGTTGTCTCTTAAAATACAGTCACTTCCCTCTGCCTCAACTGGTTGGGTTGAGAGGAGAGAAATAGGGGAGGAGGAAGGAGAGAGTGACCAGAAACAGTTTTTAGCACTGTCAGACTGATTGTTATGACTAAACCATAGCCACAATGGTGTTATCAATAACTACACAGCAGTCACAACTTTTGGCTTTCTCTCCATAATAATATAAAGTCTTATGATGTAAAGTGCGTTAATGTAAGTTATCATTTTGGTCGATTTTGGTCAGTATGTTTGTCTGCATGTTTTGACATTTGAATTATTTTTGTCTCACAGAGTCATTATACGCGAGCCCAAGCCAACAGCCCCCGCCCCGTCATGAACTCATCAGGCCCCAACCCCAAAGTTTCCCAGGGGACATTGGCCTCCCAGCAGCACAGCCAATCACAGCAAAGCCAACAACCAGCCAGCCAATCAAACCACTCACCTGGCGGCAGTGCACGGGAGCAGAGGGAGCAGCGTAACTCTCGCTCCTCCAGGAGGAAAGGCTCAGATAGCAGCGTTCCAGAGGAAGACAAGGACAGGAGAGAGGAGACAACTGGCAGAGGTGAGGACAGTCACCATCAAACACTGTACATTTTTAGATACAATGATTATGTATACTCATGTGAGGGTATGTGGTGGCAGTAGTGCCATTTTTATGCTTTCTGCCACGCCTCCTTTCGGCTGTCTCTCTAATCATAATAACATTTAGATTTTTGTTTATTTTTATTCATTGTGGTTCATTAAAATTGTATAAAACGTGCAACATAAAAAAATCTACATATAATAAAATTAGATTTTGTTACATAATAACCATGTGAACATTGTTGCTAGAATTATAATATATATTAGTAATATATATTTAGATATATATTATTAAAAATAATTATTATGCCAGTGGTAAGAAGAAGTAGGGCCGAAGAATACCCGAAACAAATCTGATACAAACCATAATGGCATTTTTTTAAACAGATATTATATATATATATATATAAATCCCGATTTTAGTGGGAATTTATTTTATTTTATTGTCTCTGGGGGAAAAATATATAAGAATGATTGTTTTTCACTGCGGTCTGTACCAAACAAACATGGTCCCTTCATGTCGAGAATATGATTTGTAGACACCACACAACTTAATTTATAAAGATGTGTTTGCAGACTTCTTAATTTTATCGAAAAATTTGTGCTCCTTCAATTTGGGTATTGCACTTTGCCATATTGTGATTTTGATTCATTGTTCCTACTTTTTTTGCCCTTACTTTATTATTAAGAGTTAAGTATTCCCTTACATTACATCATTATCACTAGTTGTCAATAATCACAGGGGGAAATGAAAGTTTCCACAAGGCAATATTATAACTAATAACCAAGATAATATTCAGTTTACTGCAGAAATCCATCTGAGGGATATCAGGTATTTGGAGTAAAGAATAATCAAACCTCTTTCTGATCATTTGTCCAGACTCCAAGTCCAAGGTGAAGCAGGCGGTGAGCAAACGTAGGAAGGGCGAGGAGGATGAGAAAAAGGCGGGTTTAAAGAGACTGAAGACTGATATGACGTCTGATCTATCAGAGAGTAGTGACTCAGAAAACCCACACAACAAAAGAACCGCCCACTCCTCATGCTCCTCTTCCTCCTCATCGTCCTCGTCATCCTCTTCATCGTCTTCCTCCTCCTCCTCAGAGCCAAACTCTGAGAATGAACTTAAGACTCGCAGCACCGTTTCCAAAATGGAGGAAGACGAGAAGCCACTAATTCAGGGCGCCAAAATTAACAATTCCTCATCTCTCATCGGTCGCTTGTCTCCATGGGTGGAGCTTCAGGCACCAGACGAAAGCAAGAAGGGTGTGCTTAAGGAAACGGGAAAAATTGTAATGAAGGAGGTGGAGGAATTGGTAGCGGTAACGCAGATCACCCAGTCTCCCCGACAACAGTGTCTGATGCCTGACACCATCCAGGTTGGCATCGTGGAGAGCAGCAAAAACACTGTGAAAGGTACTTTCAGATCATGCATGGTAACGGTTGTATATGTGACAGTTCTGACTAACTGGAGCATTTTTATAAAAAAAATTTGAATTCATAATTTTTTCACTTTTTAGCGTCTCCTCGATCCCAGACCCCGTCCTCATCCAACCTCCAGAGCAGCAATGTGATCGACATCACAGATGATGCCCAGGCCACGGTGCACCGTGAGAGCTCAGAGGCAGTGTCGGCGTTGCTCGCCTCGCAGAAGGCAGAGTCCACGGCCCTCTCACCTTACCTCGCCCTCAACCCCTCCCCAGTCTCCTCACCTCCTATTCCACCTTCTCCCTCACCATCAGAAGGAGGCCGCCGGACCGATGTTGAGCCTCCCATGCAGCAGCAGCAGCAGCAGCAGCAAGGCATTATGGGAAATAATAGCTTAACAACAGCCAGGACCTTAGGAAATAAGATAGAGTTTGCTCCCTCTGAGGTTATCAGGTGAGAAAAATTCTATTAAATTCAAAGAACTTTATTCATACAAGTTAAAAAGTGTATTTCTTGATGATAGGTGAATATTACAACATTCTGCATTTTGAATGTCCCGATGTGATGAGTAGGTGGCAGAGGTGGTTATTAAATAGACCACGGGTCTCTGTAAAAGTTCCTTCCAATAGTCAAATATGTCACAGGTTATCCAGGTAATCAGAGTTTGTTTTAGATATTTATATCTTGTTTAAATAAGCACCCTGTTGACTTCACATAAAAGTCACAATGGCAAGCTTTCTATTTCTGTAATATTTAAGTTTTATGCAGACAGACATGAGCTCCTTGAGAATGTGCACACAAGTGGCTCTGGATTTTGCCGGTGTGTGCTTTTCACATATGTAGAACGCAGCAGGAGGTTCTCTGCTCAGACGTGTTCAGGTGAGGGGTGGTGCAACAGGATGTAACCATAAATGTAACATATTAATTCCATCACCTGTTTTTGTTTACTGTACATCCAAACCAGCATCAGCCCTTATCACCAAAAACTCTCTTGACATCTTCGTCTTTGTCTCCTACTTGATGATACCACTTTTTCATCCTGAGATATTTGTATTGTTTTTGCCTTTGTCGTGCGGTAGAAATGTTATCAACAAACTCTCTCGCAGTGAATCCTCAAGAGGATCTCCTACTGTGCTCTCACATCGGCTCATTTTGGACATCATGTCAAGTTTTTACTGGGGGGCTAGCTGGACAAACTCTGGTGAAAGACCTGAAACCTCTCACTTGGACATTTGTAGATTCATTCCTTTGTGATTATTATTACAAAATATCTGAATACAACTACTACAACATTAGTTTCGCCTATTTATTATAGAGTGAAGGTAATCTGTGTAATCCTGTCATTTTCACAAGTTAAATACTGGTTCCCTTTTTTTATTCTTTTCAGGCCTGTCACATCGATGGCTGAGAGTGTGGTGCTGGTGGAGAAGGAGAAAACTGTCCTTCCTCATCATCATCTTCATCCTCATCAACAACAGCAGCATCATCAGCAGCAGCACACACAGCAACACTACACATCTATCCAACCTGGCATTAAGAGCCCTTCATCTGAAGAGACTAGAAAACATCCACAGCAACAACCAAACCCCCACAAGATGAACACACTCCCCCCCTCTGAAATAACCAAACCCAAAATGAGTCCTAGCCCCAACCCCAGCACGCCTCAGCTTGACTCTCTGAAACAGAAACCCCAGCACCCCAACAACTCTCAGAGCCACCCCTATCCCAACACTAACCCAACTGAACACCTCAAAACTAGGTCCCACCCAGGCCTGCTGGAGATCTCCAGACCTAAACCCAACACCTCTCCAGAGGTCTCCAAACACAAAATACCAAGGTACCCTGATACATCACCTCCTCCGACAGGCCGTTTGTCGGCTAAATTAGAAACAGCAGAACCTCTACGGTCATGTTTTAAGCCGGTGCCGGCACGGCCCGAGTCGGTTGGGGTCTGTATGAGCAGTAGCAGCTCCAAGAGTCCTCTGATCATCGATAAGAACGAAACCTTCACCGTTTACAGGGACCCAGCACTGGTCCGCTCTGACGCAGAGAACTCTGTTGCCGCATCACTCTCTTCCAACCACGTGGCAGCCTATCTCCATCCCCACCTGCACACCCTGCACTCCCCGTCCCCCCACCCCCCCTGCCTCACCCCTGCATCCCACCCCCATGCCACCTCCCACCTCCTTTCTGCTTCGCACACCTCTGCCCTACCTCATCCCCACCTTTTACCCCCTGGGGTGCTCTCAGCCATGCCTCCGCCCACAGCATCTCTCCTCGGGGGCCACCCACGGCTCGACTCCCCAGGTGGTTTGGGTCACCTCGGACTACCTCATCCGGCAGCAGCACACCAGCAGCAGTTCCTACAGGTGTGACTTCAGATTGTTATATTTATACCTACAGATTGTTAAAAAACTGGGCTAGGAAGGATTGGGTTGTAAATATTAGTTCTGGTGGTTGAGGTGGGGGGAGGTTGGAGAAGGGAGGAAAGTAATGTTTCTTCCCCTTCGGATTTATCCAACCTAACATTATTTACACCATCTCTTTAAAATGTTAACCGAAACAGTGTTTTTGTTTTCAGAGTCAGGGCCCCCCTCCACCCCATCTACTAGCCCAGGCTCACGGAGGGGCAGCAGGGCTGGGCCTGTACCCCATCCTCTGGCAGTACCCCAATGGAACACCAACCTCCTATCCCCCAGGACTCAGCCTGCCCCCCACAGCTAAGTGGGTCCACCCTGAAAATCCTGTCGGCGTGAATTCTGAGGCCTCTCTCAGGAGGGTAGGTGTATTTATATTTGCCTAGAAGAAAAATACCAACTTAGATGTTGCTGGGCCTTGTTAGAGTGCATCATAAAATTGATTAATATAGTACCCTTTCAATTGTTTTTATACATGAAAGCTGTATGGGATTTTGTTTCATACTAATGTACTGATGTGACAGCTTTAAGATGTCAAAGTGTTTATTCTAATTGTGCTCATGAAGACACTGGCTTCAAAGGACCCAAAATTCAACAGACTGCAGACCCAGACTCTGTCCGCCTGACAGGGAACAGCTATTTTGTTAAGTTATCACACAGCTTCTATTTGCTCAATCCAAATATGCCAACACAAACAAAAGCTGCCTTTCTAAGCTGGGAATCAGAATACTTGATGTTGACAGTTAAGTGTCACCGTGTGAAATTGCTACACTGACACAGAATTAACTGAATCTGTGGGGTAGAACTCTTTTTGTTGGACATTTTATAGAAAACTTTACTTTATATGAATTTAGGGCTTCAAACTGTTATTCTTCAAATATCCTCTTGTTTCATTATAACACACAGTGTACAAGGGGTTGTTCTGTTCACTGCCTGTGGAGATTGCTCTGTAGGACTGTCCCTTTTAATTGGTTGGAATGTAGAGTTGCGTCCATCAGCACACACACATATTTGATATGTGTTATGTCCATGTAATAACAATAGAAAATAATAGATAGACAGCTGAGACCGGCTACCGCTCAGCTTTCAGTATGTGTAAATAGTGAGGACGACATGCTTGTGTGTTTGTCCACACATACCAACTAATTACAACTGAGTGTCCATGGCTTAGGACTATGTTGTTTATTGACCATTTAGGTCTAAGTACATTGGGTTAACTGTGTGTGTATGCACATTACAGGTTTTTATGTATTATGACATTTATGACTACATTTTCTGACTGAAGATTTCACATTCAGGTTCATTATTTTAATGATGTTGTGTCTGTGTGTCTGTGTGTGTGTTGTCTGTGCAGAACACATCCAGTCCATGGCTGCACCAGGCTGCTGGTAGCACTGGTGATGGTCTGGGTATGCTGAGCCACATTCCTGTCAGGCCAGCAAGTGCTGACGCAAACCGCCACTCCATCAAGATGAACACACACGCAAGCCCTCCACTTTCAAAGACCAGTATGGATATTCATAAAGAGTAAGTAGTCCTGGATTAGCTTCAGCTGAGGATGTACGAGTTAATGGAGGAGTTCCATTAAACTATTCAACATGTGCACAACCATTACTTCCCACATTCATAACATTAGATCATGATCAGCCCAGCTGGACTAGAAGCTAGTTGGTGAAGCTATTTAGTGTGCGAGTGGAGTGAGTGGGAGCACGAGGCATCCCCTTTGTCTGCAGTTTATTTCAGCTCTTTAGAGTTGGAGTGAAAGAAATGCCACAGGAGAATGTTTGCGTTGGACATTTGAACAGCCTGCCCTTTTCCATAGTAAAGCTTGATGTTTTCAGAGAGCAACATTAACCCTGAGAGGCAGACAACCAACGCCAGGTCAGTCAGATGAAGTGAAGTGGCACTAATCCAATATTAAGGCAGTTCAGACAGACCGCTGTTCATTCAGCAGCTTGTGCTCTCCTTATGTAACCACCGTTTACATAATTTAGACGCCACTGAATACCCATAGACACAAACACACAGCATCACTGAGGAAACACATCACACATCACTTGTCTGTCTCATTAGCCTAATTATGTCATGCTCATTAAAACTGCTGAACAGGCAGCACTACCTCAATACTCTGCCTGTTACCCAAGTGTATTTGGATTGTCACTCATCCACAGTAATCATTTGTAGTATTTTTTGTTGGTTTAGATTGACTGTAGCGGGCTGCTTGAACACATATTTGTGTTTTAACTGTTGGCATGTATGAGATGTAGTGAAATACAGCTTTTTCATCTTGTTTTATATGTTAATAAAATAAAATACTTTTATCATAACAAGAAAGGCAAGAAGAAAAGCATGAACAAACCACAGTGGTGCAACTTATGACAACATACAAATCTTGCCTGAAATTTATGGGGAAACTAATGACTTGGTAAATATTGTTGACTTTTGTTTATGCAGAGATTTGGATAAGAAAGGCTATGTGGACCCAATCAGGACTTTGACGTTTGCCCAGCTGAAACAGGAGCAGACGGACAGGAGTCGCACCCCCACAGGGAAAGATGTCCATTTACACCGCATCTACCTAGATCCCCTTAGCAAGGCTCGCCTGGCAAATTCACAGGTGAATTGCTCTTTGACTTTATGAGCAACTTCATTGTTTCTATGAGTAGCAGTCATCATATTAGCACGTATACACATTGCAAAGCATGTTCGGATGTGTGAAATTGCTCTACATAATGAATGTATGAATTTATAATGTTGGTCCATCATCTTTTTAATAGAATACATAAAAGTCACAACAATTATTTATTTTCCGATTCAAACTATTAATGAGAGTTAATGGATAATAATAACAATATCTGCATGAATTAAATACATTTTTTAAATGGTACATGTGCCTATAGCATATAAAAGGTTTTCTACCTTCACTCTGCACCATAAACTGTTTATAAAAAGCTCTGCACACAACGTCCAACACACAAACAACAAAAAGTGACAGTATATTGTAGAACTGAGGAGAACTCACTAATGAGGAATAATTCTGAAGTAGCCCCAGAGCATTACCATAGGCTAAGAGATCAGAGCATTAAAAACAGGACCTGCTCCAAATGTTGTTGTCTTTTGAACAGTAGTATATTTATTACATTGCCAAAGAACGCTCAGCACCATACTCTTGTCTACATGTAAACCATGTTACCTCGAGGCGAGGCGAGATGCAGTATTTCTGTTTGAAAGTTAGAAATACACACCTTAACAGTGTTTGCATTTTCTCTCCCAGGATACAGCTCAGGCAGCAGACAGAGCCAGTAAGTACAAAGAGGAGAATCGGCAAATCCTGAAAGAGAGCATTGAAGTCGCTCCTTTCACTGCTAAGATTCAGCGCTGCAGTGACCCTGGGATGGACAGGGACAGAGACAGAGAGAGAGAGAGAAGCAGAGATTCTGCCTTCCCTGTCCGAATACCAGCTCTCACTTCCCCGAGCCCCAAGGCCAGCCACGCCCATCCCCACATCATCCAATCAGAAAAGAGCAACTATTTCACCACACTGTCCAACAGTGTAGTTAATGAGCCTCCAAGACTGTACTCCTCCAAAGGGCTCAGCTCTTATTATGAGAAACTACCGGTTGTAGCTCCAGGGGTTGTTGCCAGTATTGGGGCTGCTGTGCCCAGCCAGGGAGCTCTGTCCCTGGGCAGCCACAGCTCTAAAATCTCCCTGTCCAAGCCCCCTCCTCTTATTAAGCACCAGCCAGAGGGAGGAGAAGGTTTAGCAGGGAAAATTACTGAGCAGCTTAGCCAGCAGGTAACACTAGTCCAACAGCAACATCAGCACCACACAGGTATAGAGAGGATCGAACGTCGAAGCCCTGCCATTTCTCCTCCCTCCTCTTCTACGCTTTCCTCTACAGCCCCTAATCACCATCATCATCACCACCATCACCACCAACAGCAGCAGCAGCAGCAGCAGCAGCAGCAGCAGCAGCAACACCAGCTCAGGGCAATGCCATCGCTCCACCGAGCACCTGTCTTCCATCCCCCCACACAACATGCGCTGGAACGAAAAGAGGCTGCAGAGCGAGAGAGGGAGCGAGAGAAGGAAAGGGAGAAAGAAAGGGAGAGAGCTGGTTATGGTGGACGCCTGTCTCCACCAACCCTCACACCCATCCAGCCAGTTAGCTTAGTGGCAACTGGTAGCAAAACATCAGCAGAGCAGCAGAAACCTCCCACACTGCTGCCAGAACTCAGGGACGTCAAAGGTCATGGAAATGCTGCCGCCATCACCTCTGTAGCCTCTGTCATAAGTGGGGAGATTATGTCTCCATCAACAGATGGCTGGAGAGTTGGAGAGATGATTCAGGAAAGAGGAGTGTACCCTGGAGAAAAAGGAATGTCGAGGGGCAAGCCCCAAGCTGCAATGGCATCAGTCATTGTACGTCCATCGACATCCATTAAGTACGACAGTCTTATTGGTGCTAACAAATCTGGTGGTGTGATCCATCAGGATCTCCCCCATGGGAGGTTTTACCCTTCCAAGTTTCAGGGGGAATGTCCTAGGTTAGGGGAGAGTATTAGAGAACTTGGAGCTGGCAGGGTTATCCAATCCAACTCAAATATGGATGACATGTGTGTCCAGTATAAAAGAAACTCTGTGTGTGGTATGCAGGGAACTATGGGAGGCAGTACCACAAACTCTTTGTGTAGAACTGTTGTTTCAGCTTCATCAACTTTTGGCATTCAGAATAAATCTGGTGCAGCCACCCATGAGCTAGGTTACTCGGTTTCAGCCCGGGACGAGATTATAGCCCATAAAACTAGCATTGGTGGCTGGGTGCTGGGTCACTCAGGACCAGGAGAGTACCAGGAGGGCTTTATCTCATGTACCACATCTCCAGTGGGGTCATTGCCTCCCCCTAGTCCAGCAGGGACACCCCAACCAAGTCCAAGCCTCACACCAACACCTATTTTTGGCTCTGGTCAGCCTTTATCCTCCTCTTTTGTCCATCTCAAGAAGCACAAAGCTGCCCTAGCTGCCGCTCAGTCCAGGAACAACTTCTCAACTACTCCCACATCCATCACAACTGGAAACCCTTCCCTGTCTGTGGATTCATTTGACAAAGCTTGCATTCACAGCTCCCCGCCTCCACCCTCCTCAAGCCAAGCCTCATCATTATCAGTTGACAGCAGTAGCAGCAGCTCAGCAAGTGGCAGCACTACACCAGGCAAGTCCAGTCCCCTGCCCAACAACCAGTGCTCAGGATCAGCCTCAACAAGCAGTGGCCAGTCCAGTAACTACCACAAGCTGAAGAAAGCCTGGTTAACCCGCCACTCGGAGGAGGATAGGAATACAACTGCTACAACAACTTCCACTAGTGCTAAACCAGAGAAACTGCCAAGCACTACCACCACCACCATCACCACCATCACCACCACCAGCACAAGTAACACAAGTAACACCACAGCCATGTCAGAAATGATCAAACCCTGTACAGTAAATCTCAGCGCCTCCACCTCCAGTGAGGTGGAAATGAGCAAGGACATTGTAAGCAAAGGTGAGAGAGAGAGGCAGGCAGAGGAGAAGATGGCAGCTGCAGCAGCAGGTGGAGGAGCTGGGGAGGAAAGAAAGCCAGCTCCTTTATCAAGGCGAGGTAACAAACGGTCATACGAGTCCGGTTCAGAGAGTGGAGGAGATGACTCTGACGCCAGTGAGAGCAAGATGGAGGGCCGAGCCAAACGTCAACCTAAACCCACCTACAAGAAGAAGCAGAATGACATGGCCAAGAGGAAAGGAGACAATGAAAAGGAGGAAGATGACGTGAAGCCTAATGGTATCTTCAGATCAGCCCGGGAGAAGACCAAACTCAAACTGGCTAGCAGCAGTAAGTCTTGTATAGATATTCACTCCAGTACTTTTCGAAAGAACTTCCAGGCAGCAAGTTTAAAAACAGTAGTGGAAGTCAAAGGATAGGGCCTCTGATATTCTGTTTGAGACTATTTTCTGTGGCAGATTAATTTACATGCAGTAATCTAGTTGAGATTTAGGGCCAGCAGGACATGCATGTGTATGAGTCAAAAATAAACTGCAGTCCGTGTGTTCATGGTGATGACGGTACATCCCATTCAGCGTAATGTGTGACTCACTGATGTGTTTGATAGGTTTATACAACAATTGAGCTCTATGGCTCAGAGGAGTCAGATGTATTTGTGATAGACACAGTACTTTATAGGATACAGTCATTGTTGTTGTGGCTCTGCACATGGGATATATTGATAATAAGAAGAGTCACCAGGCTTTAACAACTGGGGCTGATGCAGGGGTCATAATGTGGACATAGCTAATACCTCTGAATTGTCTATGTCGTCTATGTGAATGAAAAAACTTTTGGTTATTCAAAGCCAGTTACTGTTTTATTTTCCAGGTTTAAAAAAAGCAGTATTATCTCGTGATAAACCGTAGGTACTGTTAATGACTGCATAATGTGTCCCATTCACAGATGGCATCCCCCGCTCTGTGCTGAAGGATTGGAGGAAGGTAAAGAAGCTGAAGCAGACAGGAGAGTCTTTCCTGCAGGATGACTCATGTTCAGAAATTGGACCCAACCTGCAGAAGTGTCGGGAGTGCAGGGTGATCCGCAGCAAGAAGGGAGAAGAGCAGGCACATTCTCCTGTCTTCTGTCGTTTCTACTATTTCAGAAGGTAAGCTCTCACCTGCTGTTTCCTTTCATTTATCTTATTTTGAAACGCATACATTAAATGTTGCAACCATTAATGTTGGTGACATAAATTCACCAGATAAACATTATAACTCAGGTGAAAGATCATTTCCTCTGTTTATTCTGCTGTGAACCACAATATGTATCCGTCTATGTCACAAAGTTATGTATTTCCAAAGCTTTCCGAACCCGTTTCAAAGTAAAAGCACTCCAGCATTTCACTTTCTGAATCCATTCATTTGTTCTAATGGGACTTTGATTGTTATCGACAGACCGGGAGATGCACGTCTTCATACTGTAGCATATTTTGTATTTAGTTTAGTACATAATCCGACTTGTATTGAAGGAAATGCAGTAGCTGACACGCTGCCTGTGTGAACAACGGACACACAGCTGGTCTGCGCCACAACCGCAGGCAGTGAGTCCAGAGCGTTTCAGGGATAGACAGTGAAGATCGACCAGATAGACGGGTTGGCACAACTGCTCTAGATCTTTCGAACTCGCTGTGAACTTGTTTGTTCCCTTCTTACCCCTCTAGAACATAAATCCCCTAAATGAATCGTCATACATTTACCTTCACTCCAGTTTATTGTCATGAGAATCAGCACTTGGTTTAAAATGCTGCATGTCTTAACAGAATTCCACAAATGGAGAGAGATGACAGGAGAGAGAAGGGACAGGCAGTTTTTTTTCTCGCGCTTAAGCGACACCACATAGATCATTAATCACGTGGCTTGTGCAGTATGCCCTGCCTTCGTCTGTCTCTCTCTCTCTCATACACACATTGACTGAGAGCACACAGACATGCACTTGTGTTGGATAAGCAGCAGCTGCAGTCTGGGGTCTAACAAGGTAAATCTGCCAAAGAGGATTTTCTGCTCTATAATCTTTTCCTCACTGACTCACTACGAACTGCTACTACTGCAATCTCTCGCTTGCTGTTTCCCTCCATTTCTCTGCATCTCCACTTCATAGTTTCACCTCATCTCACCTCCTTCCTGTCTGACCCAGTACACAGGGATTCCATAAACATTCACCTGAGCTGGACACCAAACACAGATGTGGTTTTAAAGAAAAATGAGAAAGACATCCCCTATTTTAAGTACTGAGTACCTATTTTCATGTACTGAGAATCAGATCGTACTGAGTCATTCTCAAAGTTGTGATATTAGTGTAAGCATAGGTTTGTTTAACAGTAATACCATCTGCCAAGGTGCATATCAAAGCTTTTCTACCTTAGTAGCACTGTACAGTCTCTCCAACTCCATGGTAAGGAACCCTAATATGTTGTTATGTGGTGCACAGTGTGTGAAGGCCTTCAGTTCTCTCCATCATGCTGTATGGTTCTAAATAAAGAGTGTCCTCAGTGGTTATGGATGTTGCTAACATGTTTCTGTAATGCCATCATCATTGCTGTACACAACTGTAAGCTGTAAACCTATTTCCTCCCATCCAGGCTTTCCTTTAGTAAAAATGGAGTCATCCGGATGGATGGTTTCTCTGCTCCGGACCAGTTCGATGATGAGGCTCTGGCCCTGTGGGCCCCTGAGGCGATTGAGGAGAACCACCTGGACCAATCCACAGCCAAGTACATCCTCAGCTTTATTGGAGACAAGTTCTGTCAGATAGTTGTGACTGAGAATACTGCAGCTGGCTGGGTCAAGAAGGATGGTAAGTTGTTTTAAAAATGGCTGACGTTTTGATGAGCTGACCCTTACCAAGTTTTGAAACTGATCTTGTTTTCTGTGCTTTTTCAGCCAAGCTGGCATGGAAGCGAGCAGTTAGGGGGGTGAGGGAGATGTGTGACGCCTGTGAAGCAACACTCTTCAATATCCACTGGGTCTGTCAAAAATGTGGCTTCGTTGTCTGCCTAGACTGCTACAAGGCCAAGGAGAGAAGGAGCTCCAAAGGTCAGTATTGTTTTTGTTGACAGTTAGGAGCCAAGACAAGCTGGCCCAACAGAAAAATCTTGTATGCACCATTGTCACAGAAAGCTGGTGAACTGACCAGCACCAGTTAGGCCTGGACTTAAGCCCACGTTGAAGCCTCAGATGTCTTACAGTGTGAATAAAATGTCTACTTGTGTAGATTCTATTGTTTTTAGATCTGGCAACACAGGTTAAAATAAAATCTGAACCTGAATGTGACCTCACAAGTAATTCAAAGTTGACATTGGGGACTACTGATCTTAAGTTTTTTACTTACACATATACATGTGAATTTAGAGTAACCCGACTTGGTTTCTTGTGTGCTTCTGTTCCAACCCAGGTGACAAGCTCCTTTTTCAGCTGCATTATGCACATGTGTGTATTTTAATGGCAACTGACTTGTGTCTCTCTTTCTTTGAATAGATAAAGAACTATACGGCTGGCTGAAGTGTGTGAAAGGCCAACCCCATGATCACAAACACCTGATGCCAACTCAGATCATACCCGGCACAGGTACACCTCATACTGGTTACACCATCCACTGTCTTCTCCTAATCTTTTAGCTGCTTTGTCTAACCATTTATTCAGCACTTCAGTAGATAAGTATGATGCTGATGTAGATTAAAGATAAATAGTGATATTTATCAAATGAAATATTAAATTACAAAAAAATCTTCATTGCTTTGTTTTCTGTTTTAGGTATTGAGCTCAACCTAGTGGTAGGCATTATGTTACTGCAGTAGCAAAATATTTATCCCTGCTCTGCTGACTGGTTCACGTTCCCTTGAAAGAAGGTTCATGTTTGTATTCTCTTTATCTTTTAAGTTTTAACTATTTGATGTTTCAGTGCTGACAGAGTTGGTGACTTCCATGCACTCGATGAGAGATAAACACGACATCAAATCCCACTGTGCCTGCACCAACAAACAGAACCTCCTCATCAAACTACCAGCCACCAATGGAGTCTCACAGGTACCACTGACAAATTCACTTGCCATACTAGGACACACTTTGTCAGAATAAAGTCAACCTTTATATGTTTTAAGTTTATGATAGTTTGTAACTACCTGATAACGGTAGTTTGGAAGTACATTGGAAGTAGTGCTTTGAGACACCAGACATGTTAAGGCCACAATAGACATTATTCTGATGAAATTAGTTATTGAAATGACAGTGGGACCCACATACAGGGAATACCAGACAGACTTAATTTTAGGCAAGACACTTGCTCCGAGTTGGATTGATAGAGGTATTGTTATACATGTTAATGGGACAGATAGATATAGCCATTATGATCTGAAGGAATAGCACTTAAATCTTTTCCCACTTAAACATTTTTTCATTTGATTAAAGTGGCTTTCTCTCTCAGATTTTCTATTACAAAGAAACCACTTACAATTTGTGTCATAATCAATATGATTACCTCATGATTCTCCCTTCTCTCTGCCAGGTTCTGCAGAACGTCCTGAACCACAGTAACAAGCTGTCTCTGCTGAAGTCTGAGCCGGGCTCTCTGCAGAACTCTGATCCAGTAGGAACCAAGGTAGAGACTAATGGAGCAGGCAGTCCAGGCAGCGATACAGGAAGTGCTCCTGTCACCCCACCAGAGTCCCAGTCACCTCTGCACTTCCTGGCTGACCTGGCAGAACAGAAGTCCAGGGAGGAAAAGAAAGGTGAGGGGAAGGTTAAGATTCAGTATGGTTTAAATTTTTCAGTGGTTCTGTAATGATTTCCTCCAATTGACCGAATTCCCTCCTTAAGCCCTTTAGTATATTTCACCTCAAGAAAAGTTGATGGTGATCAGTGACATATCCGCTATTTACCCCTGTGTCCTTCTGTCTCTCTCTCTCTAACAGAAAACAAAGTGTCTGTGTTGTTGGGCAAATCCGTGAAGGAGGATAAGGCAGGAGAAAGCCTGGAGGTCCTGCAGCAGTGTAAAACCACCTCCCTGGTAACAAACAATACAGAGCAGGGCTCCACGCTTAGAGATCTACTCACCACCACGGCTGGGAAACTGAAGCTGGGCTCTACTGACGCAGGAATCGCCTTTGCACCAGTCTACTCTACTGCTTCACAGGTACACACACACACACCTAAACCAATGTGTCAAATCCTTTAATACTTCATTAAAGTGTAAGTCCTTGTTTCATCTGCTTCACTGCCAAAAGAAAGCTTGTTAATATATACTTTCCTACAATTCCTACAAGGTCAGAAGAAAAATCACAGTTGTATCACCCAGTTCTCTAACATGAAATTATAAAATTGAGTTTCTGTTTTAAATTTAAAAAAAAATGTATTTCCTCTTCTTCAGACTGGAAAGAGTGGACGGTCCATGCCCAATATCCTTGATGATATCATTGCTTCAGTTGTGGAGAATAAAATCCCAGCCAGTCGCCAGAACATCACCACCAAGCTGTCAATCAAGCAAGAGCCTGTCACTGCAGGTTGCGGCGGCACCAACAACGCCAACCCCCCTGTTGTTACTGAAGATGTCAAACCAGAGAGGAAGAAGTCAGTGCCTGTTACTGCAACTGTGCCAGAGGATTCAACTAGTCAGTATCCAGACATTCCCCACTCCTGGTTTAACAACAGACGGTTACTTTGGCTCAAAGATCACCGCAACCAGAACAACTGGAAGCTGTTTAGAGAATGCTGGAAACAGGGACAGGTACACACCAGGCTTGCAGTATAGCACTAATTGATATAAGTAGATACATTACAGATAATAACAGTCATGTGATGTGTTTGTTCAGCCTGTGCTGGTGTCAGGGATCCATAAGCGACTGAATGCTGCTCTGTGGAAAGCTGACTCCTTCAACCAAGAGTTTGCAGACCATCAGGGTGACCTCCTCAACTGTAAAGACCAGGTGGTGTCCAACTCCGGGATCAAAGAGTTCTGGGATGGATTTGAGGACATCACCAGTGAGTTCATCTTACTCTTCTGGTTTGAGTTATTAAATAGCTGCTTAAAACCAACCACTGAGATAAATGAGAAATTATTGATTGAGTCTGACAAAAGTCTTCATACCTTTTCAGAGCGGCCCAAGTCCAAGGACGGAGAACCTATGGTCTACAGACTGAAGGACTGGCCGTCTGGAGAGGAGTTCATGGCCCTCATGCCCTCAAGGTAAACCTACATACTCTTTTATGTACATAGAGTGGGAAGCATATTCAGATTACTCAATTTGAATATGCTTCGCGATGCGTACGTGGACGATTCTGTATAGATACAGAACATAATCTATTAAATTTTTCTGCTACGTTCATTTTGTAGCTGTGCCTTGTTGCTGCATAATTATTGCCAGGATCAGGGCAGATGCACATTAAAGGTCTAGTCGACTTTTACTGTGCTAGAGAAGCCTGCAGACGTCTGTAGTCCTATTTTTGATTTGAAAACCTTATTTTGTAAAATACCTCACTCTTGTAATAACATTGACAGTCTATAATCATTTTTTGAAGCCCTTTCTAAATAAGAAAGGAGTTCAGATTTATCTGACTGATATTAATTGATGATTAAGTAGCTACATACAGTCATTGAAATGCATCAAGATGCAGCAAGGATCGAATTGTTGATCGTATCAAAATCAGATTGAAACCTGAGGCTAGGGAAGATTCACACCTGTGTGGGTGGCTGTAGCTGAGGGGTAGATCAGTGCTGCTAATAGATGCACTATATGAATGTGTGTGTGAATGACTGTAAAGTGCTTTGAGTGGTCTAAATTAAATGTTTTTTCAGATATGATGACTTGATGAAGAACCTGCCCCTGCCAGAGTACTCTGATCCAGAGGGCAACCTCAACCTGGCCTCCCACCTCCCATCTTTCTTCGTCAGGCCAGATCTGGGGCCGAGGCTCTGCTGTGCTTATGGTAAGAGGGAAATTAACAGCAGCAATGAGATCTCTTTACTAGTCATTTTTCATCAATTCACCTAGATTCTTTGTGTCATGAATGTTCTGCTAATCGGTAAATGAGTGAGGAGATATAAGATAATAGATAGAAGATGTAGATATAGCTTAAAAAACAAGTTCCATTTAAAATCCCTATCTGCCCCTTTTCTTATGAATGAGTTATCTTTCCTCCTCTAGGTGTAGCTGCTTCTCAGGACCAGGACTTTGGGACTGCCAACCTCCACGTGGAAGTGTCAGATGTTGTGTCCGTTCTGGTTTATGTAGGAGTAGCTAAAGGCAATGGAGTCCTGTCCAAAACCGGTAAGACTGAAGTCAGAAAAACTTTTAAGACTGGATAGATTGACACAAATGTGATACCTCATGAGACACAATGGTGAGCACAGTGGTGAACAGAAGATAAATGAGAACTTAGCCCATAATTGAAACACAAAAATACAATTAAGTAGTGGCTAGACTGCCTAATTCAGGATAACAGCAGTTTTCACTGTCCAAACTTTTCTATCAATATTTTTTAAGTGTTAAGCAATTTACTCAACAAAAATACTAAACATAGATATAAGGTGAAAGTTTGCTTTCTTTCTGCATATTATTATAAAGTGAACTATGTGTGTGTGTATGTAGGAGTGTTGAAGCGTTTGGAGGAGGAGGATCTAGATGAGGGGGTTCGGAGAAGGCTCAAAGACTCCAGTGAGACACCGGGGGCGCTGTGGCACATCTACCTCAACAGGGACATGGACAAAGTCCGGGAGTTCCTGTACAAGGTCAGTAATCTGACAAGCATATTTAACAAGTGCTCCAGCTTTAATTGAAAATGTCATGAAATTCAGTACAAGTACTGACCTATACCATCCCTCCCACACCGCCACCTTAGCTCTGTAAGGAGCAGGGATTGGAGGTGTCCCCGGACCAGGACCCAATCAGAGAGCACGGCTGGTATCTGAGCAGGAAGCAGCGCCAGCGGCTGCAGGATGAGCATGGAGTTCAGGGCTGGACTGTAGTTCAATTCCTGGGAGACTCTGTCCTTATACCAGCAGGGGCTATGCACCAGGTATGCAGTATATTGACACATACTCACAGATCACTGTTAAGATACAGAAAAAGTACTTTGTCTTACTAAAATGTGACATACACTGGCTGTCTGTATTTTTGTTTGATATGCTGTTTGTGTTTGACTGCAAGAGACTGCTCTCCATTTGAGACCCTACAAAAAGTGCACTCTACACTCCTGCCTTCGACATATGTAACTGAAATCAATCTGCTCGTATTCTATAGCTCCTCTACTGTCTACAGAGGCAATGCAACAGGGGCCATCTCCTATTAACAAGTATAGTGTGAATCAAAGCCTGAGCCACAGACCTCCAACACATCACTGAGTCACACTGTTACACTGGGTAACATGTTCATCGCCATGAACTCGCACAGTGTAGTTTATTTTTTACTCCCGCTTAGGTAACAGTTGTTAAAAAGGACAGCATCCACCTGTTTTAGGAAATAATAAAAGACTTGAAGTTACTAAATACAATATAACACTTCATATGTTTTTTGTAACTTCATTTTATTAGGCTATTCCATTGTGCAAAACACAGACATCTTGAAATATGGGTATATGTATTCTGTTAACAACACTAAACTGATCGCGATAGCGTTTTTTGAAAGACCCTCCTCCTGCTGAACTGCCCCAAAGATGGCAGTAAGAGGTTAGGCTTTTTTATACATAGTGATGTAAGACATTTGAAAATTGCCAGAGAAGCCAGACAGGGATGAACTGGACCAGAACATGTGTCCCAGAGAGACTGGGGTATAGTGGCATCTATGACAGTTTGTAAGGACAGATGGATACATTTTGGCCAGTTCATTGGAATAATGAAGTCAGTGAGATACTTAAAATTGTATCAGATTATGTCTCACATAGAATCATGAGGAGTGGATTAATGAGATAGCGGAGTCTCACAGTTTGTCATTTATTGTCTGACCTATATCCACTTCCCAGGCACTCCTAGTGCTGTTCCACGAGGGAATAAAGGGATACATGCTGTATCGCACTGTTTAGAGAGTGGGGGGTATGATGAGAAATTCAATTCCAATATTGACCATAAGGATCCCTCTTTAATGTATGCTTTTAATGCCTCCCAGTAGAGTGAAATTAAGCATTCTTGGTGTGATATTTATTTCAGAGAAAACATTTTTATTTCAAATCAAGAAATATTTTGAACTGTTGGAATGAAAATAAAGTGAGATCTAGACGCCAACGACACTGTGACATCATGTCATCTGGGAAACATATCCACTTGAACTGGACTGTGTAAGACAATGCTATGGTATTGGCTATTGCAGACATAAGGTAGCAGTCTATTGACCATCAGGTAAATGTCAATCCTAGCTATGATGAACCGGAGAAAAGAAGGAATGTGGTTTAGTTGTCGAATTCCTTCGCCTCCAGAGATCAGATAAGTTGTGTGAGTGTATGACGGATGTATAACAAAATGTCTTTGGTTTAGGCCTCGATCTATATAGCTGAGAGTGGAGGACACAATTTAAGTTGTCTCTATTAAAATAATTTATCTATTAAATAATGAGAATTGAGATCAGGAATGGACGCAATGAATTTGGAAAAAATTGTTTCCAAGTTTTTCAATCACAATCACGTAACCGACATTGTTGCCTGAGAACATTACTGGTCACAAATGGGACCCCTCTCATAATTAATATGAGTAGAGTATCTCCTGCTTCATAATTAAAACTAGAATGAAAAACCTGACCAGTCCAGTTAGGTTTGAGTCTTTAATAACCTTGAGATGAGTTTCCTGAAGATATAATGTCGGAAATTAAAAGACTTTAAATGGGTAAATATTTTTGCTGCGCTTGATCATGTTTATCCCCCTAATGTCCCAACTGATGCAGGACATATCACCAGGTACTTTGCAGGTTTTTCCAGTCATATCTTAATCATGTAATAGTAAACTGAAGTAGGAATAGTAGGCTGAAGGAAAAAATTATCTGGCTGCTGTTTACATTACATAGAGACTGAGCTGTGTCTATTGAAAGTATCTTAAATAACAAACACAGAAACAGACGGATAATAAACAAACCCCCTGACCCAGGAGCTCTGAGCTGGTCTTGCCTCAAAAGGAGACTGCTCCCTTACTGCGTGAGCCTAACACTAACATGTAACTCGTCAAAACAATCCTCACCCAGGTCATATTCAAGTTACCAAAACAGGACAAATGAACCAAATCCCCCCCCAGGCAATATCTAATAGCCCTGCTAAATGAAAGGAGGTAGAAGGCATGAAGGCATTAATAATCCGAATGAGAAAAAGACAAAACAGCAGGATGAAATAAATAATTACAAATCCAGTCTAAGCTTTGCCACAGAAAAGGTAAACAGAGATAGAATCCTTTTGGCAGCCTCGCATAGAGAGTAGCTCATCAGCTGGATATTGCACTTGCCCAGTCAGAACATATGTATCCAGGCTTCGATGTTCAAATTGACAAAATAAACAATTGCAGTCCAGCTGAGTGGAGGAGGCAGAGCAGTGAACTCAGCACAAGTTTGCCTCTCCAAATGAAAGAAAGGGGAAAGAAACACTGTTCAGGCTGTGTCGTGTCCCAAGAGAGAGATATAAACAGGATGGTCAGTTCACGGCCCTTCTCAAGCCACTATCGAGCCATCAAGGCTTTAATGATGCCAGACACGGTCATCAGCTGTAGTGGCTAGCTGTTACATTAGCATGAACAACTTTCTCATTGGTACCCTTGAAATAATGTTTACTCATTCTTGAGGTTTCTTTAAAGATGTTTGTCTTCCAAAGGAACCAGTGGGTTTTTGGTTGGTTGTTGGTTTTGGTCTTTTTAATGGGATCTTAACAATATGAAACATATTATGTTGTAAAATACAGAGCACTTAGTTTTGGGGCAGATGTCATAAATGATCTGAATTTATATTTAGAAATGTTCAAACTGACAATATTTCAGATTTCTAGTATTTTTATTTTATATATTCAAATTAATAGTTTTTAATAGTTTCCATACCTTTTATAGGTAATACAGTATGTACGTTGACATTATCTTTTGCTACTAATCATTGTTGTGTGCTGCTGTGTCGATGCTCAGCCTGTTTATGACCTGCTGATTTATTTCTGGTATTTTCTGAGTGTTGCAACGCCCTCTCTCCTGTCTCCTCTCTTAGGTCCAGAACCTACACAGCTGTGTGCAGGTCATCAATGACTTTGTGTCTCCTGAGCATGTGGCCAACTCCTACCATCTGACCCAGGAGCTGCGGCCCAGTAAAGAGGAGGTCAACTATGAGGATAAACTACAGGTGATACACAGCAGTTCAGCCAACATTATATCATTAAATATCCCTTATGCCATATTTGACCAGTTGAAATCCTGCTAATAATTGTCACATTATCATTAATAATCTTAGTTTGGCAGTGCAGCAGTTAATACTCAGGAACTTCTCCTCTGGTCTTTTCCATCACTCTCATTAGAGTTGATCTTTATGATAACCTGGTGAATCAATATTTGTGTATGGGTGTGTGTTTGTGTACAAAATAAGGAGAGACAAAATGGCCCAGTGAGTCATCTTCAGTGATGTATTTTAGATGTCGAGTGTGGCTGCTCTGTAAAACACTCCACACACACTCGGGCTGTAAATGAGATGCGTCACCCTCCATCTTCTGTCTGTCTGTACTCTAGCAGTGTACACACACACACACCCACACACTCACAGGCTGCTGGGTAGGAGAAGTGTTCAGCTCTGTTTGGTTCTACTCAACAACACAACAAGCATCTGATCATTAGTACCACACATTACTTGTGTATCAACACTAAATTCTCTGCCCTGTCCGTCTAGATGTGCACATATAAACCATCATAACTCTAAAGAGGGGTTTTATGAATTTTGTGCATTGTTGAGGTTTCTGCAGATAAGTTTAACTTAGACTGGCACAGCTCATACCCACTGTATTGTCAACATTATACATGAGCATTTACCTCAGTGGAAGGGATGATGTAGTCGGAGGAGCAGTGTGTCTAGACATTGTACTGAGGAATAATTTACAGGAATGAAAAATAATTCTGAATTTGGTCAGTCAGTCCCATCTCCGCACAGGTTTGCCAGAGTGAATTATGATATCATACAGCGGTGACCTCCACTCCATGTAGTCGCTACACCTGAGGAACTCTCTCTGTTAGAGGCCCCAACACAGATCCACCTCAGACACCACTTTCATGGACTTGATGTCACTTGGTTTTTGCTGGGTATGGTGGGAGTGAATAAAGACAGGTGTGGTCATGCAATACATTATTGATTAAAGCGAACTACTAACATGTAATCTATTGTAGTTCAAGTCTGGAACTTTAAAATGTTGATTTGCAGAGCTGCTGCAATTTCAGATAATTGGACTCAAGTCAACTTTGGAATACATATTTACATATTTTGTGACTGTGGATGTCGCCTCCTTCACTTTGACTGAAAGTGTATCGTGAAGCAATTGCTTTACAAAAATTGTGAAGTGGAGGAATTATTACAGCAACTGAAGCCTCGATCAGGGTTCATGTTGGCACCTGATTATTGTTTATGACCCGGGCTGAGAAATAGGGAATTTATCCTTTAGGTCATGTTCAGTAGTTCAGTAGTTATGTAGTAAACAACTGAAATTCTAGCCTGCTCCAGAAAAGTACACAAAAACCCAAAGTCTAGTTAGTTATGAAACTGTTTTGGAATCAGCTCAGCTGTTGAACCCTTGCCCCTCTTCCTCCTCAGGTGAAGAACATCCTGTTCCACTGTGTGAAGGAGGCGGTGAACTCGCTGAAGAGGAGCAGCTCTGAGGAAGACAATGAGGAAGATAACTCATGACGCCCCCTTGGCCTCATCCACACCTTCCAGAGAGGGTCACCACTCCCATCAGCACCTCCCCCCTCACCACGCCCTCCACTTCACATGGAAGGTCTGTGTCACATGACCACAAGAGGTGGTTGGGTCGGAGCTGGTCATGTGAGCTCCACCTGTCTCACTCATCCAGGTGGCCAATCAGAGGCACGCCCACCTCGATCATCATCAGCCCAAACCTTGAGTGCCAAGAGGAGAGCAACAGAAGAGCAGAGGCCTCTGGACCGACAGGGATCAAACCTCCACACACCTCAGTGGGAGCACACTGAACACAGGCAGGACCGAGGACCTGTGTGGACGAGTGGGAGCCTTGTTAAAGCCACTTCAAACCTCCACTGTAACACAACCCAACTGATTGCTGTGACTGTGACGGTGCATCATGCTAAGATCCAGTTGCCATGGAGACTGGGACTGTCCTGTAAGCAGCAGTGATGATGGAGACTGAGAAGACGCACTGAGCCCCCTGCTGCTCTCAGTAATCTGCTGTGGAATTAAACGGCCAGGAGGTTTAATCCCTGTCTGTAGCTGGCCACACAACGTCTTGGACAGAAGATTTCGCTGATCACGACAGCATCACCAGCAGCATCAGGATCAAACTGTCATCTCTGATGTTAAAAAAATAAAATAAAAAAAATAAAGGATTCTAGGGGGAATAATGCAAAACATAAATCTCAGATATTTAGTCAGCAGTGTCTGCTGCTCCCTCTTACTTGTCTCATCTGTAACTTGTCTGGTCTTGTCCTTTGTCTAGTTCTGTCTGTCTGTTGCTGTTTTGTTCTTCATTTTCTTTTTCATACCAACATTGTTTTATTTCCTCTGTGAAGATGTATTTATTTTATAGCTCTGTGATGATGCAGTGTTATTGAGACAAAAAGCATTCATGTAAATGTGACCTGTACAGTTTCTCTTTTTCTTTTGATATGTGGTTTTCAGTTGTAAAACGGCTCTACTGTGATGGAGGACACACACATACACACATACACACACACACACACACGCACACACACAAACAAACATACACAGAGACACACACACACTCACACACCAGCTAATGCCTGTAACTTTGGGAAACGTTGATGCTCTACAGTCCTCATGCCATAAATACATTTTTGAAAATGAACTGCCAAACTATTGTAAAGACTGTGTAAAGTTGTATTATGTAAAGAAAAAACAAAATGACTTATACACTCAGCATTTTATGAAAAAGTATTCTCTGTAAAATGGAGACATTTACAAAAAAGATGTAATTTATTTAAGAAAATAATTGTCTTGTTTTTTGTTTTGTTAAGATTTACTATAGTGAACCTTTGAAGTAAAAGTAAAATAATGAAAAACTTAACTGTAATGTGTAAATATATACTTTCACTGAAGTATTTTTTTAAAATATGGCTTGCTTCAATTTCAAATTTTAAAGTGCAAGTGTTAAATGCTTTGTACATTGAAGTTCAAAAGGGTTTTACATTTTCCATTAAAATGGATTTATCAAACGTTTGGTGTCATGGTTTTGATGCTGAGGCTCCGTAAACATTCTGCCTGAATGTGAAGACATTTAAGGAATAAATTGAAGAGTTAATAAATGTCTCTCACTGTGAGTTTGCTAATTCTTTGTTTTATTAGGTATATTAGATGGCAGCAGTAGACTTCAACAGGATATGAACCAATTGAAAAAGCAGAAACCACTCTGACAACACAGTCACAATTCACTTCAGTGAAAATCGCTCCTTGTGAGTCACTTCTATTTGTCTCTGCTGCATCATAAGAATTCAATATCTGAACAGAATTCATGTGTTGATCAGTAATGAAAGGTAAAAGAAAGGATTGCCTGATAATCAGATGACAGATAAATGATTCAATCAGCACATCACCCCTTAACAAATATCTATCAATTTGTTTCAAGCAAGGGAAATAAATAAGGGGTTACACTATGTGTGTAAACATCCTCGCCTAATGAATATAGAGTAGATGTGAAGTTAATTTGAGGCTCCAGCAGACGGATGTAGTCAAGTTCAAGTCACCATCTGTGTTATACCGAAGCTCAGCAAGGAAACACACTAACTTTGAAGAAACCCAGTTGACACGATGACCTCAGACTACTGGAGTCTCATATTGACTTGATAATAAACTTTTTAATACGTCTTTGTAGACAGAGGCGACTGTTACTTAATTGTCAGGATGACAACAAGCATGGACTCCTGGACACAACAGTTGTTTCAAGGCAATGATGGGAACATGTATTGGAATTTGCATTGTCTCATTATTTCCACTAGATGGTGCTGTAATTCCATGTTAGTTGTGTTTTCAGTGATGGTGACAATTCTTCACTTGTGGCAGACTAAAGTTAAAAAAACAAAAAACAGATCACATTTACAAATCAAAACCAGCTTCGCCTCCTGTCACTGCAGCACCTGATCTGTTGTCCCTCAGTGTTTCAACTGTTTAACCTCATTATTCAGAAAGCTGGAGGAGGTCTGAGGAGGAGGTGCAGGTTCCCACATTGTGAAGTCACTCGTCTGCAATGAGATGCAGCATGTATGCTAATGCTAACCCTGTACAGTAGCTCTGCATTTAGAGATCAGAGTATTTTCCAGAAATTTTGGTCACAAATAATTTGTCACATTTCTAAATAATAAAGGCACAGGACTAGACATCATACATTAATACATGAGCGTAAACATGTTAGAAACAAGTTCATCCTGAATTGAATCGTGTGCACCCTTATTTAATTGGGCCTGAACTTTAATGCTCCTCCACTGATGTGAATCTGTGAGCCTTCCCCACTCAACAGATTTGTGTAATCCCAGTCATGAACTGGATGCTGTGAAGTTCCCCAGTCCGGCTCATGGTTTCCTGTTCCTTGTCATTTGCCTTCTCCACAAACGTCCTCTGGTCTGTGTGCTCCGGGGCCGGAGCAGCATCCTGTGCCCTCTTCCTTCTTTTCAAAACATACACTCACACCTCCCACTTTTACAATCTTCTACACATTGGAGGTTACTGCACCAGCACTGGTACATGCAGTCTGCAGGAAAGTCTCCATCAAGGAACCTTGTGCCCAGAAGTCAATATCACTCAACCTTTGAAGTAAGTTTATCTGCATATTCCCGTTGTCAGATACAGAGCAGATGCTGGTTGAACACCTCACTGGTTTACATTGCATGTAGCAAGAAGGAGATGGACTCATGTGAATAAATCAGTGATGGTTCTCCCTGCATACTGGGAGTGAGCCAGTTGTGGCTGGTCTATTGAAATAC
>CM048057.1:17715000-17725000 GCA_026259375.1 Verasper variegatus
GAGTGTGTGTGTGTGTGTGTGTGTGTGTGTGTGTGTGTGTGTGTGTGTGTGTGTGTGAGACACAGACTTGTGGCAGCAGTCAGTGTGTACAAACAGAAACTGTTCTTCAAAGTGAAACGACGTGTCATAAATCGTGTGTGAGGACAGGAGGCAGCTTCCTGCTGCTCCTCCCTGTCTGAGGCTCAAAGTGGAGCCACACATGCAGGACAATAGTCCACACTGGGTTCCACATGTACCTGCAAACAGGATCACACCACTTCCACTGCTTCTATTGTACATATACAACCGTGAACTGGATAACAACTACAGTATAACCACAGCAACATGTAGAGAGTGTGGATTACTCTCCTACAGGGGGCGGTGCTGTTCCAGTGCTTAGAGAAAAGCAGGGTCCCTCTGAATGGGTCGTGCAGGAGCAGTGATGTGCCTCCAACAGATCAGGCTGCTACAAACTAAACGATTTATTGCTTTTTTTTAAATCACTCACATAAACAAGCCTGCTGTCAAACAAGAGACAAATAAAACACCACAAGCAAGAAGTAGTAGCACAGCTCCATTCAATGCACCAGCATTCGAGGCCCAATTTCATACAAGTAAATAAACATACAGAGGTTGGAGGAATAAAGTACACATATACAAGTAGGGAATGGTACTCAGCACCAAACTGATGTAGTTTTGTTCAATTATATGCTGCTTTCACCACCACTACATTTCAGAGGGAACTAGAATGGCAGCCCAACGTTCTCCTTAAATTCAACAAACTGCACCAAATTGCCCACACTTTTCATAACTTTTATTTACAGAAATCAGTCCCCAAAATATGTCTTTGTTTTTACATCTAGATCCATGCATTATTTCCCTGGAAACTTCCTGGAACTGGCCCCTGATCTGGATCCACACCAACATTTCATTGGTTCTTCCACCAAGTTTTGTGGAAATCCCTTTAATAGATTTTGCATAATCCTGTTCACTAATTTACAAACAAATAGACGGACAGGGGTGAAAACATAATTTCCTTGTATTTTTAATACTTTTTATACTTCTGTGCTTTTGCCCAGACCCAGTGAAACAGATTAGGTTGAATCCTCATATTTGCATGTGTCCAGTAAGAACATGAAGCTAAAGAATGTTATGATATTGATGTTTATTTTTGTCAAAACATGACAAAAATACAACATGTCCTGTTGCAGAGTTGACAAATAAATGAAAAGTCATGTCGACACACTCTCCTCACCACCGATCATCTGATGGAGAATGAGTGCGAGCCCCGCAGGTGAGTCATCGAACTGTTGAAACCGTTTTACTGGAAGAGAAGGACAGAAGTTTAGATTAGGAACATAAACGTTTCATTTCATTGGGTCTTGAAGAAGTATTTTAAATAGAGGACTTTTACCTACTTATAGTGGAAATACTTTCATAATATAGAAGTGCTTTTACTTAAATGTAAGATTTAAGTGCAGTTTCAGGGCCTACGAAAGGCTCCAATGTGGTTTTAGAGACAACAAAATAGTTTGTCAGCCAACAGTAATTCACCCTTATCTTACTTCTGCTATTCCTCACACTAATCCCCCTGGTCCCCAAACAGTCCTGGTCCTAAACCTTCCATTAAGCAACACGATACTTTCTTTCATTAGACCCTCAGCCGAAAGAAGAAACCCCTGAGTTTGAGACACACACACTTCTTATTATCGATTTATAGTCTCCAGTGCCAAGCTGAGATAAGCGTGATGACCTCAACATGACATCATCTGAGTTCACTTCTCAGAGATTTAAAAATCAGGGGACTGCCCCTTTAATGATTTAAGCAAATTTCCAACGCGCTGCTTCAAAACATGTCGGCCAGTTGAAACAGCTCCCTGCTGCAGCTCAGAGTTCAACATCAGACAGATGCACAGTCCTCCCTCCCTGCTTCCTCCATCAGATCCCTGTGTGTGGAGGTCGCAGCCTCCTGCTGTGTCTTCACCACCGTGAACTCTCTCAGGGCTTGTTGTGTGTGTGTGTGTGTGTGTGTGTGTGTGTGTGTGTCTGTGTGTGTGTGTGTGTGCAGCATACCTCCATTTGGCAAGCTGAGGTTTGCTCCCAGTAAAAGTGGACCACAGGTGCTTGTCTCTCACACCTCGACAGAAAGCTCCTCAGGACTGATTTCTGACCTCGCTCTCACATTCCTGCTGCCTGTTGGTTTATTCTACTGACATTTCAACACAAAACCTGCATGAAATTGCATTTACCTGAGTTACTGAGGGTATTTGAACACCTATAGTTATGAGATTCACATGCTAGCAAGGAAGATGTTAAAATGCAAGATGGTTCCAAACAGGAACCTTATCACCCACTGAGCACACTTGGATGATGTGAATTTGGACACATGGAGACACTTTTCCTTTTTAAATAGACTTCATTAAATGTCAGACAAATGTTACAAACCATTATATTGAATTTTCTCCCAAACATCTAGGTCACAAGATGTTTGCCTCTCAGAGACTCACAACACTGAAGAATTGCATTACCTTTACAAAACAACCAGGTAAAAGTAAACAGGAAACAGCTTCAGCCTGTTTATGTTATGAATTAAACTGCTTGAATGCGTACTTGCATGAATTTGACCTTTTCAGATGATGTCATGTTGTATTGAAGCGAACACTGTGGCAGGTTTGACTGATGCACTGGACCATGCAGCACTAATCTCAGTCTCAATCTGGAATGTATCTCATGTTTCTTCCTGGTTTCGATGAGTGGGGATATGACACAGTCTTTTAGATTGATGATATTATACATTTATTTATAGAAAAGCTTCAGACATATCGAGATGTATATAAGTTAAAGATCTGTCGTGAGGATGGAAAATATTTCACTGCTGAGATTCATGTTTAAAATTGGTTTTCCATCAAATAATGTAAATAAAAATAACCAATGTTAGACGGGATTCATGTGTATAATTGTGACTTAACTGTGGTGCTACAGAGAACAGTACAATCAGTATGACCTGACTGCTGCTCACAGCTTTGTATCGTTCTCACACATGCTTTGATGTTAAAATCCATCTCGTATCCACCTCTGGTTAGAGACTGCTGCTCCAGCAGTTTCTTCTCCTGGTGGATTGGACTTGAACCTGAGCCATTTGATTTTCGATGCTAGTGGGTCACACCTCTGGGACTCCACCACATCTGGAGTTGAATGAACTGTGAGTAATCTGGTTAGTTAGTCTGAAAGGTAGCATCTCTCTAGATCTCTGTAGAATCCCAAACAAATAAAACCTCTGCAAGTAATATGATGGATTGACCACATTTAGTTCTTGATTATGTATAATGACTTCTCATCTCTGCAGTTTGTTTTGCAGTAGAGAAATACTTTACTCTACAAGATCAGAAAAAAGTCTCATGTTTTCTTTTTCTGATAACTGCAGACACTAAGTCACTAATCACTGATTTCAAGTCATTTGGAAAGAGAGAGAGAGAGAGAGAGAGAGAGAGAGAGAGAGAGTATGTGTGTGTGTGTGTGTGTGTGTGTGTGTGTGTGTGTGTGTGTGTGTGTGTGTGTGTGTGTGTGTGTGCTGGGGTGGGGGGTAGATATGACAGAGGAGGGGGCGAGAGAGGTAACAGGGTTAACAGGGCAGTGGGCATTGGATGTTGGGTGGGGGGGTTACGGGCTACGTGGAAAGGGCTGGGGTAAGATTGGGGTGAGGGTTTAAGTTGAGGGCAGAGGGGAAAGAGAGGAGAGAAGTGTGTGTGTGTGTGTGTGTGTGTGTGTGTGCGTGCGCGCGTATATGTGTGTGTGTGTGTGTGTGTGTGTGTGTGTGTGTGTGTGTGTGTGTGTGTGTGTGTGTGTGTGTGTGAGGGTTTAAGTTGAGGGCAGACGAGAGACTGCCTGTGTGTTTCTGTCCTCTGAACGACCCTCTCTACTTCTACACATGAACGAGAGGCTCCCATCTGAGCGTATGTGAAGGGGGGCAGAGCAGCACAGGTGAGAGCATTCAGTTAGTGTGCACAAGCATTTCTGGAGCTGAATCCCAGAAAACGAATAAAGCTGTGCTCCAGCCCGTCACACCGGAAGGCAGACGTTTCCACCACATGGGACTTTTCATCTCACAGAAAGTGGATAGATTCATTTTTTATTGTGTATGTTTGTTTAGTAGATACGATAAAAAATAGAATTCCATTATTGTTAACTGTAACAGCAGCAGTATCTGAAATGCTTGAAATGTGTGTACTTTGGAGAACTTTGTAATTGTTAGTGTGTATGTGTTTGACCAGTGTTGTTGACCCTGCTACATTCAGACAGTTCACAACAGCAGAGTGTTCTGGTTGTTCAGGTGAGGGGTGTGGCAGGAGGCAGGAGGCAGGAGGCAGGAGGCAGGAGGCAGGAGGCAGGATGTAACAAATTGATTACCCTGTGGAGATCCTGTGTTTTTGTTTACACTACATCGACACTGCCGTCGGCCCTTATCACCAAAAGCTCTCCTGACATCTTCGTCTGTGTCTTCTTCATGCATGGCTCCTCTTTGTCGTCCTCATTCTGACATCCTCTGGAGTTTTTACCAGGGGGATGGCTCTGGAAACTCTGGACATTTGCCTTCTCACATCCAGCCCGTCTTGAGATTCTCTGGATATTCTCTGGAGTTTAGTGCATGTCTGAAAGCAGCTTTTGTTACATGTGGACGGTTACAATAGAAAACATTAAATTAAGCTCAGAAAGCACTTTTGTTGTTTACATCATCTACAGCTCCTGCCCTTATCGTCAAAAACTCTTGAATCTCATTGTCTTTCCAAGTTGACATCTTTGTCGGCATCTTATAATATAATAATAATAATATAATTATAATAATATATATTATAATAATAATAATATATATCCTGAGACATTTGTGTTCTTCCAGTTTCATCAACACGCCCACTCGCTCTCTATGAATTTTCTAGACATCTTCCTTCTGTATTCTCACACAGACATGTTCCGGTCATTTCATCAAGGGACTGGCAGGAAACGTTCTGTGAAATGTCCAGTGCAACTGACTCAGACAAACATCTGGAGGGCAGTCAGAAAAAAGCTTCAAAATCATAGGGGCTAACCGGAGTCTTAGGTTTAGTGAGGTGTTAGCGCTCCAAGCACCTGGAGCCTAGGGAGATAAGAACTTAAACTCTAGTATAGAGAGTGTGTCATAAAGATGTAGCATAAAACTGGATATAAGTCAGTTTATGACAGGCAAACAGACTATAGGAAACCATCACCTCTTCCATCTCCACAGGATCTCCAGGGCTCAGCCAGAGTGGTCACCTCTCTTATCAAGGCCGTTGTCCCTCGATTGCTCAGTTTGCATCTCCTTCCACGCGAGCTGTGAGACAAATGTGTGTCTTTACAATCCATGTGTCATCAACTGAATTTCTACAGGTGGGCTCCAAGGTGTAGAAACCTCTCAAAGAAGATCAAGAACATCGGAGGAACCAGTTGGTAGTGTCATGGTAACGTGTTTAAATACTTATTTCACTGTGACATTTCTGTTTTAATCCTTTTAATTAATAAGCTAAAATTTGCTTTGTAATATTGTCACAAATCGTCAGTCTTGCAGGGCTTAAAATGGGGTCCTATTTATTATTATTATTATTATTATTATTGTTATTATTATTGACTGATGCAAACTTTGCCACCACAGTGGAATTCTAGTTAATGATGGGAAGATGAGACTCTCCGTGCAGCTGAGGAGCATCCATTCATAAAACTGGAAAGCAGGTGCCACTATCACCTTGTTGGTTTAGCTGCTCTATGAAAGAAGGAGGCAAGATGAGATCAAACTCAGTAAAGAAATATGATGTCAGTTTATGATTTATTGGGTGTTTCTTTTTCGATGTGTACAATCAACACTGAACACACACGTATATGAACACACACACACACACAGACTCAGCTGGGCTGGGCTGGGAGCCATGGAACAGACTGCCGGTTTCACGCTCCAAAACATTTCACCGGAACATTCTGCAGGAGTCTGACTCCAGCTGGTAGAGTGGACAGGAAGGACAGGTGTGGCAGAGTGTGTGTGGGTGGCTCCCTCTCTGTCTCTGGAATCTGTGCATGTGAGACTAAGGAGTTGTAAAATCATACAGGAGCTCCTCACAAACACAATGGATATGTTTTCTTCCACACAAAACATTTGCAAAGTTGGTTTCTCAAATAATATTTCAAATCCTGTATTGTTAACATCCACATTTGCCACCTTGCAGTCTTCCTTGCTGACTTTGCTGGCTCATGGTGTCTCTTCTACAACTGCCACCAGCCTCCCCTCTGTAGAACATGAAACCAGGAGCAGGAGTGTGTCACCCATGCATCTCTGTCCTTGTGTGTAAGATCCAAACACATGAATTGGACTCACCCTTCAAAACACTGAACTCTACTATAAGTGGTTACATTGTTACAACCAACACTGGTCCAGTCTCTGCTCTTTCTGACAGCAGGTGAAAGTGTTGAAAATATAATCAAATCAAATGTTAATGTATAGCCCATATTTACAAATCACATTAAGCCTCATATATAACTTAACAAGATGCAACATCTTCTGCCCTTACCTCTCAGCGACAGTAAGGAAAAACTACCAAAAACACAGGGGGACACAGAAATCACAAGAGAGTCACAAGTGAGGGGTCCATCTTAGAAGGTGGACAAAAGTGCAATAGATGTCACATGTAGCATAGCACATAACAATATTTAAAACATTTATGAGTAGAGACACTGTTGAAAATAAATGTTTAAAGCATTTAAGCAAAAAGAAATCAGCAACAAGTATTGATGGAACATAATTGCGATGAAGCGGAAGATGAGGAAAGGGAAGCTGAATAAGAGCTGGTCCAAGTCAAACCTGGACCAGTGTCTGCTTCCTTAACTGAAACAACTAAAACCTACATAAAAACGTTTCAAAGTTATGTCAACAGTACAGTACAGTCAGTAGGAAAAACCTGCTGGATTAAAAATAATTATGGAGCAGAAGAATTCAGAAGTATAAAAACTATGCAGTGTGGCAAACAAGAGGTATTGTGGCATTCCAATATATGTCATTTCAAACGCTTGGATCCAACAGCCTTACCCCTGTGTTGGTTAACTGAATGGGCAGGGAGGAGCAGGAGGAGGTGTTACAGGGACGGGGAGGAGAAGAAAGGAGAGGGAGAGAAGTGCTGAACTCTCTTTGACTGTGGAGGAGGTGACTCAAGTTCAAATGTTACATAATCTCAATGGCCTCCTGTAGGAATGCTACCACACACATGTACACGTACACACATATACACACACGTACACACACACACACACACACACACACACACACACACACACAAACTTTATGACTCTTACACGCACAACAGTTGTTGTGCTGTCCTCCAGTTGCATTAACAAGTGTGTTCATGTTTTTACATCTACATTGAACAACTTTGTTTTGAACTTGCAGATGTCTTACTCACATTGCTGCTGAGTGGAGTTACACTGGTAAACAAAACCTAATTAGCTGTGGTTATCATTAGGAAACTGCATAAGTTGCTTATTGGTCCAGCTTAACATCAGCATGCTATAATTAAAAGGGTAGTTCACCCCAAAATGAAAATTCACTCATTATCTACTCACCACTATGCTGATGGAGGGGTGGGTGAAGTGTTTGAGTCCACAAAACACTTCAGGAGTTTCAGGGGTAAACAGCGTTGCAGCCAAATCCAATACAATTGAAGTAAATGTTAACCACTTCTTCAAACGTAAAAAAACAACAGAAACTAAACATAACATGCCTCCATACTGCTCCTGTGGTGTCATCCAAGTGTCTGTAAGACTTGACATTCAAATTCGACTCCAAACGACGTCATTTACTATATGTTTTTAGTCTAAATGTCCTCTGATATCTTCCTAGCCAGCAACGATGTTTACCCCTGACACTCCAAAACTGTTTTGTTCACAGCTGACTGACAGCGGCGTTGGCCCTTATCACCAAAAGCTGTCTTGACATCTTCATGTGTCTTCTACGTGTATAGCATCGCCTCTTCATCCTGAGATATGTTTTTCTTTTCAGATTTTTTTTCTTTCATTTTTTATCCGTCAAGTGTTAGAATAGTCAACAACACCCCCACTCCCTCACTTGTGGTGAATCCTGTCGAGGATCTCCTGCTGTGTCCACACATCGGCTCAGCATTACGTATCTAGGTAGTACAGGTTGTCCCGGTTCAGAGAAGTCAGTTAACAAAAACATATCCTGGATATGTTGAACTTGCACCTGGTGTTGTGCTATTAACAAAAACATGTGATGAGCCGCAGCAGAAATATTATCATGTCCTGCTGAATTGTCCAGAGATTTTTCTGTTGTTGTGAACTCCGGACAATATCAGGACCCCACTGTGCAGACTTTCTGGAGTTTATGTCTGAAAACGACTTAGATCTGAAAAGACGCGGCCCAGAATTGATTATGGATGTAAACTCAGAAACATCCTCAGAAGCTCATGGATGCTTTGTATTTCCAGTTTGCGGCCCTACACCACTTCTATGCTATGCTTCCAACTGCTAGACCATTTTGAATGAGTGAGGAGGGTTAAAGACCAGGTTAAAAAAAGGTGCATTTCTGAGAAAGAGCATTTCAGAGGGAGGCAGCAGTTCTCTGCAGTGGTCTCATCAACACATTCAAGTGAAAGTTTCAAGTCCTTGGATGTACCAATGAATTTGTTGCCACAGTCCAACCGCAGTTATTTCGCCACTTCCCTGAGAGAAAGATCTGTGCTGTCCAATGAAACGTTAAGGGCTCAATGCTACTGGCAGTGCCGCCTTTAGCTCGGCATGTGATTACTTCCCAAGGCCCAGAAAGGTCCAACCCTGCATTTGTGGCTAAAGGTTGGCTCCTGCTGTAGGCACCCTGGGGTTAAGCAGACATCTGTTGCTGCTCTATCATCTCTTTTATTCCTGCACATAACACATTTATAAGGCTGCTGATAGCTCTGTGCTAATGGTGAATAAATAGAATCACAAGATGGTGCTTTACAGGCATGTGGACAGGGTGAGTCTTAGCCTTTCCCAGGTCATGTGTGATTCGCCAGTCTACCCACAGAAAGCCATTGTCATTCCCAAAGAGCAGGCGTTTAGAACACCGGTAGGCGTACCCTGCTTTGTTTGAATTCATCCTATCTCCTCTGCATTTCTTCAGCCACTAAATGATCATGTGTTCTGCCTTTGTGAGCTCACGCAGAAAGTGTGACCTGGTTTGCATAAATGCCAACCTGCACGGTTTCAGAGATGTAATGGTTTGTGGGAATCTTCTGCAATCTGTCATAGAAGAGCGATGGCCTTAGTGTCATGTGTTTATGTCATGAAAAACTATTAATCAAAGAGGACTGTGATATTGGGAAAGAGTTCCTTATCCTTAGTTCAGTCAGACAACTCACGTTCAAACAGTAGAAGTGTAGTTAGTGTTTGGCGTCTAGGCTCCAACTTAATCATTCCCCCCAATATGATTACATATGATGGGAGTGATGAGCAAATACTTGTAACCCCCCGTTGGAGCCTACAGGTGGATGCTGGGGTGGTGGAGGGGCTGAAGCAACTGGCAGCAGAGAGAGAGTGATGGGGAATTTTCTCTGCTTAAATAGACCACCTGATAAGGTGGGTGTGTATTATAGATGGTTGTGGAGAGTGAGGTATGTCACATGATTGGAGCAGCGCAGCTCGTGTTGTCTGCCTGAACTAGCTTGCGGGGTTCGCTTCATTTGTTTGACTTGAGCTCTCAGGCTTCTGCAAAAACCTTGTTGGAGCTTTGTAGTTGTCCTGCCATTACTGACCTCGTAGCATGGTCTGCTGGATTGTTCTCTTTGGGAACACGTCTCCACTGTTCAGGGTGAATGGACTGCCTTATACAATACACATATATACATGTAACAACTTCTCGACACATGTACAACTTTACGGTCAGTGAAGAAAGCTACTTAGTCCAGTTTTTATCCCAGGCTCTCTTTGATTCAAAACCATGGGATGGTAAACTATACTAAATGGGCCTGCT
>CM048058.1:0-142500 GCA_026259375.1 Verasper variegatus
CCTTAACCGCCATAAAACCAACTGCCCAACCGGATGAAACCTAACAGGTCAGTAGGCCAGCGCAAATCAAATCAAAACCCTGAACCCTGAACCCCAACCCCAACCCAAACCTACCCCTACCCCTAACCCTAACCCTAACCCCTAACCCTAACCCCTAACCCCCTAACCCCCTAACCCTAACCCACCCTAACCCTAACCCCTAACCCTAACCCCCTAACCCTAACCCCCTAACCCTAACCCCCTAACCCTAACCCTAACCCTCTAACCCTAACCCCCTAACCCTAACCCTAACCCCCTAACCCTAACCCTAACCCTCTAACCCTAACCCCCTAACCCTAACCCTAACCCCCTAACCCTAACCCTAACCCTCTAACCCTCTAACCCCCTAACCCTAACCCTAACCCCTAACCCTAACCCTAACCCCCTAACCCTAACCCCCCTAACCCCTAACCCTAACCCCCTAACCCTAACCCCCCTAACCCTAACCCTAACCCCTAACCCTAACCCTAACCCTAACCCCCTAACCCTAACCCTAACCCTAACCCTGAACCCCAACCCTAACCCTAAACCCCTAACCCTAACCCTAACCCTAAACCCTAACCCCCAACTACAATTTAAAACCAGATCTTTAAAGGAAGAATACTCCAAAACAAAAAACGTTTTAAGAAAAACATCATGTTTCATTTCAAGCCATTTCAGGCAAAGGGGATGGGTGAGAATGGAGCGTATCACTGACGTGCGGGTTCCCCATTCCAAACTGCCCAGTTGTCAGACGAAGCAGGGGGTGTCATCAAGATATCTCTTCTAATCCTAACCCTACCTCAAACCCTAACCCTAACACCAACCACAACACCCAACACAACCCCAACTACAACCCCAAACACAACCCTAACCCACACCCAAACACTTAGTCAATGCATGGAAAATGGGAAATCTTCCCAAGGTCCTACAAACTCGGGGATGGTACCAATCGATCGGGAATCCCCACTTTAGTGGGGGTAGAGCCCACTCCCAAGTCACAGAAAAAGTTAAACCAAAATATCTCGTCGGACTTCTCCACCAATCAGCTTCTCCCCTTTCCCAAGGTCGTAGAAGCTCGGGGATGGTACCAATCGATGCACAGTACCCGTATTAGTGTTGACGAAACCACTTTCCAAGTCTCTACCACCTTCACAAAAAAAGTTATTCAAGAATATCTCCATCTCCAATGTGCTTTTATCCCTAATCCTGACTGGAACCCTTACTGGAACCCTTATTGGAACCCTAATTTTCCAAAGAAGCCTCCCCATGCCACAAACTCGCCACCAGGCCAACCAAGGGCTCTGACATATCCCCCCATTTATCCCTCACCCTAACTTTTTCAAACCTAAACCCCTAACCCTGGTTATCAAGATAACTTATCAAACCCAAAACACCTTTGTTTTTCATTTATTTAGTTAATTTTATTTTTATTTGTTGATTTAAGTTTTTCCACTCAAATTTGATCTATTTCAAACATGTTTGAGGAATGTGATATTTCATCTCACTAAAGTGTTAATAAACAAAACACAAAAGCATGTGTACTTACCCCCTGCATAGCACAGACTATTTGTTAACACCGCAAGGTAGCCCTAGTCTGGCCAGTCAGTGTCGCAGCATCATGCTCGGCCTTCTGAAAAGAGGCTACAAAGTCATGGAGAAAAAATACCTTACCACGGTCTCCGCAGTGACTGCCAGGGCCAGCTGTGATGTACACTGCCTCCCTTGTCCATCAGGACACTACCAGGGTGTCCCATCCCACAGAGCAACAAGGACCAGCCCCGGCTAAGCGTTAGGGTTAGCCCTAACCCTAACCCTAACCCTTCCAAGTAAACCCAAGGGTAAGAAAAACCAAGGCCAGCTATCATGTGCTCCTTGCTGCCTCAACCCACAGTAGTAATTGCATGTGTTACAGTGGCGCCCAACGTGCGGCAGCACAATAGTAGTTAATTTAGTTATTGTTTAATCATTTCCCTTTAATTATCCATAACGTGATTTGCTTTTAAATCTTTACACTTATAAACTTCATATTTTTAAGGTGCTAATATAATTCTATTGAGGGAAGCAGAGTCCGGGAGAGAAGCCTGTTGAGCTAAACACCCTCTGGACAGGCCTGTGAACTCTGCCTCCTCTTAATGTACCTCATTGTCATGAGGGAAGAGGTGGGGAGTTTTCTCTTTTTATTATTCATCATTTATCATTGGGTTATTTTTTTTAAAGTGTTGACCTCAAACAGGTGAAGGATATTTTTTACTACATTATTTATTTTAAATCTTTTTTCTTGTTTTGAGGGGAGACTCAGATCTGGGTTTGTTATGGCTACAGCCGGGGAACAGAACCTGATGATTCCATTCTCTGGCTTTCAGCTTTGAACATTGTCCCATCTTCTCATCACTTTCATCCCCTTTATTTTATTCGATCAAAAGCAGCCAAACTCATACAATTATTGAAGCTGAATCAAGGGCTGGTCAATATGATCATTTTTGATTTAAAAACTAACAGAAATTGACTGATATTTAACAAATAACTGCATATTATATTTTTAAACTATACATTTATTCTCAGAGTACTTTGTTTGGCCGATCTTGTGGTGTCAATTTATGTGAATCAAGCACAAAGTCAAACACTTATTTCTTTCTTTTACTTCAGCATCTGCAGATGGACTCAGTTCACATGATTTTGAATGACATTTACAGATGAGCAAAGATCAGACGTGAGGTTTGTGTTCTTAAAACCCACAGGCCCCTCCCATTGGGTCATGTAAAGGTATACATCAGTCTCCTGGTGTCTTATCAGTGTCGGTGACATCCTGCCTTCACGTCACTGTGGACGACCCCTGGAGTGAGATACTAACCATATAAACATAAAGTAGACCCTTTAGATAAACATCTGGTCAATCTTCCACAGCCATGTGCTCATGCAATATCACATACAGAAATGACACGGTTCCCTTACAATCTGTTATGAGGTGTCCTTGTTCATTCTATTCGGGAATCTTGTCTAGTCTTCTCATCCAGTGTTCTTCTGTTCTTCTCCTGTGGTAGGTTGTCCAGTCCTGATTGTGCCGAGTTCTCTCAAACAAGTTCCTTAGTCCCTGTTTCCAGAAGTGTTGGACCAGGTGGGTGTTGGCTCTGTAGTCATTTATAATGTTGACCAAAGTGATCCTTTCATTTGGCCTTACCAACAGAAAACAAGGAAACCCCCTCCTACTCACAATGGACCTACATTTTATACTAATAGCAGCCACTATTATCTCTAGAGATCTTTAGTCCTATAATTAACTGCTCTGATCAACTACCAGAGGATTAAGAACAACTAGTCCCTCAACTTCGTAATCAAGGAAACAGGCCGTCAAATCCCCCAACTGGAAAATAGGTACATTGGACACCCAGATCGGGCCAGAAAATATGGCAAACATGCAAGGCTTTTTTAGGGTAAATCAACCCAGGAGGGGGACTGAACCATTAGATAAGGAGGTCATTAACCTATCAACCCACTATGACTTAATGCCAAACCAAAAAACAGCTGATAAAGGATTATCATTCGTACCTTCTTGGAACAAAGCAAATAGTAATAGACTCCATACTCATCAACCTTACGGAATAACAGACGACTAAAACTGAGCACCTACTTTGGACCAACTCCAAATCCAAGACCATTTCTCCCTAATCCCGGTGGGAAACAGCATCAGACAAATTACCACCCAAACAACTCACCCTAATCAAATTAGACCAGTCATCATTGAAATCCCTGAAACAAGAATAGGACTCAACAAACCTCACACCAGAAGAGGAACAAGCTCTAAAAGATCGAATGGACAATAAAAACACTGATCAAACTGGCAAACAAAGGCAGTGCCAGTCATGGACAGGACCAAATATGTTCATGAAGCCCTACGCCAACTACAAGTTACAACTTACTACATAACCTCCGAACAACCTATGTATTTAGAAACCAACAAGATGACTGCCTAGAAGTTGGACATCCTGCTAACCATAAAAACACTGAACAATAAGCAGATCTCCTACCTAAAAGAGGAAGGCCCTCAGACACCCTATTGTCTCTGATTGCAAACGTGAAAGTTATGGCATCACCGACAACATTGACTCCTTCCTAACCCTATTGTCAACAAAATACTCTAGCTACCTTAAAATACACAGGACTTCATCCAACATATATGGGACATGCAGCTACAGGAACCCTGTATGTTGTTCACAACAGACGTCAACAGTCTCTACACAAACATCGACGAACCATTAGGCAATGCAGCCATCCAGAAATGGATGGAAAGGGAAATTCGGCATATTCTATATTTAAGTCAAACCAGGAATGACTTCTACTTTAACGGACCTTAATAACTTCAAGTAAAAGGCACAACGATGGGCAAACTATTTGCCCCAGCATATGCAAACATATACATGACATCCCAATACAACTTTAGGTATCTGGATGATATCTGGGGGATCTGGACCTACTCCAAAGAAGATCTTAATAAGTTAACTTAACAAGTTTAAACCAGCATCATGTGACCACGGAGCCTGACTGTGGGTTGTCAGGGTAAGTTCAGCTGGACAAAGAGATCCTGGATATGTTGAGACCAGGTCCAGGTCCAGGATCAGCTGAGTCACAGGTCCTGGTTTCAGGACCAGGTTCTGGTCCTGCTGTTCCTGTGGCTGCTGCTTTCTCTGCTCCTCCAGCAGGGACACTAGAGAGTCTCTCTGCTGCACCACCTCCAACATCTCCCCCAACATCATACGCTCCTCCAGCAGCTGCTGCGCCCCCTTCAGGTGGTCTGAAGAACAACAGCAGCAGCAAGTCAGACAACACAGCAACACACACAAAACAACACCACACACACAAAACCTGTCCTATAATATTAGAAACCTTAAAAGTATCTAATCAAGTTACAAAGAAATCTTTCTTTACACTAACTTTAAAGTAAACTTGTCAAAAACTAATAATTAAATTTCAACAAAACCAATCTGACTTAAAGGGGATATGTGAGAGTGGAGAGCTTTGATGACGTGCGTGGACCAGTGCATTGCCTTTGGCTCCACATTTCAACTGCCCAGTTGACGGATGAAGCGGGGGGGGGGGGGGGGGGGGGGTCATTGAGATAATTCAATAAACCCAAACCTAACACAACAAACCAACAACACACAAAACAACACAACACATCAAAACACAAAAAACACAGCATCATCAACAACAACACAAAAACTACGGCGACACACACAAAATAACCAAAAATCAACACACACAGAAATAAAAATTGTATTTAATTTTGGGTTAGGGAACTATTTTATAAAATAGAAAAAAAGTTAAATTTACCATCAACGGCCATTTTCTCTCTGAGCTCCTGCTGCAGACGACTCTGACGATCCTCCAGCTCCAGCTCCCGAGCACTGAAACACAGGTCACAGGTCACAGGTCAACCTCTGGTGACCCTGAACCACACCACAGGTCAGATACTCACAATATGAGGAGTTCAGATTCATATCGAAGCAAAGAATTCTTCTGCTGAACGAGCTGGAACCACTGATGCATCAGAACCGGGTTCTCCACACGACCCAGCCCTGAGAGACAGACAGATCAGATTGAGACAGACAGGTCAGAAACAAGAACACAGACAGTTAACATATTATATATATTTGTTTCTAACCTCCGAGATGAAGGTTGATGTCTTGACAATCGATAGAGTCTCCATAGTAATCTGATAAGTACAGTGTATACATGTTTGTATATAAACAGCGTATATTTATAGACGTAGAGTATACCTGTATAGGTACACAGTGTATCTTTATATATATATGTACCAGCCTCTCCTCTCAGAGCTTTCTCCAACATCACTCCTTTCTCCTCCAGTTCTCTTTGTTTCTGTTCAACCTGCTGAAGACGTCTCTGGATCATCTAAAACACAAACAACTTTATACACACCACAGGGACGTGTCTGTCGTCAGTTGAACCTCTTGTCATCAGATGAGCCTTTTGTCCTCTGGTAAACTCACCTGAGCCTTGTGAAGTCTCTTCTGTTGTTCCTGTTTCACTTTTCGTCGAGCGGCTCTCTGAACTCGTCTGGTGATTTTCGCGCCCAGGTCTTCATCTTCGTCCACTCGCTCTCTGTGGAACAAGGCCTCCTTCACGCTCAGACTGGACGGCTCCTTCGGCTCAACTATGACCCCGACAACCTCAGTGCGACAAGAGGACTGGCCATCAGAGTCCTGCAGGGGGAGTCTGTCCCTCCCAGAATGTCTCTGGAACAACACAAACGTCAGATGAGTGGACAAACACCGGGACGTTAGAGACGAACAACATGCCTCATTACCTTGATGGCATATGATCGTTTGAAAGCCAGAGCATGTGGAACATACAACGGCTGAGATGCAGGAAGAAGAAAGACGAAAAACAAAACCAGTCAAAGTGATTTCAAAACCATCAGGTCTAAATAACATGTGCACATCACAACACCTGTTAATCACAACATGTATCAATAACATGTACATATCACAACACATCCATCACATGTATCAATCACCTCCTGTTCCTCCTCCTCCTCTTCTGTTATTGTGACTGTGTGAATTTCAGACGTGAGGTCGAACACTTCCAGACGCAGCTACACACACCAGACATCATCAACTTATTGTAGTCTGATTAGTTGAATTCTGATTGGTTAAATTCTGATTGGTTGGTTGCTTACGTTGTTCCTGGGTTTTAGCGAACATCGTTGCAGCAGCGCTGATGATTCCAGATTTGACTCTTCAGTCAGACTCCCTCTCATATCTGGAGACAGGAAGTATGATTATTACATCATCATAAAGACCGCCGTCTTTCTGAATGTGTGATTATGACATCATCACCTGTAGCTCTCCTCTGATTGGCTGTAACCTTTGTCTTTACTGGAGGTGAACTCCAGCCCCTCTTCTTCTCCTTCTTCTTGTTTCCGGAGAACACCGCCCTCCACAGAGCTCTGGCTCCACCTCCTTCCACCTCCATCTGTGTAGGGTGTGGAGCCTCCTTGAGCCCCTTCAGCTGGAGGAGGCCCTGCAGAGGGGTGGGGAGGTGCTGTCTCCTCCTCCCCCTTTCTGTCTCTACCTCCTCATCAAACCCTGCCTCTGCTTCTTCTGACCACGCCCATGTTTCATATTGGGGGAGGGGTTTCTTCAGTGGTAGTTCAGGGCTGATGTCATCAAAGGAGCCCCACTGTCGGGGCACAAGCTGCTGACTGGCTGTTTCCATTGCGACCACAGTTTCTCTGCCCTCATAGTGGGTGGAGTCAGGTATGGTGATAAAGGAAGCGGTGGAGGGCGTGGTGCCAGGGGGCAAAGTCAATGATGAAAGTGTGGAGTAAGGCTCCACAGGTGTTTCAGACCCTGTGATGTCACTTCCTGCCACTGAGGAGACGCTCTGAGGGACGAGGTTAGAAAACTCCTCCCCTGAGGTGGGAAGGGGGCGGGGTGATTAATGATTAATATTTAGATTCATTCATATTTAATGATTAACAGAATCACAGAATAAAAACCGGAAGAATGTTCAATAAAAGTGAATATGTATCTATATATGATCAAGTTAAGTTAAGGTTAAAGTTAAGTTTAATAAGATGTTTTTTGAATTGGTTCGGACCTGTTTTCCCACACACCTGAGTGTACTCACACTCCACCAGCAGGGGGAGACATACACAACACACACAGAAACAAAGGATTCAAAGGACAGATGTGAAACTCACTGTTCTCCACCTCACTGCCTTCGTCATAATCCTCCTCTTTATCCTCGTTTCTCCTGAGGAGGTGTTGCAGAGTTTCCCTCAATGAAGCGCTGACCTCCACTGAGGTCACATGACCTCCTCGATCCTCTTCCTCGTCGCTTCCAGACTCTGAACTGAAAACATAAATACAGAGGAGATGAAGAGCAGGATGATGACGAGGAAAATGCCATGTATGGAAAATCAATGGTTTTAGTAAATGACAGTTTGTAAAATATTTTTAATGTAACAGTTGAAAGTTTAGTTGGATTCTACTTTAAATTAAAAACAGGTCAAAGGTTGACGCCGTTGTCTCTGACCTCACTTCCTGTTTCTGCTCCATGTTCAGGTTGAACTGGTTCAACGTCTCCTCTGAGATCTCATGGAGCTCCGCCTCCTCGCAAAGCCCCGCCTCGGTCGAGCTTCGTCTGCAGTTTTCGAGCTCGATTCTCTCGGGCGTCGCCGCCATCACAGAAACTTCTGCAAACACGCCAGCATGGCCGCAAACACACACACACACACACAGAGACACACACACACTAAAGCACAGTGATTCCAGAGTGAGGCTCCGAGGGAACAGCTGACAAATCTAGAAGAAATCTAGAGACGACCACGCAGGTTAGGGTTAGACAAGCGCTCACCTGACGAACGGCGGCGCTCCACCCAGTCCTGAGAGTCAGAGGAGGGGAGGGAAGGACCTGAGCCCTGAGATGCCTGTCAACAAAACAACACACCCCGTGAATCAATTTATTCATCATGACACAAATCCACTGATGAATAACACACACACATATATACACATACACACACACACACACACACACACAGTAAGTGTATGACAGTGGTCTGCGCTCTCCACACTGACATTCACACGCGTGTGTGTATGTTGGCTCGTCTCTGGCCCTCTTCACACACAAACTGACAAACACATTAAGTTATCAATCGATGATGTTTCATGTCTCTGGATCATTCAGCTCACTTTAACCCAGTCCGGACTGTGCCCGTCACATCATCTCGTGTTGTGTAGCAGGTTTAAATGTGTCTCAAAACTCTACAGTATCAAACCAACTCAAAGTAAACATCAGTCCTGTAAGTGTCCTAATAACTTGTGATCGGTGTTTCTGGTTAAAGTGTAAAGTGAGCGCAGGTCAGAGGAGGAAACAGACTCTGACAGAGACCGGAACTTTAATGTATGTCTGTCCTGAAGCAGCGGTGTCAGAATTATTCAGCGGTGGGAAGTTGGTAAAAAATGAATGTAAAATTGAATCGATCACTGTATCGATGCAAAGTCTCGTAGTTAATGTTATTTTCATAGAAGATTTTACTCACAACACTTTACAGTGACCATTCCGTCATTCTAACATGTTTAACTTGTTTTAACTTTCATTTGTTCACAGTGTCAACTTCGTTCATCACTTGACATTAGCTCAGAAAACATTGTGTGTTCTTACCACAGATGTTCGGTGTGAAGCTGATCTGTCAGACGCCGTCGGCCTCCACCTCGCGGTGGTGGTGCTCAGACGACAGTCGTTGTGATGGAGACAGTAAAACTTCCCTGAGACAGTGAATGCAGCATTAGGATAGATGTCCACGCAGCGTCAGGATGGACATCCACGCAGTAGCACCTGATCTGTAGTTTTTACATCAATGTTCAAATTGTTCCCATCTCACACTTCAAACCCTCACCATGTGACCAATGAGCTCAACACTAACCCTATCCCGAAGCTCAAACACACAATACACATATTGTACATAAAACTACACACCCTTCGTTTGTACTTCTATCTTAGTGAGGACACCCGTTGGAAAAATTCATCCCCCATTAGGGTTTCATCAAAATATTTTAACTAAACTACAAACCGTGAAGAAATATTTGCAGGTTTGTGTGAACGATGACGTATTTTCAGGAGTGAAACTAACCGGCGTGTTGGTCGAAGGTGTAAGCCGACAGTCGGAGAGAGCTGCTGCAGAAATCACACTGGAAACAGCTGCGATGGAAGAACAAGCCCTCAGCACTCAGACGCTCCATCACGTAGACTCTCTGCTGACAGAAGAAACAGACATCGCTGCAGCAGACGGGAAACTGAAAAGAACAAAAGAAACACGTCAGTGGAAGTTGAACAAGCAAGATAAAACAGATGTGTTTATTGTTCTCGATATTTTAAATCATACACAATCAGCGAATTTTACTGACGTCAGATTTCAAACCATCAATCAGTTCTCTTCTCAACATCTCGTCCCTCAACATTACACTGAATAGTAATTAACATAATCACATTTATTTTACTAAATTTTAACCATTAGATTTCTTCCACTTGTTTTAAACGAGCTAACTTTCTAAAAATACACACGGAAAAGGTTATTTGATGTTGTCATTCATGAATATGAAGGATATTTGAATAGATGGTGTTGGAGCACCACTGATGCCACCTTCTAGAAACCTGTGAAGGTCCGAAGCTTCTTGCTCTTGTTCATTATAGAACATTATAGAACCTTCTCTGTGGTCACAGGCCACATTCTTCTGTGGCCCATTTTCATTGTAGGGTTCCTCAAGGCTCCATCCCCAGCCCACTGCTGTTCTCAACATAAACAGTCAAATCAGTCAGAACCTGTCGCTGTGTCTCTGTTCAGGGGCCTCATCCTTCATTTGAAGATCAACTGCATCACAGCAGCAGGGCCAGTCTGTCTCATCAAGTGTGTCCTTTCATCCCCAAGAAGTGAAGGAGTGGATTCTTCATGGCCCAACCTCTCCCAGGATTCATTGCACTTAAGTGACAAAAGCTTAAGTTTTCAAAGAGGTATTGGCAGTGGCAAGCAACGGTTGTTGGATTAAAACAATCACCTGAACTTGGGTCAATGATGTCAGTCTTCAGAAAGTGAATCGTGCATTTGTGAGGAATGATGATTTTGGGGAAAATCCGAAAACGTCTGAGTCTGTGTCGTGATGCTGTGACTATATATTTTTTCCATCTGTGACTCCAGGTCTGGTTGGAAAGACATGAGCAGCTTCAGGCTGATCTCAACTCGTCACTGATATAAAACTTGTCATCTGCAGATTCATCATGAGAACTTTCTGCCCTGAAGAGTCGACAATAAAACACAAACGACCCTGATACGCCCACAGTCCAGGTAAGAGTTCATTGTTTGCACCTCTTTTGAGAACAGGTGACAAACACAACACAGACACCCAGAATGCACTGCAGCATGGTACCTGCTCGTCCCTGATGAGGGCGCTCTGACACTTGATCTTCTCTTTGAAGCGGAAACTCATCTGTTCCTGTTGAAGAGTTCGTTTTCTCTGTAGAGACAAACAGATTCACACAAGGATCATGATAGAAAATAATTTAAAAGCCAAATATCATATACAATCATCCTAAAATCCTGGAATCGCAAATCATATAAAATCGTTCATATATCAGATCAAATCTGAGACATGTTTAGTTTCATAAGTTGAACATTGGCTGGTCATGTTAAACATGATAGATCACTTTGAACATGTTAAAACATATAAAACATGTTCTACATGATCTAACATGTTTTACATCAGTGGTGTCAAACTCAATCACAGAGAGGGCCAAAATTAAAAACTGGAACTACGTCGAGGGCCAAACAGTCAACTTTTCTGCCAGAGCCAGATGTACATATGATGAGACGAGTCCTGTGTGGGTTTTTGTTCATCTTCATCACAGAGAAAAGCATGTGGGTGAACTTGACGAGATAGGAGGAAGGAAAAAATATAGAGAGATAAGCCTGAGAGACACAGTGAACTTGACGGGCTCCGTGTGCGTCTAGCCGGGCTTTGCGCACCGATGCACAGCCTATGGAGCTTTTTTCACCCAAAAAAGTGTGCGTCCTATTTCCCGGCAGGCCAGTTAAGATAGACATATGATATTTTGTCGTGGGCCGGATATAATTTTAATGCAGGCCACTTTCGGCCTGTGGTACAATTATATCCGGGCCTTGAGTTTGACATGTCTGTTCTACATGTTGATGGTGTAAATGACCTTGTTTCTTGTGGAAAATGAATGTCGGGGCTTGTGTAAACTTGATGACAGCAAAGGAGCAGTATGGAGACATGCTTTTTAATTATGTCTGAAGCTTTGGTCACAAGTTACTTCAGCTGTATCAGATTCTGCTCTGACTCTGTTGACCCCTGAAACTCCAGAAGTGTTTTGTGGACTCAAGTACCTTTATAGTCACTGAACTTCTGCTATTGTTTTATATAAAAAAAAAATCCTAAATCTTCATCCATCTCTACTGCTCCCAGACTTTACCGGTCTCCATGACGACGGCTGGGCAGCAGCATCCGCTGACTCTGAGGCTGGATGGACACTGGACAACACCTCCCCCTGCTGGTCAACAACAGAAATGATACAAACAGGCATTTATTTAGTTCTGATGAAACAAACTGTCCATAAAAGGTCATTAAAGGAACATCCCACAACTATTAGCCAATCAAGAAATGTTGTTGCTGTTGTTGACGATGACCCAACGTCACTTAATTATTGATCAGAAAAGTCTCTGAACTCACCCAGTGACGTGAAGCTGGAGAAGATAACGTCTGGTCCAGCTTTGCTTGCAGCTGATTGGCCATCAGACGAACTCTGGATCCAGTGGACATGCACAAAGACGCGTTATCACACACCAGTCCGTCAACGCCCCCGTTAGGGTCACGTGACTGGGGAGGATAAAAGGAAACGTCAGGTACGGACCTTTAAAAATGCTCTGAAGGTGTCGAACATCTGAGGAAATCTCTTCAAATGTGTTTTACGAACGACTTCAAACACTGACCTCCTGCTGCTCTTCACTCAGTCCACTGGTCTTCCTCCTTTTACCTGCAGCGTCTCTCAGCTCCTGTTGACACAGAAGCTGCGTTCAGCTGAATGTTAAACACTGTTAATAAAGTTATAAACATTCAAACAGACAGACAGAACCTTTGGGTTCGATTTCCTGGACGGACTGTGTCCGAGTCGACTGAGGAGGGAGGCAGGAGTGATGAGCGCTGACCTCAGATCTGAGCTCCGACTCAAACATCCTGAAACAAAAAGACCATTTACTGCCGTTTCTTTTAACATATTTAGACTCTTTCTTTCATCTTATTTCATTTTAGTTAGTTTATTTAATTCTTTGTTTATTATTAATTCGTTTTTAATTTGATTCCTTTTCTTCTTCTGACTCATGTTATTTAAATATTTGTCTTTTTGGGTTAATTGTTTTGATCAATCTGATTAACCTGCAGTTACTTAGTTAGGGACAGACAGACAGACAGACATGTTATAATGAAACAATAAGAGTGTAAAGATGTTATTGATTATTAATGATGGCAGCAACAACTCATATAATAATAATAATATAATAGTGGGGTGTTCATTTTAATATGTTCTGGTATAATAATCTGTTCCTGTGACTTCCTGTGGATTAACAGTTTTCCAGAGTGCAGTGTGGTGCACTCACCAGCAGGGGGCGGTGAATCTTTGAGCAGTTGGTAGAACTGACTCAGGTAAACGACCATAGATAGAGAGTCCGGTTCTCCGACAGACAACATTTCTTCCACCGTCATCAAAGGAGAAATCCCCAACTCTTGTTCTGCGACGTCAAAACCCAGACGAGTGTTTTCTTCTACCAACAACTCATCGAGAGCGTCAAAGTCTCTGAGGACAGGAAGTAAATCAGCGTTCAGAAAATGACGCCAATCGTTCTAGAGATAATAATGAATTAATATCATTAATTATCATTACATGAGATCGGGTCGACATCGGTGGATGACAGCACACACAGCGAGGCCACTCTTCCAAGACGTAGTCAGGTCAGTCACAGCTACGCCCCGGTAACCACGCGTCTGCTCCTGACACCACGTCAGCAGCTGATTAGTCTGAGGCGCGGACTCTGTCAGACGGCAACCAGACACAGGACCAATCAGAATAAACTGCTATAAAATAGGAGGACTAATTAAATCAAATCAACAGGTAGGCTGGAGGAGTTAGTGTGAAGTGGGAGGATTTTGTTGCTGAATGGGAGGGGGTTGTTTTTGAGGGTGGGTGATTGATCTTAAAGTGGGAGGGGTTTAAATACATCACCTTCACCGAGTGTCCTGGGCGAAGGCATATGGATGATGTCACCACATTTTGCATTAAGAGCCGCCTCTTCTCCAGTGTCCAGCAGGTGTCTCACCTGAAAACACATCATCCAATGATGAGATTGGCTGGCTGTGTGGTCAAATGACTGTGTGTGTGCATGTGTGTGTGTGTGTGTGTGTGTGTGTGTGTGTGTGTGTGTGTGTGTGTGTGTGTGTGTGTGTGTGTGTGTGTGCATGCATGTACCTGGTCAGGTGTGATGCGGTGTGTGTTGACATTGACGTAGCGTGTCATTGGATCCACAGAAAAAACACTGATGTTCTTCTGCATGTTCTCTGGAGTCGTCTGAGGGAGGAGACGATACAAACTCTCTCTGAAAGACAAGAGATGTCACCAGGTGAGTGAGTGAGTGAGTGATGTCCAGGTGTGTGTGTGTGTGTGTGTGTGTGTGTGTGTGTGTGTGTGTGTGTGTGTGTGTGTGTGTGTGTGTGTGTGTGTGGTGTCCAGGTGCGTCCTCTCACCTCTCAGCCAGGACCTCCAGCGGAGTGCCGCCCTGAGACCAACTCCTGATCATCCAGGCTGAATCTAGAGCCGCGAGGAAACCACGAGCTACACCTGTTCCCATTGGCCAGAAGGGCTGAGGGGGGCGGGGGCAGAGAGACAGAGAGACAGGTTTACACACTTTCTGTCCCACCACCTGTCTCACCTCTGCCAGAAACCTGTCTCACCTCCAGCAGGCTGTCCCCCACCAGTGTGACAAGCAGCTGGTGTCCCTGGCGTTGTCGGATCATGCCGGCGTTCTCAGATGCGTACATGCAGGTGAAGTCAAACATGGCGACGTCAGGCTGACCATAGTGGTTCATGGCGAAGTCGAGAGACGGCAGCTGGTGATTTGTAGAGAAGTTGGCAGCCTCGCGGGCGTACACCTGCAAGGCATGATGGTCCACATTCCCCCGTGAAAGGAGCTGCTCAGTGTCAGCAAAGTCCTGACGGAGGAAAAGATTTTCTCTTATTTCAGACCCGCCTGGTTTTAACTCCGATTCCTCTCTGATGTTTAAAGTTGGACTTTTCTGAATATCTTTTTCAGATTTCCATTCGATTCCGTGGTTGTCAACACACGTATGATGGTTGTGACACCACCAACTGGATGCGTCAGTCTTCAGTGTGTTTTGTGTCCAGGTGACTTTTACCTGTAGAATGACTCTTTTCTCCAACAGACTCTGTTTCTTTGCTGTCATCACAAAGTAGTGAGTGTCGTCTTTGTAGTAGACAATGTTCTCCAGGTCGATCCCTGAAACGCTCATATGTGAGAACAGTAACAGAAATCTTTGTCATCAATTTAGTAAAAAACATAATAAAGCGTAAATTAAAACCTGTTTCCTGTCGAAGCTCCTGGAAGAACCTCTGGTTGAAGATGAAGGCGACTCCGCTGAGCTCCTCCACTTTGGCCTCAGCACTGGTGTTTCTGTTTTTAAAGTTGGCTGTGATGGCGATGGCGAGTTTCCCTCTGAACTCTTTACGTCTGAAACCTATTAATCACGGACACGTCAGGAGGACCCTCCTCTGTCCAATCAGAGGACAGAATCACCTTTAACTCGACTATGTTCGCCTCAGCTGGAAACGTTTTACAACTTGACTCCCGTTTTTGTACCTGGCAGCGTGTTCCTGCGTCCATCCGCTCCAACGATGACGTCAAACTCCAGATGATTAATAGGATGACACTTTGGATTCACCTCCATTCTCCAGCCGATCTCTGGAAAGGTGAACAGGTAAACGGGTAAACAGGTGAACTCTGTAGATCATCAAAAATGTCTTATCTCTTGATCGAAATAACGTCCTCACTGTGTCTCTGGTCGTCCGGCGGCTCCACCAGGTTTTTAAATTCCACATTGACGTGAACTTCTACCCCCAGGAGTAAGGCGACCTTTAGCAGGACCAGCTGCAGCTGACGGATACCTGAAGAAGAACACAGGTGGCGCTGATGAGCGGATCCAGCTGCTGTTGTCACACATGTGTAGCAGATCACTGACTCACTGATGTGGTCGATTGAGCTGGCGCAGAACTTTCCGTAGAACTTTTTGGCGCCAAGGCCCCGCAGGTCATGGATGGTGAAGGGCCACAGGTGGAGAACGTTGTTCCTGGAGAACGAGTCTCTCTTCTCCAGCAGCACCACCCGAGCTCCCATGAAGCTCAGCTCCACCGCCGTCCTCAGACCGCACGGCCCCGCCCCAATAATCACACACTGACCAATCAGAGAAAGAGAGACAGAAAACAGTATGATTTTTATTACATCTCTAAAATACATAATGTCAAACAACGTATATAATGACGATGACGTTTATAACAGCAATAACTTCTATAAACTGTACCGTTGTATTGTTGCAGACCCGGGCCCTCAGATACTCCTGCTGTGCGGCCCTTCGGTCCAGCTTGGCCCACAGAGCGTTGGCCCTCCAGTAATTGAGGCGGCATTTGATTGGTCGGTACAGCGGCCTCTCCGCAGTGCTGGTGTCCATCTGCAGATGTTCACACAACTGGCCGAAGGTTCGCAGCACCGCCCTGCAGGTCGACGCCGACACAAACTCATCAAACAGCTCCTGAGCTCGACATTCTTGGTAAGGCTCGTCTCCCATGGCGACCCTGGAGGGAGCAGGGCACCATGGGAAGGGCGTCACCTGTTGATGATGTCACAGACAGACTCCAGCTCGCCTCCTGTAAACATGTTATCATGTTGTTTCATATTCTGTTAGTGTGAGATCACAGTGAGGAGTTCCTCTGGGCTCCAGACTGGGGCCACTACTGTCTGTGCTAATTAGCAGTTAGCTGATAACATTCATAAACTTTAAAAATTAAGTAACAAGTGTGCATGAGCACACTGTAAATAAAGATGGATGACTTGACGGCTCCCAAAGGTCAAGCCAAATCACATCGATCACCCCTGGTGGCTGTCTGCAGTATAGGCCACAAAGTCCTCCTCCATGTTAGCAGATGGGACATGGACCAAACTGAGCCATAAACCACATTAAAGTACACGCTTAAGAAATGTTATGGGACTCCGATACCATGACTCCACCCCATGATCAGTCACACACACACGCGGTCTTCCCCATCTGCATGCCAAAGTGTCCTTGGCCAAATTGTCCCTCATGGAAAAAGAAGTGCTGCTAATAGATGCACCGTGTGAATGTGTGTGTCACTGATTTGTTTGAATATTATTTCTGACTTTATCTGCTGCATAGTTACATGTTGGTTGTCATGGTAACACCTCAATTTATACAATAATGTGTGTGTGTATACTCACGTCTCAGAGCTGCCGACCGTCTGTTGTTCACCTGAATCCTCGGCTGCTGCAGCTAAATCCACACTAATCACACACACACATACACACACACTACACACACACACACACACACACTAATCACACACACACACACACACTAATCACACACACACACACACACACTAATCACACACACACACACACACACTAATCACACACACACACACACACGGGCGGGGTCAGTGGACATTAGGCCCCGCCCGTGAGGACAGACAGTAATCTCTGGTGTTGGAGGTGATGAGATTAACAGAGCAGATAATCTTCATCATCATCTTCACCTTCAACATCTACACACAGCAGCGCCACCCTGAGGCCGCCACACGTTCTAGTCTCAGCTCTGGTTGAACCAAACACCTGAATTTAAAGAGAGAGTACACAGCATTTCATCTCTGTTCATTAAGTCATAAAGATGATGATGTTAAAACTAAACAATTTGTTCAACCTACAGTTTAGTTAATAATAATACATGTTATTTATATAAAATAAACATTTAGTATTCAGCAAAACAAGAGGATTCAATTATTGTACTATTGTCACAGATGTATTTTGTGGTTTTTAGGATGAAATTGTTTTAGAAATTGTTATGACTAATCTGTTTTTTCTGTTTGATCTTTGTCTTTTTATTTTCATTATTCCATTCAAACATTTTCCAGGCTAAATTAATAAAAAAGAGAAATTGTGTTGACAGTTACACAATTTAATTTATATTGTAACACAAATACATAAACAATCTGCAGAACAATCAATGAAACATAGGAAAAAAAACTTCTGTAACAACAGTTATTTCGAATAAGAACTGAGAATATACATTAATACAAGTATTTGCTATTCACCATTATGATTCCAATAAACCAAAACCTAACTGTTAATGATCCTATTTAACACAAAGCCCATTATTTCATGTAAAATGTTTTTAAACAAGCATTTGAATAAAATATTTGATCTGAAGCTGAAATAGCAGCGTTTCTATAATGATCCTGATTTTATTAATAAATTAATAAATTCATTTAATTTAAAATAAAAACACTTAAGCTCAGTGACATTCAATTTCTTTACAATAATATTACAAACAGTAACAGACATTTCGCTTGGACGTCATCAAGTGTTTTGCTGGAAAAAATAAATAAAGGGAATTATTACTTGAATGTGTGTTCAGGAAAAAAGACAAAAGTTTATACAAATTGTTTCTCACCAGCAGAGCTCGTCCTTTAGTTTCAAAGGGCAGCAGAAAGTTTCCCATAGCACAGATGACACAAGTCACAGCAAACGGAGAGAGTGCCAGAATCACCGACTGAGACATCAACACCTGAACGCACCACATTCAATTGATTGTTGTAATAATTATGCTGACATTAGCTGTTAGCTAACATTCTCATTATCTCAAACATGAACCCACCTGAGCCATAAACGGCGCGATCATTCCTCCAATTCGACTGAACGACGTACAGAAACCCATCCCCAGAGACCGAGCCACAGTCGGATACACCTGAGAAACGAAAACCAACTGTATCCTGAGACCTGATCAACAAAAACCAACGAGTCAAAAAAAGCAGTAGAACCAGTGTGGACAAACCTCAGCCGTGTAGATGTAAATCACATTAAAATTCATAGAGACCAGAGAACGCAACAGGAACAGCAGCACTGTGAAGCCAAACCTGGACACAGAGACAGAGACAGAATGACAGACTGGACCGTTGTCCTCATAAACCTGGACAGTGGGACTAGATAAGCAGCGAAGAGTGTGAGGTTCTTACATGGTGGTGCAGATGTTGACCATCATGAACAAAATGGCCGCCAGCAGCTGCAACACGGTCAGAGTCTTCCTCCGTCCCACCACATTCAGCAGACAGATGTTTAACGGGACCACTAGGGGGACAGAGGAGGAGAGACCGTCATAGTGAAACATCCTAGAGATGCCCTGAATTTTGTCTGAACTCATTTTGACTCACATGCAACCTCTCCCAAGCAGCTGATGAGCAGAGTCTGGTAGTCACTGAATACAAAGGGGATGCAGTAACACAGTCCGTCCTCCTGGCGGTGTTTGACCTGATGTTCCTGGTCAGCGTCCCTCACACACAGTAAGTTTTTTTCCAACAGCTCCGAACTGCTCAGCACCGAACCATAGTACACGAAGGATGCCACAAACCTGACGGATGAAAGACTAAAGATCAGAAACTAAAATCTGATCCTATATTTATTTAACTACAGGAAGTAAAAATACTTTGTCTAAAATGCTTATTTCAAAAATAAAAGTTGGCAACTGTAAGATTCATTTTGAAGCAGAGCAAAGGGTTAGCAAACTTTCTGCAGTTCACACAGAACAGAGAGTGAAATGATCTTTCAACAGTTTCAATGTTTATCTGTTGTTCTCACAAACTGGGAACTTTGCAACACTTCCTGTAGCTTACTGCTTCAAAATAAAAGCACTTCAGCCTTTGTGTTGACTGTATCCAATCCTTTCTTTTTAAAAGGTTATTATTGTGAAATATTTGCACTTGTGGAAAATGCCCAGCTTCATACTGTATGGTACTGGTAATTATTTAAGCACACAGTAGTACTTTTATACAAGGATGTAGTATAGTTTTACCAGAAAACTCAGAAAGGCTGTAGTTGTATTAAAATTTAACTTAAGGAACTTCAGGTAATGGGCAGTAGTCGTTTTTTATTTATTTATGGCCATTTAATGGTAAACATGTGTAAAAATAGCTCTGACAGTAGCACCGCAGACGGTGTGAACAACTGAAAACCGCCACACGCAGCAGTTCTGCGGCCGATCTGCAGCCGCTGTGCCCCTGGCGCTACGTCACTCTAGATCGACCTTCCTCCTAATTTTGCGCTGAAGAAGGGGCGGAGTCATCCGGCAAAAACAAAACATGGAAGACAGCTGTGACAGAGGTAGACAGTGGACAGTGAGGTTTGGGGTGACACGTCTGTACAAGCAAAACTTGAGGAGTCGTATCGTAGCTAGTCTGTGTTTGACATTGAAAGCCTATAAAAATAAGTGTGTGTGACTTGTTGTTCTTCTTTGAGTCACAGAATAAGTTTTATTATTGTAACTCTCCATAACCACTTCACTCTACCCTTATTTAAACTTTTATTAAATAAAATTTAATCTGGTAAAATATTTCAATAGGATTTATTTGATTAGTTTTAAATAAACTTCTTCTGTAAAATATATAAATTAAATATCATTACCAAGAATACCACAGCAGTAAAGACGTTCTCCTGAAAGTAGAACTAACCAGAATCCTCCAACTACCTCGTTCTTCCTGAAACACAAACATATATAACATAGCAATACTAACAACATCTACTAATAACCTGACACACCTTTAATAACATTTAATAACTTTTAAACCTCTAAACGAACCTCAGCCGCCTCGACAAGCCGTCCTGGAGGAAGTGATACACGGTTCATTTTGGCGATCCACTGCAGAGTTTTAACGGCGGCCTGGACGTTTCCTGCCGACACGTTGTAACGAGCTGATTCTGGTATGAACTGAAACAAATCCATACAGTTTTTGATCCCATGATTTCAAACATTAACATGCATCTTCATATGATGGTCAGTTAGTACTGGATCTGGTGGATTTAACTTTATAGATACACATGTATATATAAACAGCTGCCGTAAGGAAGACTGACCTTGAAGAGGAAGATGAGGATGATACTCGGAGCCACAGAGATTCTGATCATCCACCTCCAGCCCAAAGTCGGAATCAACAACATCCCCAGGATGATGATGAGCATGGAACCCAACATCCAGAAGATCTGACACACACAGAGACAGAGAGCATGCTGGGATACGTCCTGACAACAGACACAGGTGTGTTGTTTGGCTTCAAACTCACGGAGGCCAGAGGCAGCAGGTACGCTCGATACTTTGCTGGAATAAACTCTGTCTTCAACACAAACCTGAAAATCACAACCACATTTAAAATGTGACTTTAATGGTTCTAACTATTTAATGGTTTGTTAACTACATTTTAAAATATTTGAAATGGTCGTGTTTAAATAAAAGTTGAAATTCGGACATGAAAAATAATCAGTTGTTATTAAATGTTATGTTAATGTGAATGTTACCATTTTTAGATCAATCAATTAATGAATCAATCAGTTAATTCAAAGAGAAGAACAATGAAGCAACTTAACTTAGTCTCTGATTCTCTTCAACGTCTTGGTAGAAATTTAATAGAAAAGTTTTTATCACATGAAATGGATTATATTTTATTGGGTTATATATATAAATAATTTTACTGTGGAGAAAAAAACTAACATTAGAACCACAATTCATTTTAAATGTGAAACAGTGACTGACAGCTGCTGCGTCATGTGACTTAGTGTGTGTGACATCACTGATTCACCTGTGTGTGTGTGTGTGTGTGTGTGTGTGTGTGTGTGTGGATCAGCTAACCCCTGCGACACTCCTGCAACGCCGCAGCCGACCATGCTGCGCAGGAAAATGAACCAACCATACGACGGAGCGAAGGAGGTGAGGAGGGAGAAGTAGGCGCTCCACACAAAGCCTCCAAACACCACCTGCACGCACACACACACATACACATACATGGTGCTGCCAAACATGATGTGTGTGTGAAAATACTGAGATGTGTTTGACCTTCCAGCGTCCGTATCTGTCGGCGACGTATCCACTGAGAACGCCACAAACCATGAAACCAAGAAACACCATCTGAGAGAAAACACACACACACACACACACACACACACACACACACACACACACACACACACACACACACACACACACACACACACACACACACACACACACACACACACACACACACACACACACACACACACACACACACGCACTATGTCCAGTACAACACGTAGAAACCTGCACAATATCATCTGATTTTCAACCCAATGAAATGAACATTTTAAAAAATGGTAGGAAAGTTTACACACACTAAAAATCAATCAATGAAAAAACTCACAGTAGAGACGAGCGCCACCTGCCAGTCTTCCAGATGCCACTCACAACGAATCTCAGGAGAAACAATGGCTAACAGCATGATCTCCATCGCCTCCACAATCTACGCACACGCACAGTGAGTTGAGGTGAATAAATTACGTGACATACACCTGATACCTGCTCTCTGACACCACTGAGTGTGTGTGTGTCTGTCAAATTAGTGACTCACACTTGAGCTCCCCATGATGAGGAAGAGGAGGATGTGGAAACGACCAAAGCCGATGGTTTCCACAGCATCTTCAACCGTGAATGTCTGATCTGCTGCAAGACACACAAATACACACACAGTAGTTCAGGCTCTGACTTGTCCTGTCATGTTGCTGACACCTTGTGGTGATTGGTGCGATGTGTTGTTTCACGTCATTGTCAGTGATCTGAAGCCATGTTGATCAGATGTATTGATTTTTTATCTCACTCACCATGGCTGCAGATCTTTGTACCCTGCTGGTCCTCTGGAGGTTTGTCCTGCAGTTCCACCTCCTGCAGATGGATGGCACTCACCAGCTGAGTCTTCATGTGATCATTCATCCTGAAAACAAACATGTTCTCATCATGTGTTCATCACTTTCTAGTTTGAGTGAACTGAGCCTTTAAATTCAGATCCAACATTTTAAGTGAACATTCAAGTTAAAATGTGATAATTGTTATTCTTTACGTTATGTCAACAGATAACTCAATAACAACTGTTAAATTCGTATTATTAGACAACCTGCACTCATATACTTTAAGTCATCAATACGTCTGATTGGCATTTTCTAATGACCCACTGATGGATCAGTGAATGAATATTTTAGTTTCTAATTTATAGAAACTATATGGAGATTAATTAGGTTTTTAGACTCACTATTATTGACTCATTTCAAATTATCTGTTTTTTTAATCATTATTTTATTTGTTAAATGTATATAATTGTTACTGGTTATTGATCCGATGATTGTTTTAGTTCTTTTAAATCTCAGTTTGAGTAAAGTTCATTAGGGTCATTGATTCTGTTAACTTCAACCAAACTCCTTTAAAAACTCTGAAGATTTAACATTAGAAAACTGAGGCTGTGACAGCTTCACAAAACTACATTTTACTGAACCAAAGTGTTGACAGTTAATCATTTTAGAGCCGAATTAATTTAAAGACTGTTAACAAATATTCCCAATGTGTTTCAATGCGTATGAAGGTTTCTTTAATTGCCTGACAGAGAAAATGTTAAACATTTCGACATTTGAATGAGGTTTGTTGAAAGTTTTTTTGAGAGTCTGAGCAGACAACGTGGATAAAGTTTGATTTCGGTCACAAACTCTGATCTGTTCAAGTACAAACGTTAATTTAACATTAAATACAGTTTAAATATACTTGTGACACACCTGACGTTCATTAACCATCTGACCCGTTACATTCACTTCACATCCGCTGAATTTCCCGCCACATATCGATCATCAATCACTGACCTTAAATCAGATTCTTCTGATTCTTCATCGTAAATTTAAAAGCCGGAGACACGACCACTGATCAACTGTTGTTCACCTGCACAGGTGAATCAGGAAGTGAAAACTAGGAAGTGCCATCGTCTTCACCTCCGGCAAGGGGCGGGGCTATATGGAGGCTCGTTCGTGGTTTGACTTGATGCGGTGCGAATTAACGTGATGCATGCTGGTCCTAACACAATGCATGCTGGTTAGAACTTTAGTCTCACAACTAAATATTAATATCAATCATCACAACTAAAAGTAAATATTCAGCTGTTTCATTCTTATGATCCACAACTGAATCCTCACATCGATCTGATCAGTCATCTATATATATATATATAGATATATATATATTCTATAAACCTATCATCTCATCTAAATATAAACATCGTCAGAGCTAAATATAAAAACTACTACAAATATCACAACTAATACGGTAATACTCCACGTACATTCCTCACAGTATATATTATTTCAACATTTAAGTCCTGTTTTTTAAATTTAAATAAATGTGGTTTATTTCTGAGTAACTGATGATTACATGTTTCCTCTGTATGAACTGAAAACATCTTTTCTCAGGACGTGTGGTTGCTTCAAGCAGGAAACTTTATTATAAATAATAAGAATAATAAACAGCAGAGTTGTAGAATCTGTACAAAGGATTCTCGTTTCCTAACTCCTTACTGCTTCTCCTTCCCATCTTTCTTTGACCTTGAGATGTTTTCCATTGGCGTACAGAATGAGTGGTGAGGAAAGGAGATGATTCAGAGGTTTGTGACCTCTGACCTGAACTATGCTGAACAGGATGGTAACAGGTTAATAATATCATGTTCACAAGAATATAACAAACAAACTGAGGTGGAGCATCAGAAAAACCTCAAGAATAGTTTTATTCACAAACTGTTTAAATACAACAAAGTTCAACTACTGGAAACTGATCAGGAACCAGCTGCACATCACAGTGACCTCTGACATCATCATCAACCATCTAATCCTCGTGACCTCACACCATCAGATGCTGATTGGTTCCTGTTGGTTGTTTTGTCGTTTGACCACGAAAACTTTCTGTCCAGAAACCGTCACCGTGTAAACGAAGTCGTCCAGAATCACTTGAGGACAGAAAACAAAAGTTGAGTCATGTGATAGCGCCCCCTGCAGGTAAACACTGTGTGAGTCATGGTACCTGACATGCGTTTGAAGGGCGGGTCAGCTGATCCAGGTAACCTGAAGCGACTCGCTGTTCGAACCATCTCCATCATCACACATGCCGTGTGTTCATCGTTCTCCAGCTCACCTGCAGACTGACACCAGGGGTCAGAGGTCAGGTATCCTCAGGTAATTTATTAAAGCTGCAACCAACGATCATTCCGTCAACTATTTTTTGGATTAATCGATTATTAAAATCACATTAAAAGACAAAAGCTACATTTTACCATTTCCAGCTGTTTATTGTAAAATGCCGTTTCTATATGTATTAAAGACATCTGCAATTTATGATGATAATCCCAGATTCAGATATCTACAATTTAACCATCTTTAACAGTCTTAAATTCAAAATACCTTAAATCACGTTTCAACTAGTTCGTCTGTGTTGTAGTTATGATGAACCTAAATAATGTTAATATAATATTTAATAACATTATAGATATTGCTGGGCAATTGTACTTTCTTGATTCTTGTTGTTCTGGGTTTGTACCCTCATGGTTGAATGCACTTATTGTAAGTCGCTTTGGATAAAAGCATCAGCTAAATGAAAAATGTAAAATGTAAATGTAAATATATCGATATTGAATGATGTGAAAAAGAATGTGTATAGATATAGATCATAATGTCAACAACATGATAAAAAGAATATTATAGATTATATTATCAGATTTACCTTTAGCCTCAGCATAACCTCAAGTTCGTCCTGTAACCCGAACCCAAACCACTTGATGACGCTAAGATACACAACTGAAGTTATGTCCCTAACATCCGCTGGTGGCTGCTAACATCTGCTAACATCTGCTAACATCTGCATCTCCTGGTAGTTTTTAACTTAAATTGTGCAGAAAACCTTCAAACGAGATAGAGAGATATTCACCATCTAGTCCTACAATCTAAAGTAATTAAATAGATCAGACAATATGACATCACATCAGTAATTGTCTCTAAGTAACTTTAACACAGTAAGTGTAACGGACTGTCTCTCAGTAACTGTTACTCAGTAAGTGTAACGCAGTAATAGTACTCACAGCCAGTACTCCGTCCTCGCTGATCACGAGGTAACCCAGTTGATCCGGGATTCTCTCCAGACCTGCGGTCAGAGCTGCGGTGGTCTGAGGGGGAGAGATACAAGCTAACAGCTATCAGGCTAACAAGCTAACAGCTAACATGTAAACTTAACAGTTGAATAATTTCATAAAGATGAAAAATATAAAAACACCCACCATCTTCTTCTTCCACTTCCGTATTCCTCGTGATCCTGTCACGTGACTGACTTACTAGTCATTCTTCTTCTTCTTGATTATATTGGTGCATTACTGCCACCAGCTGGTGTGGAGTGGGGATCGGTCTTATATTATCTATTGAGTTAAAAAACTTCTCAGTTATATTCGTTTTTCAAAGATAATCAAATCGTTTTCTATAACACTGTTTTTCATGTCTTCCTCCCATTGTTTCTGCCTCCTTTCCTTCTGTTTGAAGATGCTCTTTACTGAAGCTGGCGATCAGTGCATTTTATTTATTTATTAAAATTTATATTATTATTATTATTCACAGCCTCCTTTGTAAGATTTTCTGTTATTGAATTTCCCTTAACGCCAACACCGGTATCTACAAAGAACTATACTATCAGGCCCTTCATATTAATTCTGTATTAGGTTTGTTGTATTTCAATCAAAATGTCTGCTGTTTAATGTTCTGTACACTGACTAATGATGAACTTGAATCTGAGTAAATAGGGTTAGATTGACGGTTTTTCAGATTTACAGTGTATAATTCTTTTTATTATTATTATGTTTGTTTGTGTGACCAGCAGGGGGCGCGGAGCTGTGTGAGCTCAGCGGAAGTTACAGTCAGCTGACTGTCACATGACACTCGGGCTCCGTGAAGAAGCGGAAGTGTATTTCTTCGGTTTTCGGTAAAACGTTCATCTCTGATCGTGATGGCGGGTCGCGGGAAACTGATCGCAGTGATCGGGGACGAGGACACGTGCACGGGCTTCCTGCTCGGTGGCGTCGGTGAGCTGAACAAGAACCGGAAACCGAATTTCCTGGTGGTGGAGAAGGACACGAGCATCACCGAGATAGAGGAGACGTTCAAGTAAGAATCAAACCAAAGCTCGTCCACACTTTCTTCTCTAACTGCCCCCGAACCACCGAACCCAATTTGAATGAAGGTTGGTTTTGATGTTTTGGGTTTTTTAAATCTCAGTTCTATCATTTTAGAAATCTGCCCTCGTTCTGAGCTGGTCACCCAACCAACCAACCAACCAACCAACTAACTAACTAATGAACGAACTAACCAGCCAACCAACTAACTAACCAACCAACCAACCAACCAACCAACTAACTAACTAACTAACTAACTAACTAACTAACCAACCAACTAACTAACTAACTAACTAACTAACTAACCAACCAACTAACCAACCAACTAACTAACCAACTAACCAACCAACCAACCAACCAACCAACTAACTAACTAATGAACGAACTAACCAGCGAAGTATTTTACCAAACAACTATTTACTAACTAATTAACCAACGAATGAACCAACTACCTACGTAACTGGCCAACTAGTTAACTAACCAAACAACAAATTAACAATCCAGCTCACCACTTTTCAGAATTTAACTGAGACGAGTTTCACCAGTAAAACAAATCTGTCTCTGTCTGTCTTTCTGTCTCTGTCTGTCTCTACAGGAGTTTCTTGGCCCGTAACGATATCGGCATCATCCTGATCAACCAGTTCATAGCTGAGATGATCCGTCATGCCATCGACGCCCACATGCAGTCGATTCCTGCCGTGTTGGAGATTCCATCCAAAGAGCATCCCTACGACGCGTCCAAGGATTCTATCCTGCGTCGCGCCAAGGGCATGTTCTCTGCCGACGACTTTCGATAAACAAGCGGAGACACACACACACACACACACACACGCAGAGTGTGATAAATAGAAATGTCCCTGATGTGTTGTCCTTCGTATTTTTGTTTCCAGGAAGTGGACGATGTTTCAGTTTTCATGTGAATCCTGTTGATGTTTTTTCTTCTGGAAAAGTTTGATGTTAACGTAGAAAATAAATGTCGCCTGTGAAGTTTTTCATTTTTGTATCTTTTACGTTTTGTTGTTTTCAAACGTAAAGATGAAAAATGTAATAATTATAACTGAAATGTAATGATATTGTGTCGATGATTAAAGTGTTTGAACTAAATATATATATATATTAAAATATAACATGACCTCACTGTCTGTAAATCTGTGCTTGTACAACAGAACAAAATAAAAATGATCTTATCTGACTCCGAGTGAAGCTGTTTCCGTAACGAGGAACTTAAACTGATCGGAGGTCAGGGCCGCTGATGTCATCGGTTAAAATGACACTGAGGCTCCTCATCATTCATGATGACAGAGAGAAGGTCGGCTGAAGGTCGGCTGACGCTGGTGTGTAAACAGGTTCATTATAAATTCAGTTTCTCTGGACAAGTCCCCTTCATTCTGAATGAGAAGCTTCTCTCTCGCTCTCTGTTGTACATCAGATGATGAAGTCTGTTGCTGTGGTTGTCATGACTATGATGATGATGTCGTCTGCTGCTCCTCTTCCTCCCTCACTCAACAACAGCAGGTAAATCTGAACTGAATTAATTAAACCTGTTGTGCTTTATGTTGTTGAGACGTGATGTCGTCACTTCGTTAACGAGGATTTCCCTTTTTCTGTGTTGAAACCTGCTTGAACAGTTTTTTCTTCATCCACAGTCTCGAGTTTCATCCCGTCAACGGGACGTTCATGAGCGACATTGGGTCAGTTCGACTATATTCAAACACACTTCTTAAATTATAATATATATACTTAATATATTTATAATGATTATGAAAACAGGATGTCACTGATTAACATTTTTTAATTTAATTTGATCTTTTCAAATCAAGTTTCATCTTTTAATCAGATTCATTCAAATCTCTTCTGTTTTACAGCAGGTTGATTCTGCGAAGGTAAGATTTTCTCTCATAATCTGATTGGCTGAGGGAGTTGTGTTTTTTGAAGTTCACCCAATCTGAGCTCATCGTCAGATGATGAAAAAACAAGTTGGTTCTACAGGTGCAGAGATCAAAGGAACAGTCTTTGTCTTCTGTTAACTGTTTACGACGAGTTTCTATAATCAGAGTCAAACATTTCTCCATAAAACAGGTGATATTATATGATATACTAGATGGTATCTATTATATATGAATATATCAAATGGAATCTAGTATAACAAAATATATGATATATCAAATGATTTATCATAATTTATCAGTTGATATTCAATATATAAGATTATATTTGATATATCAGATGATACTTTCTTCAAGTGCAAGTTTATCTGTATTTGTTGGTGTTTCAGGTCCATACGACATTTCGACTAATATTTATGAACAATTATCTTTTAATATACCGTAGATTAATGTGTTCCCCTCTCTCTCTCTCTCTCTCTCTCTCTCTCTCTCTCCACCCAATCTGTTTATCTGTGGGCAGTGTGCTCAAACGCGATTGGTCAAACTAGAAATAGAAACCAGAAGCTTCCTCTCCGTTGTGTACAGATTCCGTTTATTTGTATATAATCTGTTTATAGAGATTAAACTTTAGAAACGATGTTTAATTGAGACGTGATTAGTGATTTTATCATCGTTCTTACCTGCAGTGGCAGCGTTCGCTGTTTCCTCCCTACCTGTCTCACCGCCAACCTTGGCTCCGCCCTGCAGATTGGGGACGAGACAGCAGGCGGCGCCACCAGCGACCCGTTTGGAATGGGAAAGAAATGACAGGAAGTGGCCGATTATCACGGGATCGTCATAACATCTGATTGATGACTCCTCAACTTTGTGCTAGTTCTCACCACTCTCATTGTTCACGTTCATCGTTCTCTTTCTTCTCTTTCACTGTGAAAGGAAGTTGATATTTAATTTGTTAAAAAAGTGAAAACACAATATACAGCTTCAGTTTTGTCCATAACAGCAGCAGGAGAGGCTCATGGGTACTTGGGTAGTTTTTAGACCATATTCAGCAGATGAAGGAAAAATGTGAAGAGTAAATAAATAAAAGTTTAATTTCAGAAACTCATTCAAAGACAAAACTGTGACCCAGATTTGTATTAACCGTCTATGTTGAAACTTGGAATCTCCAGATTAATAAAATGTTTTTTAACAACATGTTGCTTTTGATTGTATTTTATCAATTTTATTCTGGTGACATCACACTTGTTTCCTGACGTAAGATTCTTCGATTGTCTCGAATGACAATTATGGGAAAATGTTGGTTTTATTCCAGAAATTAATTCTGACTTTTGATTATCGTTGAATCTGAAGAAAATTAAATTTGAGACAAATCGTTTCTCGGAATTCCACTTAAGGTTTTATCATCATCTTAGACTTTTGCAGATCAGGGACCTGAACTATGAAGCAGGATTTGTGGTCATCGGGGAACTACAGGTTTAATTCAGAGTTTTCAGTCACCATAGTAACTTGATCCAGGTTAAGTTTGAGATAAGAGATCAAAGATAACCCACTGACCAATCCCTTCCTTTGAACCATGACATCATGTTCTCAGAGGATCCGTGGAGCTGGTGTGGATTGTTCGAGTCTCTGAGGAGGACCAGGGTCTTCAGAGACCCACAAGATCCTTTGAGCTCCTCTGATGAGCTTCTGAAAGATCTAGATTCTCCTCAGAAGATGAACCGCTGTCAGCTGCTGGAGCCCAACAGAACCAACCTGACCCGTAAAGTGCCCCCAGTACCACAGACTGCGTCTGCTTCACTAGTTTCATGTTCGCTGTGGCTGATGTAATAATAACATTAAAAGCATGTGAAAGGTCTGAGCTTCAACATGAGGATGAACAGCAACATGTTTCAGTGATCCATCTATTAATGCATCATCCATTCTTTATTCTCCATCACCTATAAGGCTCGAGACAAGGAAACGTTCAATATTTACTCTTCAATCAGGAAAGAGGCGTACGATACACACATAAATAAAATAAAGATAAACAAAAATTATTGAGCATGTTAATATGTTATATATATAGAGAGAGAGATAAACTTAATTCTATCAACCTTTCAAGGAGGCATTTACAAACAACCATTCTTAGAAACAGTTCAATAAATAAATCTTCCATCAGATGAATCAATCACAAAAACCCTACTGAAACATACAGTTGATTTCTTTCTACAGAAGTCAAGATGTCACCATGAGCCCACATCCGGTTGTAATAATTAAAATAAATGGATATTCTGGCTTTTACCATCCAAGTGGACAGTAACTTTACATCAACATCTGCTGAATCATCAATTCTCCTCCTCTTTCTCACATAGACGCCATCTTTGTCTGTCTCTGGATCAGACCATGTCAGAAGGAAAAGTGGCAAAGAGGAGGGAGGGGCTCCACCAAGGGAATGGACTGATGAAAAAGAGAAGAAGAAGAAGGTTGATTTACCCATAATCATGAAATGACGACAATTAACCAAAACACACAAACCACTAGCGTCAGAAACAGAGACGTTCTTCAAACTTTTTATTTCTAGTTTTTACAGAAAAGTGTTTTTGTGAATGAAACTAAGTTTGTGAAATTACATTAAGTTTTTAAGTTTGATGTGATGATGTCATCATTCAGAAAGAAAGAAAATAGTTTAAAATAAAAATCAGCATATTAAAATGTGATATTATTTCTGTAGTAACTAATACTTATGTAGCTAATACTAATACTGAATCAGTTGCAAGTTTGGTGAGTTTGGGTGTCGTTCTCTACTAATACTGCAGTAACTAATACTGTAGTATCACATAATGTAGTAACACATACTTCAGTTACAAGTATGAGTATTGTTACTTCAGTCCTGTAGTATTACTATAGTTATTGCAGTATAGTATTACAGTATATATATATTTACTACAGTACTTTAATGATATTATAGTTTTTGCAAAATATTATTAGTTACTTCAGAAGTGTAATAATACTATAGTTACTATACTCATACTGTGTACAATGTACTACACTGTAAATATAGTTACTACTAGTAATAGTAGTACTATTTATATATAATTATATTATATATATTAATAATAATAATTACTATAATCACTATATTTCTACAGTTATTTCAGTAGTGTAATAATTCTATAGTCCCTATAGTATACTATCACAGTTACTACAGTCGTGTAATAATACTATAGTTACTGCAGTATACCATTACAATTACATCAGTAGCAGGAGGTCCTGTTGTGTTAAACTGTTGACCTACTTATCGAGCTCATTAATGCTCCCGTAAGCTCTTTGCTAATTCTCTCTCTCCCTCACACACACACACAAACACGCACAGCAACAGGCTGCGCTCTGTTCTCTCTGAATAATGAAGCGAGTCTCTGCTGCTGGAACAGGAAAATGTATAAAGATGATAAAATGAAAGGATGAAAACTGTGATGAAGCTGAGATCAGCCTGAACAGACGGAGAGAGAGTCCAAGTGTCAGAAGATCCCAGGAGAGGTAAGGGCTCAGTAGATGTGTGTGTGTGTGTGTGTGTGTGTGTGTGTGTGTGTGTGTGGTTCTAATGTTAAAATTTTCAGTTTGTTGTTTCATGGGCAATAACAACATAATAAAAACAGTCTGTAGAAAAGAGAGGACAACAAAGTTGTGCATTTTAAATCACAAAGTGTCACTGGTGAGTGTTTGTGTTCAGGAGGACGAGGACAAAGCATAGGACAAGGACGATGCTGAGACGCTGCAGGCTGCTGCTGTGGCAGGTGGTTCTCAGGTTATCATATCATGTGGTTACAGGTGAGAACACCAGGTTCTTTAATGTTCTCTTCAGTTCCTATGATGTTAGAAAACTTGTGATTAGAAAACATGAAAAGTTACTGATCATCAAAGATTCTGTCGTCATGACAATAGATTAATGATCAAATTATGTCCCATCATCCTCTTCCAGCCAATATCGTTAATTATAGAAGCACAACTTCATCACCATATTTCACATCTCTTTCTGTGTTTGTCGTCAGCCGGTCCGTGTCAAGGCGGGTCGGACATCTTGGCATCGGTCAGAGAGAACAGTCCGCTTGGTCAGTTCATAGCCAACATCAGCATCAGCAGAGAACAACGAGCGAACACTATCAGACTTTGTCTGAGTGGAAACAGCGCAGACTGGTTCTACTTAGAGGGTCGAACCATCCGACTCAACACTTCGCTCTCCAGAGTCCTGGACAGGGAGGTACACCTCTACATCACTCACCTGTACAACACTGCAATTTCCTAAAACTCAATAGCGATAAAACCAAAGTTGTCCTTATTGGCACTAAATCAACCTTTTTCAAAATCAGACAATCTATCCTTCAATATTGACAACTCTTTAGTTTCTCCCTCCCGTCAGGTTAAGAGTCTGGGTGTCATCCTTGACAGCACTCTATCTTTCCAAGCCCACATCAATAATGTCACCTGGTCCACATACTTTCATCTATGCAATATTAATCGTCTCCGCCCATCGCTCAAACCCAACACCGACTGATTACTGTAATTCCGTTCTTTTTGGTCTCCCTCATAGATTCTCTTATAAACTTCAATTAGTCCAGAACTCTGCCGCTCACATAATTTCCAGAAAGGCGCCTATAAATAAGATGTATTATTATTATTATTATTATTATTAATAATACGCACCAGAACATCACACTCACCTGGGCTGTGACTAACACCTGGAACATACATCACTGACGTGTTTCTGATTCTCAGGTTCAGGGATCGGTGCTGGCAGCAGAGCTCACCTGTTATGAAGATGATGTCATGCAGGTAAATCAAGGGTGTTAACACTTGAGTAAGGTTAATGAGTTCACCTGAGTTACCTGAGTTACCTGTGTTCTCAGAGTCAGTTCAGGATCCTGGTGGAGATCGTGAATGAAAACGACAACAGACCAAACTTCCTGCAGGAGACGATTGGTCCGTTCAGCATCAGTGAGGTAAAATGTGGAGGGTAACCACAGCTCAAGCCACGCCTACTTTCTGACTGACCAATCATATAGTGAGGTAATGCCCCTAATGTCTCGCGGGTCTTTATGAGACAAAAATAAAATGGAGGTTGTAAAATGAAGCGGAATCCAGCTCAGCCTCATTGTAGTCTGTTAGCTGACAGCAGCAGATCTGTATGCCATCAGCTGATGATCAGATGATCAATCAGGCTCCACTTTAAGTTCAGCTTCAGTTTGTTTGATATTAATTAAGGAACGAGTCGTCTTCTCAGCTCATTGGGCCAGGTTTTTCTGTCATATGATGACGGTTGATATCAATATAAACTTTATATAAACTGAAACAGTACAAACATTATAAATAACTACATTATTATATCATAACATTATACTATCATAAAGTGTGTTTTCTGTGTTCGTAGCTGACGGCTGTGAACTCTGTGATCTTCACTGTAAAAGCTGTTGATGCCGATGGAGACATGATCAGTTACATCATCGATCAATCATCAGTGAGTTGTCCACATACTTCTGTCCTCGATCAATCACCTGGAGTCACAAGACTGAACTTACCTGTCACCTGCAGCCGGACGCCGCCTTCTTCAGGATCGATCTACCAAACAGCGGCAGCATCGTGTTGGACAAACATCTGGACTTTGAGACCAGACATCACTTGGAGTTCATCATCTGGGCCCAGGTATAACTGAGTCCGCACCCAAGAACCGAACTAACCAATCACACTTAAATAAAAGGATCAATAAACGATCTATGAACTGTATCTTTCTTTGATACAGAAACTGAAACTAATCTGGAGCCAGAATCAAGTCTCAAACTTTCCATTATGACATTGTGGAGGTGGTTCGGAGCAGCTCCAGGTGAACCAGGGAGAGTTGATTGGCACAGCTGAGATTAGTTGGCCAATTAACTCTCCCTGTGGGGGGGGGGGGTACACGAGGAGAGACACACATGAGAGAAGCTCATGAGGAAAAGAGACCGAGCTGAGCTGCCAAGCAAAGACACTATAAGTGAAACGTTCATCTCTGGTAGTTGTTCGGGAGTCGCCGGTGGCATCGTCTATATCGTCATAAATGATTATGTGTAATAATTGAAACAAATAAACTTTAAGAAATAAATACTTTGCTCTATTCAGAGATTTTTTTTCTGAACAGGAATCAAACACAGAGGATAAATTCAACTCGTCTGCTCGTTTTTCTGTGAACATCGAGGACGGAGACGATCAATATCCTCACTTCCTGCCCTGTTCACCTGTCGCTCCAGGTGTTCCTGTCTGCATTAACCCCGCCTACACCACCAACATCACACACAGAACACAGGTAAACACACAGGCTCAGGAGATAGAGCGGGTTGTCCACTAAATGGTTTGTATTTATATAGAGCTCTTCTAGTCTTGATGACCACTCAAAGTGTTTTTTGTTCTATGAGGGGCAATTCAGTGTTTAGCCTCGTCTTCCCCATCTGCAAGCTTCGGCATGCAGATGGGGAAGACTGGGGATCGTGCTGCCGACCTTCAGGTTGGAGAACGACCACTCTACCCCTCAGCCACAGCCGCCCAACTAATCAGAGGCTCAGTGATTCGATCCCCGTCCCCCCATTGCCTGGGCCAAATTGTCCTTGGGCAAAACACTAATCCCCAGATTGCCTCTAGATGAGCTGTATGAAGGTGTGTGAATGGTGGATGGTAAAAGTGTAAAAACCTTTGAGTCTTCAAGACTAGAATATATATATAAATAAATAAAGACAGAGCATTTACCCTATATAATAATATATAATATAGATAAAATATCTTCTGAGATTAATGACAGATAATCAAAGTGTGTGTGCATGTGTGTTTCAGGATGTTGTTCTGGAGTTTTCTCCTGGTCCAATCAGAGCAGTGGACGGAGACAGAGGAATCAACATGTCTCTGATCTACAGCATCCTATCAGGTCATTTACATAAAAACATACGTGTCTCACATCACGCCTGTGTCTCACCAAGGGTTATGGTTAGAGTCACAGTCAATCAGCTGATCGATCAGTCAGCTGATTGACTGATTGTCACACGACCACACAATGAGACACACTGTGATTTAACACTGAATAAATGAGCTCAACTAGTTTGTTACGTTTGTTCATTTTAATTTGGTTTACTTAACATCAGTCCAACACGACGACTGCAGAGGTCATGTGACTTTCAGTTTGACCCCGCAGGTGACGATCAGGGCAGGTTTGAGATCAACAACACGACAGGTGAGCTCAAGTTAACTCGAGCTGTGGACGACCGACGACTGACACCAAACTTCACACTCAAGGTCATGGTAATAATTCTACTTCCTGTGTACGGCTTCACTCATAACCATCAGAACAGAGTCTGCTTCCCTCACCTGTCCCCCCCTCGTCCAGGTGTGTCAGGTGGACGACAGGCTGAAATACAGCGTGGCATTCGTCGTGGTCAGAGTTTTGAATGAAAACACGTTCCCTCCGGTTTTTAACAGAACCACTTTTAAAGGTTTCATCATCCAGAGCTCTAGCCCCACCTCAATCGTCTCAACCTATGGGAACCAGGTGTTACAGGTCCAGGTGTCCGACCGCGACTTCTCTAATGTAAGAACATGTACCTCTACCTGTATTTTCACCTTATCTGTGAAGATTCTCAGTCATTCAGGTGATGGTATCTACAAAAGTTATACAAGCGAACACGTGGAACTGGACGTTTCACCTTCTTCAGTTCTAACTGACTGATGGAGGTTTCAGGAGTTTAACCTCTGTGGGTCTTTAACTGTGTTGAGCAGAGTCAAAGTGTGAATGGCAGTTGATACCTGTAAGTCAAAGACCCACCCTGCTTTTGTGTGAGTCAGACGAGTTGGTCTCATTGTCTATGGTCATTAGGGTCACATGGGTTGGGGTGAGGTTGGGTGTGGATCTCTCTGTGGAGAGAACTGGGATCAAAATTTGACCACCTCCTCTGTTAAGTTATTGTTTTTGTATGCTTCTTTGACTCATCATTCAACCATCTGTCTTCTCTGGACAAAGTTCCTGCATTACCATCTTCAGAAGAGTGTCCCTTGTCCTTGAGGTGTAGGGGAACTGCTGAGTCCTGGCCTGAGGAACTGGTTCTACTGTGCTGTGCCATCCGTTGATGTAGTGGTTGTTTTGTTTCTGCAATGTATAGGTCTGAGCAATCCTTTTCTGGTCATGTCTGGGTGTTTTGTCCCTGGTGAACAAGTTTCTGCGTCAGGGTGTCAGTGGGCTTGAAATGTTTAGGTACGTGGTTGTACATCATGGTTTCATCTGGGTCCAAACGTATTCCTCTGGTCTTGTTGGTAAAATCCATTTTTGATGTAGTGTTTCGAACCAGGGGTTTGATGATGTCTTATGTTACCAAATTAATGCTGATTATGATGCTTGGTTTGAGTGAAACTCTTCTTTGTGTATCCTTGGAAGTCATAGATATGACAAATGGCTTCTTCAGGGTAAAGGTTGTAGTAAAGTTGACAATCAAAGGGTTGGTTCTTCTCCAACTGGTGTAGACAGTTCATATTTTGTCTTTTGTAGCCACTGGTAGGATCTTGTCTCAAGGTCTCATAGGTGGCTGTTTCTCTGAGAAGACTAGTCACTTTAGTGTGTTCAGTGCATTGTGCATCTCAGCCAATAGGAACCCTAACCTGCCCCTTTAACATAATGACTCTCAACACAGGTACAGACCCACAACGGTTAAGAACCTGAAACCTTCCATCAGTTGAACTGGTGAAGAGTCTTTAACAAACACACAAACTGACTATATACACTTATCACCTGAATCACACCGGATGACTCATCACTGTCGTCCAATCACAGGGCCTGAATCCAAACATCCGCTACTCACTTCATCCTCTGTCTGGCCTGTACCATGTCACTCAGATGGGGATCCTGATCGCCAGGACGGACCAACTGCACGACTTCGACCGCCACATCCTACAGGTGAGTTTACATGGGATACACACAGAATCAGCAAGTGACCTCTGACCTTTAACCTATTATGTTAAACTACACAACTACACTACACATAGATGTTGCTTACATGTTACTATGTATTCTTTCTGCAGTTGCAGATGTGGTAACAGAGATTCTAGAGAAAATCAGGAAAATGCACTTTATTAATCAACAATTTAATCAATGATTTGTTAAATCATTGATTAAATGTTTCTTTGTTCAAAGCTCCGACTGATCTCAGATCAGATCAATGATTAGACAGAAGATTTTAACTCAAATCTTCAAAGTGTGAAACATCACATCTCACCTGGTTTTATATGAAGCTGATGCGGTTCACATTCCGAGCTGTGAAAAACGTTATCATGTTTTATCGTTGTTCAGGTCGTAGCCAGAGATGAAGAATCAGGAGAAGAAGTTTCAGCATCAGTTGATATTGAAGTTCTGCAGAGAGGACAAGCAGGTGACCAATCATATAGTGACAATTACAACATGTGACAACAATATATAAAATATAACATGTAATATATATATAAAACATAATCTACCTCCTAATTCCACAAACATCTCTCTGTCTGTATGTGGAACTCATGTCTCATGATTTAATCATTTAATCATACGTGTCATGTTTAATATAAATCAGTGTTGAGTTTGATTTGAACATGTGATTGTCTCAATATTAATAAATCGACCAGTCCTCTGTATCAGTCAGGGAGGGAGGGGGGGCAGTGTGTCTTCAGTCTGTGGACAGAGTTGAACATGTCTTCTTTTAGGTCCTCAGATTAACTGCAGCAGTGGTTGTTAACCGAGTCAAACCTCAGGTCAAAATCAACAAAGATAATTTTTATAATCAGATTATTTTATTTCATCAGCTTGGACGCTGATTGTCACTTCCTGTTTAGCATTTTGTCTTCAAAGTAATAGCACTTTGTCTGTTTTGTTGCGGTCATTTTTTATACTGAGCTAATTAGAGCTTTTATTTTGAAAAGTTATGAACTTGGGTCTTAAGATTGTGTCAGTTGTTAAACTCTGAAATAGTTGACATGGGTTAAAAAATAACATCAGTTAAGTAAATCATTTAAACTTATATATAAACCACATGTGAACAGTAATAAATAATATTCAGTTTCATCTGATATAAAAACTATAAAGTGCAGATAAACCAGGCAGGATGAACACAAAGTTTTGTAAATTCACTCTGCACCACAGACTGTTTGTAAAAAGCTCTTACTATAAAAAGTGACAATAATCAATAATGACAAGTAATAAGTATCAACACAGGAAAAGAGCACACAACATTACACACACACACAACTTTACTATATAATATAATATAATATAAAATGGTGAAATATCCCTCATGGTGCATTCACTGACATGAACTCTTGTCTTTAGTCCCTCATGGTGCGTTCACTGAACAGCAGATGTTTGGAGATGTGGACACTCGACTGGCAGGAGGAATTGCAGTGTTGATCACACTGATGTTTTTATCAGCTCTTCTGTTTCTGCTGCTTCGATCAGTGAAGAGACAACGTCTACAGAGCGACCCTGAAGTGCACACGGCTGTCGCTCTGGAAAAACATCCAAACGTGGTACAAACGCAAAACGTGACACGTTCACACACTGACGAGATGGTTGGCACTTTAAAACTGGTACACTGCTGTAAACAGCTGTTAACATTTGTCTCTGCTGTGAACAACATGTGGACCTTTCAGCAGCTGAAGATCCACATGTTTTTTCAGGAGGAGGTGGAGACCAAAAACTGAGATAAAACACTGATCTGTTATCAGTTCACTTGAACTTATCGATCTATGACTGATATTCAATATGATGACGTCACCAATGTCTTCTAACCTGCGATTCATTTCCTTTGTTCTTTAACGTGATGATTTATTGTTTTCAATAAACTAACTTTGTTTTGGACAAAAGGAGACAAATAAAAAAAATCAATGAGAACGATTATTTATTAATTTACTCTCCATGTATAAAACAGAACATGTGACATGTTGTAACGACTGTGGTTTCACTAGGTGAGTTCAGACACTTGTTACTTGTGATGTTGTGAACTTCCTGCGTCTGTTTACATGTTATCTATAGTTCAGTGTGTGCGTGAGTGTGTGTCTCATTGTGGATGAGATGCTTTAGAAAATGAAGTGGACACGGACTTCCTGTTCCGACACACACACACACAATAAACAGGGGAAATGTCTTTCTCTCTCTGGTCAGGTGACATCTGCTCGACCCGTCTTTTCTGTCGACGACTCTTCATCTTTCAGTCGTCATGGTGACTCGTCGTCAGAGAGTTTTCGTGGGGTTTACACTCGCAGAGATCTTCATCATCTGTCATCATCATCATTTCACACTCACCTGTGTCCTGTTGTCGAGGGAGCAGCAGCTCAACCATCCACAGCTGACCAATCAGAAGAGACTTCACTGGAACAACAGCCAATCAGAGACCAGGAACAATTCACTCACTAATGTGTAATCACTTTTCTAATGATGTCATTCATGAGTTTGATATATAATCAATTTCAGCCAATAAAATATCAAATGATGTCATAGAGATGCGATATGTTTGAGTCCTGCTGGAAAACACACACATACACTTGACCACACACACACCTGAACAGCATATACAATATACAGATACAAATAACATGTTCATAGTATGTATGTGGCAACTGGCGATGCCACCGTGGTCTCACCACAACAACCATTCACTTTTCAGCTAACTTTATTACTTCAATATAAATTCACAAAACTCAAACTTGAATGCACCAGCTGGTGCGTCAGCTGTGCAGCTCAGCTCAGGGTCTCTCATGTGTCTCAGTCCTTGTGTCGTTCTGGCAGCTGTGCTGCTGCCTTTTAAACCTGAGGATCAGTCGGCTCACAGCTCCCACCTGCACTGATTGATCCACTGGTGATGGACTATGATCACAACAAGATGCTTGATATATAACACGTCTCCTCAGATACTCGACCATCACTGACAATAATCCATCAGTTCATTGACCTTCAGTTCTGCTACAAAGTGTTTATTCTAATCAAAGCTGTAAATGGGACATCTCTTCACTAGTGTCCGTCCTGGGAGACGGATCCTCACGTGTCTCTGAGGTTTCTACCTTCTTTACCTGTTACAGGTTTTAGTAGTTTGACTCTTGTTGAGGGTTAAGGACAGAGGACGTCTCACCTTGTTAAAGCCTCTGAGACAAACTGGGATTTGTGAATATGGGCTTTACAAATAAAACTTGATTTAATTAATTGATTGGTACCGGTGGAGGTGCTCTCCTCCTCCATGCCCACAATGTAAACACATGACGATGTGAACACACAGACACCAACAAAACAAACAGATTTATATATGCAACTCACTCTGAAGAGAAACGTCCTACATGTCTTAATCATGGTCTCCCTTGTGTCTTCATCATGTCTTCATCATTTTAAAGTTTTGTTTATATACAGTATGTTCAGAAGTGTTGATGGTTATTTATGTTAGCACCAGACCCCAAGGGAACAGTGCATCAGAGCAGAGCTGTGACGTCACAGAGGTGCTGCAGCTAGGGAACATCTGGCTGACTGCAGCCGTCCCCATGATGTTTCAAGGTCACGTGACCTGGTGATGTTTTGCAGCGCTAGATGAAGTCGGATTATACATTAAGTCAGCGCTACACATCTCTGCATCAAGTCGAATGCACCTATTAATTAAGTTTGGTCCGTTTCCGGTGTGGGCGGAAATAGGAAGGGAGGAACCTGAGGTTGACAAACTTCTTCTTCACATGTCGAGAGACCAAACACAACAAAACTACACAATAGCTCTCTCTCTCACACAAACACACACTCGTCGTAACTAATGGTTCATTTTTATGTTTGTGTAAGTAATAATTTTGTCTTTTTTTCTGCCTCCGTGTTAAAATTAGTTAATAATTATTGGTTTCTTCTAACACTCGGAGCTTTTATTTTGAAGGTGGTGAACTCACACAGGAAGTGGTTGTGACTTCACTCTGGTCTCAGTCGAGGAGCTTCTCCTTTCTTCTTCTCTTCTTCTTCTCTTCTTCTCTTCTTCTCTTCTTCTCTTCTTCTCTTTCTTTCTTCTGTTGTTTCGTTTTGTTTTCGTGTCTCAGCTTCATTTTGTTGGTCTGTGTGTGACGTCACCGTGACGTTTGTGACGCTCCAGAGGATCAAAGATCGGAACCAGAAACTTTTTAACGAACTCGAACCAGGTGAGTTCATCACACACACACACACACACACACACAGTAACACAGACACACACAGTAACACAGACACACACACACACACACACACACACACACACACAGTAACACAGACACACACACAGTAACACAGACACACACACACACACACACACACAGTAACACAGACACACACACAGACACACACACAGTAACACACACACAGTAACACAGACACACACACAGTAACACACACACAGTAACACAGACACACACACACACACACACACAGTAACACAGACACACACACAGACACACACACAGTAACACACACACAGTAACACAGACACACACAGTAACACACACACAGTAACACAGACACACACACACACAGTAACACAGACACACACACAGTAACACACACACAGTAACACAGACACACACACAGTAACACACACACAGTAACACAGACACACACACACACACACACACAGTAACACAGACACACACACAGACACACACACAGACACACACACAGTAACACACACACAGTAACACAGACACACACACCTACACACAAAGGGTCAAACCCTAACTCAATCAGTGGGTTAGGGTTTGAGTTTGACTTCAATGTGAACAGTCTCTAACCTTCTGTTCTTAACCCAACAAACATTCACCTAAATCCAAATGGATCTTGGCTCAGTGACTGGAAGTGGTCCGGACTGATCACATGATTGATCTTGTGAGTTCGACTTCCCAAAACTTTTAAAGAACAAAAACATTTTGAATAAAGTTTCAAACTTTATTGATCAGTGTTTTCCTGTGAAGACAGTTTCACATGTTACTGTTGCCACGGTTACTCCATGGTTTGTGAACAATCGTCATACATGTTGCAGGACGCTGACATGAGCGCGCAGCCTCGGAGGATCCGTCTGAAGCCGTGGCTTCTGGTGCAGGTGAACAGCGGCAGGTTTCCTGGTCTCCAGTGGATCAACTCGGAACAACGCCTCTTCCAGATCCCCTGGAAACACGCTACACGCCACACGCCAACGTCTGATGAAGAAAACACTGTCTTCAAGGTGTGAACACGGATGACCTGTGTGTGTGTGTGTGTGTGTGTGTGTGTAAGGAAGTGTGTGTGTGTGTGTGTAAGGAAGTGTGCTGGTGTTTCAGAAACAGGAAACATGTTGAATGTTAGCAATGAGGTCACTTCCTCTTTTTTACATGAAGCAGTCAATGTTTTCAGGAACACTGACATTTTTCACTTGTCACATGTTCCATTAAACATACATGTAAATATAAGCATGAGTAGATTAGGAGTGTAATCCCTGCTCTGTGACTTGCAGGCATGGGCTCTTGAAACAGGTAAATATCAGGAAGGTGTAGATGAACCGGACCCCGCCAAGTGGAAGGCGAACCTTCGCTGCGCTCTGAACAAGAGTCGAGAGTTTCAGCTGAAATACGACGGAACCAAAGAGACGCCGGTTCGTCCGTACAAGATCTACGAGGTCTGCGAGCAGCCCGCGAGCACAGGTGAAGTCACAGGTGAACGTCACAGGTGAACTGTCACTTTTCAGGTTGTTTTACTGTTGTTTACTTAATACTTCAGAGTCAATGTGTTCTTTATTGTCTCGATCACAATCAAACATCGGGACCATTTAAATAACTTAATATGAATCATTTCACATGGCGTCTGATTGGGGTTGTTTTTTTCAGGTGGCTTTGATGATGATGATGATGAAGAGGTAAAGAATTCAATGTGTAGAAATATAAAATACATCTCGTTCATATTTACTGATTATTAACTCGTTCCTGTTTAATTCTCAGATGCCAAACCTGATGGACCTCACCATCAGTAAGTAACACTGCACCGTCTCCATAGAAACCAGGTGGTTTATGATGACATGTGATGATGGAAAGGTATGATGTCATGTCTCGTCAGATCCCAGGATCAGTGACCCCTCCCCCTTCAATCAGTTCAGTTTATCTTCCAATGAGATGTTTGGACCTCATCATGTGATCCCGGTGCCCGTCCTACCTTTGAACTCTGACCTCCAGGCCCCGGGTCAGAACTTTGTCTCTGGACTCTCGACCAGACTCCAGGACTTGAACTCTTTGCCGCCCCCTGCTGCCTCTGTAACCCCTGGACCGGACCTGATGGAGGCCAGCAGCATAGGAGGGATCCAGAACCAGAACCAGCAACACTGCAAGTACGACCTGCTAAGCAGTGTCCCACGTGAGTGCAAGCTCTGACCCTTAATCTTTGACCTCCCTGTGATGATGTACAGCTGGAACAATCAGACGATTTATTATCTGTGCAATCAGGTCCAGAATTTTGGACCAGATCCTGTGTCTGATCCTTTCTCAGTTCAGTTTGTGGTTTTACTGACGGAGCAGCGGAAGGTGTTGGTACATCAGTATCTAACCTGAACCCTCCCAGTCTCAGGTCTATAACCAGGACCAGGACTTAACAGTTCTCAGGTCCTGGTTCACTGCTAAAAACTAGTTCTGTTATGTGCAGTAAACATCTGGATTAAGAGGTTAACTTGTTCTAGGTCTAACGTGTCACAAGTTCTGTTGAAAACATTTCAACAGTTCTTTTGTCAGTGTCGACATAGTAACAGTCTCTCTCCTTCTGTTTCCACAGTAACAGATCTGGACCTGAAGTTCCAGTACCGGGGTCGGATCATGGGCTCTCTGACAGTGAGCAACCCTCAGGGCTGCCGGCTATACTCTGGCCATCTAGAGCCAAGTCCAGAACAGGTTGAGCTGTTTGGACCCGTCACCCTGCAGCAGGTCCTGTTCCCAGGGACGTCCGAGATCCAGAACCAGAAGCAGCGGTTCTACACCGAGGCTCTGCTAGATGTGATGGACAGAGGTCTGATCCTGGAGATCTGGGAACAGGACATTTACGCCATGCGCCTCTGTCAGTGTAAGGTGTTCTGGTCTGGACCGGGCACAACCGAACAGAGTCCACCCAACCCCCTGGAGCGCGAGAAAAAGATCAAGGTTTTCAGTCTGAATGACTTCCTTCAAGGTGAGGAGTCAAAGGTTATGTCAGAAAACGTTTAGTTTCACCTCTGAGCCTCCTGTTGGAATAAATGTTCTGTTCTCAGGTCTGATCCTGTTCCAGAAAGGTGAAGCTACAAACCCTCCACCCTTTGAGATCTACTTCTGCTTTGGGGAGGACTGGCCGGACAAGAAACCCAAAGAAAAAAAACTCATCGTCGTTCAGGTCAGAGGTCGTAAGACATCAGCACCTGATCAGCCCTAAACCTAACAACCAGTTAACTGTCAGAACTATAAAAGGTTCATGATGCAACTTCCTCATAAAAAACAAAAGCTGTAAATCAGATTTATATTTTTAACTTTAAAAAGTGCATCAAACACTTTAACCTGGTTCTAATCAACCAGTATCAATGTGGCTGTTCTGGTCTCTACCTGGTTCCTGTCTTCAGGTGGTTCCTGTTGTGGCTCGCATCCTGACGGAGATGTTCTCAGGAGAACTCAGCTGGTCGACCGACAGCATCCGACTACAGATCTCAAACCCTGACGTCAAGGACCAGACGGTGGAGCAGTTTAAAGAACTGCAGAAGCTCCTGCAGAGCCAACACATCCAGGGCCCCTGGACCCCCATCGTGCCCTGATCTACACATCCAGGGCCCCTGGACCCCCATCGTGCCCTGATCTACACATCCAGGGCCCCTGGACAGAAGGACTCGGGGGGATCAACAGTGACATCAGATTATTTTAAAGAAAGTTTCAAACTTTCATTTGTTTGAACTTACTTTTTTATTTTAAAGTCCTTGTCTGCAGAGAAACAAACATCAGTTGATTTTTACAGGAAGTAAAAGTGACTGTTTCCTGTTTGAGCAGTGAAGTGACCAAACATGTTAACTTTCAATCGATTAAACTGTTTGAATATAAACTGTTAAAACATTTTGACAGTTCACCTGTTGAACCAGTTCGTCTGTCTTCAGGAATTAAATAAACACGTTTTCTTTCATTCGTCACATTCTTGGATTCATTAACCAGGAAACAAATTATCTGTGAACTGACTGTGAGGGGGGGGGGCAGCACTGAGTCTATTCACACTACTCATTATTACAAACTACTGAAAAACATCCTTTACCATAGAGATGTATTGTCCTCAGAGGATTAGATTTGAGATAAACTTCAACAGAAAATCAACCAACTAATATTTAATTGAAATTAAATCAGTTTTGACAACAGAAAGTATGGTCTTCTGGTTAGGGTTAGTTAGTAGTTTGTCTATGGTCTGGTTTCTGCTGGTTAGGGTTAGTTAGTAGTTTGTCTATGGTCTGGTTTCTGCTGGTTAGGGTTAGTTAGTAGTTTGTCTATGGTCTGGTTTCTGCTGGTTCAGGGTTAGTTAGTAGTTTGTCTATGGTCTGGTTTCTGCTGGTTAGGGTTAGTAGTTAGTCTATGGTCTGGTTTCTGCTGGTTCAGGGTTAGTTAGTAGTTTGTCTATGGTCTGGTTTCTGCTGGTTCAGGGTTAGTTAGTAGTTTGTCTATGGTCTGGTTTCTGCTGGTTAGGGTTAGTTAGTAGTTTGTCTATGGTCTGGTTTCTGCTGGTTAGGGTTAGTAGTTAGTCTATGGTCTGGTTTCTGCTGGTTCAGGGTTAGTTAGTAGTTAGTCTATGGTCTGGTTTCTGTTGGTACAGGGTTAGTTAGTAGTTAGTCTATGGTCTGGTTTCTGTTGGTACAGGGTTAGTTAGTAGTTAGTCTATGGTCTGGTTTCTGCTGGTTAGGGTTAGTCTATGGTCTGGTTTCTGCTGGTTCAGGGTTAGTTAGTAGTTAAGACTCCATTGGATGTCTTCACAGGCGAAACCAAAGGATGGAAGTGTCACATTACCCAGAAGGCAGCAGTGACCTCACCTGTTCAGTCAAACTTTAGAGCAGGAAAATCGAACACCTGAAATCAGCTCCTGTTACATGTGTTCCAGTCAGATGATCTTCTTTGAATCTGATTGGTCCTGAGTTAAATGGGACTCAGTATTAATGAATTACGTAATCAATCGGAGGTGAAAGAAATGAGCAACATAGGGTCGTAGTCAAGCTAGCTTCCATCGTCCACTGCAATGAGGTCAGCAAATTACAAAATTAAAGTAAAAAGGAAACATCAGGGATAGAAAGGTGGCATCACTTCAAATTATAAGAATATTGTTCATATAAACTGAATGGTCGCACCCCCACCTTTCCTCAAACATAGGAATCACCTGTGAGCTTCTAATCTGAAGACTCAGTACTGCCCCCTTTGGCACATCAGCAGATAAACACTGTCTAACCCCATCACTGCAGCAATGACTCCGTTCACACTAATTTCACCTGAACGAAGGCAAGTTTCTGTGTCAGTGATGAAAAACGTCAGGTGACCTTTCCCACCTGCTTCAGGAGGATCAGACGTCTTTCAAACAAACGAGTCAAATGTTAGTAAAACGTTGTTTGTTGTTTCAGTTGTTTATTGTTTACAACAAGGCTACATCACCGATGATGTCATGGTGTCAGTCTCTCTCACTTTGTGGAAAAACAACTAAAATTCAACCAAAGTTAAAAAGGTCAAAGGTGACGCCAAATCCACCAGATCACGCCCCCTCAGGCAGCCGCTCAGCCAAGAGCATCATGGGAATTTTTTTGGCTCATTCAATGGCACGGACAAAAAAACATCACGACCAAAGTCCCAAAAATAAATCTCTTAAAAACTGTTGACCAGGCACGTCCTCCGATTCATCAAGATCCAACAGGTGTGATCCGCATCAGCTCACTTAGTGAACTCCTCCCAGTCCTGGCCCCGCCCTCTTTCACCTGCTGCAGGTGAGGTCAGGGGTCAGGGGTCAGGGGGAGGACTCAGTCTGTTCAGTCAGTCTTCACTCTGTCAGTCTGTCAGAGAAATTCATCCTGTTTCACACGTAACCTCTTAACGTTCTCTCAGTCTCTCTTCCTCCTCCTCTTCCTCGTTCTGTGGATCCTCGTCTGCAGTCGCAGATTTTTGCCGTCACCTCTGAACGTTGGTCAACAAAACATTTAACCTGAAGACGAAACAACAAAGTTAAAAACACTACAAGGTGTGAACAGTTACCTGGTGCGAACAGTTACCTGGTGAGGTGTGAAGGTTGCAGCTATCGGAACAGTCTGGTGAACTCTCTGATGGCCCAACACACGTGTTTACACTCCTCAGCACTGAACAAACATGAATACAACAGATTAATATCTCTTTTCTATTTCTAACACAACAGCCTCTCTCACACACACACACTAATCAATATTAGTAATGAGTCAGTTTCAGAAATTGAGTGCATGTGTAGATCATAAATCAAGTAGCCTCAGTATTTTCACCGATTAAAATGCAATAACATGTCCATCATATTACATAGTAAGATTCTAAAGATAATGACAAAAAGCATGTCTAATAAATTAACTCTCATCTTTTTATCTCAGGATAAACCTATCCTGGCTTAAGTGAAAAGGTCCAGCTTGAATTAGGCTTCAACTTCCACTTGAGCTCAAGCCGTTCCTCTAATCAAGGCTGATTCTAGCCAGGCTTTAAGAAACCTTGTGTTGAGCCGACATTGTTTTCATTAAATAAATGAATTGTGGGATCACTACATACAGTCAGACTGTGGGATGTTAAGTTAGATAATATCAGATATGGTCAGTGGTACCTCCAAGTGTTTTTTATACTAATTTATGCTAGATTTTATTTAAAGTAGCTCTTCCGGCAAATGATAAAAGAAATGCAAAGTGTGTGTTTTAAATAGAATTAAAGTTCTATTTAGTTTTTCATTATCAAAATACATAAGCTACTCAAACACATTTATCATTCACAGGATGTCTGTTCAATTTATCAAAGATCAATAACTTTATATTGATACAAATTAATAAATTGTCAGCATAAATTCGAACACAGCAGAGGGTCATCTTTGTCATGGGTGTGGATTGTTCGAGTCTCTGAGGAGGACCAGGGTCTTCAGAGACCCACAAGATCCTTTGAGCTCCTCTGATGAGCTTCTGAAAGATCTAGATTCTCCTCAGAGGATGAACCTCTGTCAGCTGCTGGAGCCCAACAGAACCAACCTGACCCGTAAAGTGCTCCCAGTACCACAGACTGCGTCTGCTTCACTAGTTTCCTGTTCACTGTGGCTGATGCAGAGAAGCTCAATCTACATTTTACACATTAATAACAGTCTTTTCTTTAGTTTTTATTGTTCTTTATAGTTTTCTACTTAACCGTAACCTAACTTTAACCATCACAACTAAACCTAACTCTAAAACCAAGTCTTAACCCTCAAACAGCCCATTGAACCTGTGAGGACCAGACAGAATGTCCTCACAATGATGGTATTGAACCACAATTGGCCTCATAACTACAGACAGACATGCACAGACGCACACAGATCAGTGTGTTGAGGTAAACTCTGGACTCGTCTGAACTTGCTGTAAATTTGTCCTTGTTCCATTTGAGAAAAACAAGTCTCAACATGAATCTGTCGTTTTGTTTTTAAACTTCAAATTGCTTCTTTGTTTTTTCTCTCTGCTCTCGTAGGTGTTGCAGTTTGTGGCCGACGTGCACGCAGAGTAACTCAGGTTACTTCTGTAGCTATAAATTACCAATGCTACCTGAAGACATGTGTCAGATGATCCGATCACAAGTCATCACTGAAATCACACTTCTCACTATAGAAACTATTGCACCATAACTGCAGTGAGCTCATGGGCAAAAGAATACAACTTTCTACTCAGTTCATTTTCTGTGCACTGGTAATTAAGTTATTGTTGCAGGATTCTGACATTCAACAATAACATATGAAAATCAAAGATCCCATACAAAAATGTAAATGGTTATTTTCACTTTAAGGTAAAACGCTTATTGAATCCTTAAAAGTAGAAAAAGACTTGTTACATATTTTACAGTCACAACTCAGATTTGTCCTGTGGTGTAAAAAAACATCAGGGCTGCCTGTGTTTCTCCTCTCGCCATTTTACTTCCTGTCAATGCTGCGATTGTAATGCATGATGGGATATATTGCTCAGTTAGTGACCATCACCTTCATGATGCACTGTGAGAAACAGTGAGTCCACAATGAAGGGAATAAAAACATGTCACTCTATAGTGATTAGTGAGTGATTTCGGACACAGACACCACCCACGTTTGTACGTTTGGTTTGCCAGCCAATCAGAAGCTTTTATTTGGCTGGTTCTGTTAGAACCTTATCAGGTCCGAGTCTCTCCAACAGAGCCATGACCTGAAGCCTTGTCACACTTTTCTCAAAGTTGAGGAAACAAAAAAGAGTCGGCGTCGTGCCAGTGTCATACATGTTGACGTTCTATGTCATACGTGTTGCAGGTGTCTCACCTGGTGACCTGTTTGTGGAAGTCAGTCAGCTGTTTGTGTGTGACTGTCACGGCGCCTCCTGACGTCTCCTTTGGTAAACCTTTCAGAGCGTTTTCTAACCAACGACAGAGCGTCTGAAACGACAAAGGTCACAGAGGTCAGGATCCACAGGCACTGTTGGACCGATGCATCTGCTCAGGTGTTTACTCACAGGTCTGTCAAACGCCATGACCTCCCACAGAACCTCGGCCACGTCAGGAAGCGTGTACGGCGGCAGACAGAAACAACACGAGTGCATGAGCTGAGTGACAAGCTGCTGACCATGTTGCTCCATGGCCTGACCAATCAGCTGCTTCCGCACCTCAAAGTCCTCCTCGTGCTGCAGAGACACGAGTCACATTTAAGATGTAAACAAGTCAAATTATCATTATTATTAATTTATATAATAATATTCTTCATGTGACATTTTAACCTTCAAGCTTTTTCCTGAAAAATATTACTTTCTTTGACACAAATTTGTTAAATGGACGTTAAACTTCGTTGACTCACGTCGTTGGCGACTCCGGTGTGAATCAGATCTCGGACAAACTTCATGACGCTGCAGTTGGCGTCTCGATGGTCTAATGCGCTGGCAGCAATCGCACACTGGATGATGTTAACGATGATGCTGCTGCTGAGTAACGTGACTGGACTCCGCTGAACAAACCTGGGTGCGCACAAACACACGTGTCAGAAAAGTCAACATTTGGTGTGTAAACAGGAAGTGATCAGGTGACCTGCAGTCACCTGGTGGCTAGTCTGAACAGGTCGTCCACGGTGTCGGGATGATTCCTCAGACCGTTGGGCTGTTCCAGCAGCTGGAAGGTCGGCATACACAGAGCCTGGAGGAGGGAGAGTCAAGTCACCATCATTATCAAAATGTTTTACAATCAGACTGGATCCTGGTGAGTTCACCTGCTGCTCAGGTGCATCATTACCTGTAACATGTCGAGCAGTCCCTGCCTGCAGCCCTCCTCCATGCCGTACTCATCCACCAAGATGCTGCCCAGGTACAGGAAGCAGGAGTGTGGATACACCTGGTACACACTCACCATCTGATCACGACCAACATCCAATCAGAAAACAGCTTAGCAGGTAGATTCATCAAATCGGGAGAAAGATTTTCTGTTCGTTTCTGACATGTTTTGGTCAACTGAACAATCGGAGGAAAATCTACTGATCATGAAATCCAACCAATCCTCTACCAAGAACAACAACATTGACCGTACAGGTGTGTCACAGAGGACAAGTACAACACAGCAAAGGTGTTTCAGAGCCGGTGTTTCTCACCTGAGTGACGAGTGGCTGTAGCAGGGAGGCGGAACCTTTCCCAACACATCTGACAGCAAACCTGAGACAGCGACAGCATCGCTCCACGATTCTGTTATCAGCCTGATGAGTGTTCAGAGTGTCCGACAGCACCGGCCAGATCTACAGAAGAGTCACAGGACACACGCATCATCTACAGGTGAGTCACGTGACACACGCATCATCTACAGGTGAGTCACGTGACACACGCATCATCTACAGGTGAGTCACGTGACACACGCATCATCTACAGGTGAGTCACGTGACACACGCATCATCTACAGGTGAGTCACGTGACACACGCATCATCTACAGGTGAGTCACGTGACACACGCATCATCTACAGGTGAGTCACGTGACACACGCATCATCTACAGGTGAGTCACGTGACACACGCATCATCTACAGGTGAGTCACGTGACACACGCATCATCTACAGGTGAGTCACATGACACACGCATCATCTACAGGTAGTTCATGAGGTGTTTTACCTCCTGGATGACTTTCTGACAGGGGTGAGTCTGTCCATTCTCTACGATGGGGTTTGTGTGTCTGGGAAAAAAAAGATACAAATAAATAATAAAAATAAACCCTAACAACAACAACAACAACAACAATCACTGTCAGTATTTGTTCATTTATATAAAGTTTGACAAGAGGTGAACTCACCTGAAGATAACAGCCAGTCTGTCGAGCCAAACAGTCGGATCAGCTGATTTACCGTTTGTAGATTCTTCTGCTAAAAGCTGAAAAACAGATAAATATATAAAATGTGAAAACTGGACAGAGATTTTATTTCTTTTAAAAAACATGTTAACATAAAAAAAATTAAATAAACATTAAAAATTAAACTATTAAAACAGAACCAAAGTGATGTAATTTATTAAAAACGTTAAAAGATGAAAGGACGTGTAAACACTAACCTTCTTCAGAGCGATGACTTGAACCGCACAAAGGTCACTGAGACACTCTGCAATCTTCTCTAGAGGAAGACGAGCCAGGACCAGAGCTGTACCTGTGCAGGTAAACCACACAGGTGAGTGTACTTGTGTGACTTTAGAACCTGTGTTCTGTTTTAAAATGAATTTAAACAGGGTTAGGGTCACCGCAGGTGGGTTACCGTACCTTTGAGCAGTCCTACGGCTGCCTCTGTGGACAGGGCGAATGAGTCGAGGGAGCGAGCGATGTCGAGCAGACCCTGGAAGTGTTGAGCCATGTGATCTCTGCACACCGAACAGATGTTGTGGATCGCCTTTGCCGCCGCTGACGCCAGAGGTTTCTCTCTGAGGCCTTTCATCAGGTAACTCAACACGGGGTCTGACAGGAAGTACACAGTTCAACGCAAAATAAAAGACCTTTCATCAGTCACAAACAGGAGACTCAGTAAAATGAATGCCAACATTTTCTTGTGAATATTTGTTTGGTTAAATGTTCAAAGAAACAAAAGCTGGAGGGGAATCCGACAAAGGTGTTCAGATTTCATTTTTCAGACAGATTTTCCTACCCAGGAATCTTGGGTTTCTGTCTACGACCTCGCTCATCTCTCCAACCAGCTCAATGCTCGTGTATCGAACCGCCATGTGGACACTTTCAGGAAGTAAAACCACCTGCTGCAGCACCTCCGACAGCGTAGGGTTGTTTTCTCTGAAAATGAAACAGCCCCAGGACAAAGTGGTTTAAACTGCATTTAAAGAAAAAGAAAAACACAGTCTCCTAAAATCTGAATATGTTCAACATTTCAGCTTCTGTTTCACAAATATTTTCTCCCTGTTCGGATTGGAAATTGTTTCAGCAGATGAAAGGAAACTGCAGATACTCACGGATCAACACTTTTCGCAATCGCAGCCATGATGAAAAGAACTGCTTCCGTCACTTCCCAGGGTGGGTTCCCCTCTTTTAACGTAGAATATAACTGAGAACAAGGAGAAACTCTTTTTAACCAGGGATCCAGACTAACTTTTATTTTTTGCAAAGGTGCACTCAACTTATTCATTTAGGTGGACAAGCACCTAATTTAGGGACACCCGAAAATTGCTACCAAAATAATAAGCCTATTATACCTTTTCTTGACAGTTCCCATATACATTGGTCATTTCTTGTTTTTGAAATATCAACAGCTGTTTCCCAGAGTCACTAGCTCCAGCTTTATAAACTAAAGTTACCTGAGAAAAACACTCCATGGATCCGACAAGAAAAATTACGTCTTTAACGAGGTCAGAGACTCTCATCCTGAACTCTCCAAAATCATCGGTGTCCTCCTGGGATTCCCTCCTGTTGAGAGAAAATTGAAGATCGAAATTAAGAATAAAATGTTTTCAGGAGTTAAACACTTTACCAGTTACACAGTTAACCACCAACAGTTAGCACCGTGAATCCAGTCTCCAGTCAAAATGTTTTTAAGATCAGAGTGAATAATAAAGTTCAGGATTTCATCAGAATGTCAGCGTAAACAGGATTAGTACTCGTACGTGGTCTGGATCCAGCTGACAGTGTCGAGCCAAACAGTGCAGAAGTCTCTGGATGTACGGTCTGAAGATGGTGTGAAGCGCTGCATCATTAATTTTATACAGATGTTCTCCAAGACGGTACCAGAAGTTAAAGGAAATCTCCACCACCTGGAACACAAAGACCAGAACAAAAAGTAGAACTTTAATGATTAAGATTTCAACTAACTAAAACCCAGAAAAAAAAAGAAAAAAAATTATATATATATATATATATATATATATTTGTATAGCCCATGTTCACAAATTAAAATATGTCTCAGATCTTAACAAGGTGCAACATCCTCTGTTCTTAACTCTGAACAAAAATAAGGAAAAACTACCCCAGAAACCCTGTTCACAGGGGGAAATAAACGTAGAAACTTCAGAGAGAGCCACATGTGAGGGTCCCTGTCCCAGGACGGACAGAAGTACACTAGATGCTGCGTGTAGCTCAGCACATCAACAAACACTGTGGGTGTTGGTTATTTTCGTACCTCGTACTGTGGGTGTCCTGCACAGATCAGCAGCAGCTCCAGTGTCCTCAGGTCGCCCATACCCTGACCTGGACTCCTGACAGTCGTCTCTAGAAACGTCTCACAGAGTTCGGTGAAGATCCTGCAGTAGTTCAGCACTCTGACAACACACAACAAATCATACATGTAGCTGAATACACACCGACAGTGCAATGAACAACAATCAGAAACCGTTTCCGCCGTGTCCTCACTTGTCAAGGTCTTCTCGGGCTACAGCCATGTGATAGGCCGTCTCCAAGGTCAGGACGCCCTGGAAGAGCTGCAGAGCCAACGCCATGTTGGTGTCCACATTTTCTATGGCGTAGAGAGCCGAGCAGACACAGTCCGACGCTGCCTCATGGAGGTTAGTGGAGGTTTCATCCCTCTGCTATAGAGACAATAGGAAACATCAACAGCTGCTGGGACACTGGTTTATCACTCTCAAGGTGATTTATGCCGACATCCCTGTAGACCTGAAAGACGATAAAACAATAATGACTAATTCTCACCAGGACTTGGAAGAGAACCATGAGCAACTGGTTATTAGCCATGAAGTTAGTGTCGAGCACTCCCAGGTTGAACCAGCTGCCGAGACAACGAAACACTTTGATGAGCATCTTCTCATTGTCGCCCGTCTTCTCCACACATGACGTCTGAAATCAAACACAAAGAGCGTGACGTTGCATCATCTGTTATTGATATCAAAATCAATAGTAAATCATCCAAAACTGAAACATGATTCGCAGATGATCAATAATGACTGAAAAAGAAAAGGTACAGCAATCATGAAGAATAATCACATCATTAAACTGCTGATGAAAACCAGAAAGGTTTTTCAACAGTTGATTAAGAAAATAAATATAAGAACTAAGATACAGAAAAGTGAAAACTTTATTACTCTATTTAAATGTTTAGTCTTGTTTCATTAATTCACACTGGAGATCGTTGGTGTTTTTGTTTGTAAAATAATGTGAGTAAATGTTATTTGTTTTAATGTGTGTTAAAACCATCCCTAACCCTCCACACTGACCAACAGGAAAGTGTTTGACACGAGGACAAGAGAGAAACATTTAACCAGTAGAGGGAGTCAGAGGTAGAGTGACACAGACCAGCAGGGTGACCACAGTGCTGGAGTAATAAGCCAGATCCTCGATGATCTCTGTCCTACGATTGGCTCCGATTCGTAGAGATCGACTGTGAACTTCCTCTGGAAGCACAGTGAGGATCTCCACCAGGAAGGGCATCGAGCTGATGTCATTATTGTACCTGAGAGGAGGCAGAGACACGGAAAGGTGAGTCGGATCATCAGAAGATAAATCAAACTGTCCTTCACTCTGGACAAAGACAAGTCTTCTGTAGAGTCTTCAACAGACTCATCTCTTCATCGTCACTGTAATCACTCGTTCTTCAATGAAAATATATAAACTATCTGTAGACGCAATCGTCTTGATACTTCCGTACTACAATCATCACTTCCTGTTAGTAAAAAGTTGAAATTATGTGAATTCTTACTTTTCTATGAGCGTGTGAACGCATCCTTTCCAAGACGCCATCTGAAGAGCGAGATCTGCGATCGCTAAAGCCAGCTGACACAGAAAACAGATCAATCAACTTCTGAACTGATCAGTGTTATTGATCAGGATCAAACATATTTATTGATCCTCGGAGCAGATGTGGTTTATTGCAACATCAGGACAGAACAAACAATGAAACATTAACACAACATATGTGTACCACTAATTTACGTAATGTAATGAAACTATAAAGTGTTTTTCGTTACCGGCTGGTTCAGTTCCTCGGATCATAAAGAACAGGTGTGAACAGTGTTACCTGTGTGACAATGATGGGCGACAGATCTTTGAGGTTCTGGATGTGGGTCAGCAGCGAGTCTCGAAGTGCATTGTGGGTCTCAGGAGGAAGCTCGTAGAAGGATGTCTGGATCTTCATCTTCATCGTCTGAGCAGCAAAATAACACGACTCCACGTCCTGTTTGCACTGAAGCAGCTGGTCTGAGATCTCCCAGGCATACATCTGAGGGACGGACAGGAAGTGATGTCATTACCCCTGTCAGAGTAAGAGTTACGATCCGGATTCATGATCCGACAACATCGATTAATAACTAAATAAATGTGAGTGTCAGTTTGTGTTTGATTAGCCACACACACAGGCTTCAGTCAGACTCTCACAGTGCTGTTTTAACCCTAACCCTTTCAATATACAGTCACAGATCGTCTTTATATACAGTCACTGATGGTCTTTATATAAAGTCGCCGATGGTCTTTATATACAGTCACTGATGGTCTTTATATACAGTCACTGATGGTCTTTATATACAGTCACTGATCCCCCGGTCCCTATTTGATTCTGGTTTGAGCTCCGCCCTGAAACTAAATCTCACTTTAGTTTCACTCATTGAGAAAGAGCGAGAGAGTGACATCAGAGCTCCCTGTCACATTAACATTATATTTAATAACTGATTGTTTATTCTATCAGATGAATAAATAAAAATGATTGACAGGGTTAACTCTGTGTATTCATTGATTATTGTAATAAATGATAAGAAGGACTGAATAAAACTATTAAACCTGTTAATAGTTTGATCTTTAAATCCAGATAAAAGTTGTGATCTTTTGCCTGGAGTTTGGTGAACAGCTGTTCGGGTTAACCCTAACCAGAGATAAACACTGGTCATTGACTTAATATAACTTAAACTGCTGCGGTGAAGTTTACTCTCTGACGTCACGTAACTATATGACGTCAGAGAGTAAACGTCACCGCAGCAGTGGCACCAGTCAGGCTAACATGCTAAAGGAGCTAGCACACCGGGCCTGATAGAACCTGAAACACGGAACATTCGTTAGAAACTGCGACATTTACTCCTCAACACCGCAGCGTGTGTGTGTCTGTGTGTGACAGCACACAGCTAATCGTGCTAACACGAAGCTAAAGGTTTGCGTTTTCATCCATTCATTTAACTAGCTTAGCTTAGCTGTGATGCTAACGGGAAGCTGCGGCTCCTCTGAGACTGCGCACTTCACTTCTCCGGGTGTTTTCAAAGCGGGTCAACATTCACACCCGGGTCCGGACACAGCACATCAGATCCCCCTCAGACCCCCTCAACCCTCCGTCCTTCACCCTCCGGTCCCCCGGGCTCTCCCATTTTCTTACCGATCTTTGGAGTTCTCCGAGCCACACCGAGGCTCGCTCCTTCCCGGCCGGGTCCGGGTCGTGGTACAGGGCTTGGACCGCCTGGTAGACCAGGGTCAGGTTCGGTTTGCCCCCCTCCATATCTCGGCTCAGAGGCGGGATGAGATAAGGCAGAAATTAAAGCTACACGGCGGATCTGAAAGAGTCCTACACGGCCTGAGAATCGACCGCCATCTCGCACTGGCTTCCCGCATGCAACCGCGATTGGATCCCGACTGGAAACACAGACAGGAACATTAGTTCCGCTCATGACGTGAGGACTTCAATGGTCCGTTAAAAGTAAAATACCTTTAAAGTCGCTGCTCATTAAACTTAATGGACAAATACTAAAACTCATCTAACTTATGGACTAATTAACAGAACTCGATTAAAAAAAATAACAAGTTAAAAAATAAATTGTTAATCGACGGAACAGAACTATTTTTAATGTTAAAGTTTATTTGACTGTTATGATTTGAACTGCGTTTGTAAAATTATTCAGAAAAAAAACACTTTACCGCGAAAACAATTGTTTCACTTCGATAAAACCTGTTTTTCAGGGTTTAACTCTGTTTAACGAGCTGCTGTCACAGTCTAATGAATGACACAAAAACACAAACATTCAGAACGATGACACAGTTTTTTCATTATTTATTAGATATACAATCATTTTCATACAAAAAATTAACTTTGTTTTTCCTTGTACTTTATTTCAAATGTATCATTGATATTAAAGAACATTGTGCTGCTGACAGGATGTGAACTACCCATTACCATAACCCTCGGGGCTGTGGCTCAGGAGGCGGAGCAGTTTGTCCACTAACCAGAACCTGTCTGTCCCCATTCCTTATGCCAAAGTGTCCTTGGGCAAGATACTGAACCAAACTGCTTCTAACGTCTGTGACAGTGTGTGAGTGATGTGTGATGGAGAAAGTACATCTGCACATAGGTGAAGTGTGTGAATGGTAAAACTGTAAAGAGCTTTGTGTCATTAAGACTAGAAAAGATCGTATACAGATCATTTACCTTTCCTGATGGTGGCAGTGGATCATGACGTTGGACTGTGGATTATGGCATCTGATTGTGATCCTGATCGTGCTGGCAGCTAAACGTGGACTATTATTTTCATCAAGACTTCTTGATATATAATACGTCTCCTCAGATACTCGACCATCACTGACAATAATCCATCAGTTCATTGACCTTCAGTTCTGCTACAAAGTGTTTATTCTAATCAAAGCTGTAAATACTCTGATCTTTGTGATGTTCTCTGTTCCACGGGACATCTCTTCACTAGTGTCCGTCCTGGGAGACGGAATCCTCACGTGTGTCTCTGAGGTTTCTACCTTCTTTACCTGTTACAGGTTTTAGTAGTTTGACTCTTGTTGAGGGTTAAGGACAGAGGACGTCTCACCTTGTTAAAGCCTCTGAGACAAACTGGGATTTGTGAATATGGGCTTTACAAATAAAATTTGATTAGTTATTATAACTGTTAATTCCAACCAATGCTGTAAATACTCCCTAACCGCACCTGTGACTCTCTGAGCTTTATTTACTGTTAATAAAGTTTGCTAGTTTTACTCTCGTTGAGGGTTAAGAACAGAGTGTGATCAATAATAATTTATAATTAATTATTTATCAATCGATGAGGTCAGTGATGAATTATCAATGATCAATGATTCCAGACAATCTTATTGAAGATGAGTTCCTGACCTCTTCAGAGTAAAATGATTAAAACACAAAAAGAAGTGGATGTGTGGGAGACTTTTATTGTGAAAAACTCTGAGTGAACTTCCTCCAAACTGAGGTCGTATCATACCCATGCTTCGTCTAATCACAGTGTGGTTATGATACAGCCCCAGCTGTGAGGACACGTCATCAATCAATATGATCATTCTCTTCAAACACGATCAAATGTCGAGGGTCAAACAGGAAACAAACAATCAGTCAGTAAATCAGTCGATCAATCAATCAATCAATCAATCAAAGATTCATCAGATGAATTTAACATTTAGACAAAGTTAAGTTTAAATATACAGTATGTGTGTGTGTAAAATACCTTTGAGCTTGGTGTTTAACAGCAGGAAGGTTGTTGGTTTGAATCCAAGTTCAGTCTGTGTAGACTGAAGAGTTTACAAAGCTTCATATGTTCCTCCACATCTTCCTCTCTCTCGCTTCCTCCTCTTCGTGAGGGAGTAGAGGAGTGGAGCAGAAGAGGAGTGAAGCAGCCTTTTAAAGGACGATTGTGTTTATCTTGCTCAGAATAACGCTCTTTGGTTTCAGACCAGTTTAAACCAGTTAGGTCAGATTAGTTCAGGTTAAAGGGTTAAAGTTAATAATCTGTGGGTTATTGGATTTAATCTCTGTCTAATCTGATTCTGTGTCGATGTTTGAAGGATTATTGAAGACGGACGAAGACAATCTGCTCAGTTCCAGTTAGAATTAAACCTGCTCAGGTAAATCTGACACATCCGGATTAAATCTGACGCATCCGGATTAAAAGTGACTCAAGATTCTAATCTGTTTACCTGCTGTAACACAACATGTACTACTACATACTACTGAACTTGAATCAGTTTCACAAAATAACTATAAATAATAATGAATCAATAAATAAAATAAATAAATGTTGATAAAAAACCTTTATGGTGAAATGATCCTTTCATTTTCTTCTTACTTAAAAAAGTTAAATATTTTGAACATAATGTTGTTTGATTTATTAAATTTGTTGTATCAGTGGAACCTTCTTTTTAAGAAATACTCATGTAATGTTTTTTTCACATTTTAATAATCAGACATATTTTATGAAAAGACATTTTTATTCATCTGAATTCTTTTTCAAAAAAGTAAAATTCACTTGATATTTTTATTAAGTGAGAACCAAATCATTGTTTTTTCAAGATTCACTTTGACATAATGTACTGAAGCTAAACAAAGATTCAAGTAAAGAGTACAAAAGGCATTTATTATTTTATATTATTTGATATATTATATATAAAAATGTTTGACCTCATTTGTAAACTGGTTTGTTTATTATATTTAGGAAAAAATGTGGAGAAGATGAAGAGTTTTCTGAGCGAGTCGCTAAATAACGAGTAAATAAGAGTTTAATTATTTAATGAAGAATTTAGTTGTGAGGAGGTTAAACAGTTTAACAGGTTTAAATAATTAGTTTGTTAATAGGTTTAATGGTTTAACTCTGTTCATTTTAACATCGGATCAATCAATCGAACACAAGCCTACCCCCCTAACCTGCAGTGTGTGAGCGTCTGATGAAAACTGTCTACAAGGCAACTGAAGCTGTTCACTGAGGAAATTCAATTACGTTCAATATATCCATCCAACATCATCCATCATCCATCATCCATCATCTTGAGCTAACCACTCATCAAAATCACGACTGTTTCCCGTCCTGGCTCCTAAACGGTGGAATGAGCTCCACAGTGACATCAGGACAGAAAGTCTACACATCTTCCTCCAGACTAAGACACACCTCTTCAGACTAAAGCTTGGATAAAAAAATAATAATACAAAATAAAAAGTAGCGCTTTAGTAGCACTTACATGTCACTAACATGTTGCACTTTGTAGTTTGTCTTTCTTGAAGAAAATTGTACTTTCTTGATTCTTGTTGTTCTGGTTTGTTCCTCATGGTTGATGCACTTACTGTGAGTCGCTCTGGATAAAAGCATCAGCTCAATGTAATGTAATTCATCATCCATCATCATCCAACCATCATCCATCATCCACCCATCAACCATTCATCTTATATCTTTTTTACATAAACTCTGTTTTTATTTAAACTACACGTGAACTCTCTGCGTGTTTTGACAGCGACTGCTCAGCTTGTAATCAGATTAACCTTTTTCGGACAAAGGTGAAATGTGACGATCTTAATCCTAAAACTTTGGAAAAACCCTTGCAGCTAAATCTTTGGAGTAAGTGGTTTATGAGGGTTTATAAAGAGGATGAAATCTTCTCAGTGTTAGAAAGCTCAGGTTCATGATGGGGAAACACTTCCACCTGTATGAGAACGTTTCTAATGTGAGTCCCTTCGATGGGCCCCAGTATTACCTGGCACCTCAATGGGCTTTTCACCTGCAAACGATCTTCATGGGCTCCGTCCTGTTCGCTGGCACTCCTTTAAACTTTATTGTTCTTCTTGTGACACTCAAGTACAAGAAGCTCCGAGTCCCTCTCAATTATATCCTCGTCAACATCTGCTGCGCAGGATTAATCTTTGTGGTCTTCTCAGTGAGCCAGGTGTTTGTCTCCACCATGAGGGGTTACTTCTTCCTGGGTCCCACACTGTGTGCACTGGAATCTGCCATGGGCTCGATAGCAGGTAAATCAAATCAGAAGTTTTATGTTTTATTTTATTCCCTGTCAGCAGTAGGTAAACGAAAGTTCTCTTAAGTCTGTTAACCTAATGTTTCTGTCTTGAATGAACTCTTCAGGTCTGGTCACGTCGTGGTCTTTGGCCGTTCTCTCTTTGGAAAGATACCTGGTCATTTGTAAACCATTCGGAGCCTTTAGGTTTGGCAGTGATCACGCCGCAGGTGCAGTCGCCTTCACCTGGTTCATGGGGATCAGCTGTGCCATACCACCTTTCTTTGGATGGAGCAGGTACAACTCTGAGTGAGGTTTCATCTCACAGTGATGTGTTTAACATGAAGCACCTGAACGGGTCGTGTGTGTGTGTGTGTTCAGGTACATCCCTGAAGGTCTGGGTTGCTCGTGTGGTCCTGATTGGTACACGCACAACGAGGAGTTTCACTGCAGCAGCTACACAAACTTCTTGATGGTGACGTGCTTCATCCTTCCGCTCACCATCATCATCTTCTCCTACACTCAGTTACTGAGCTCCCTGAGAGCTGTGAGTTCAATCAATCAGTCAATCAATATTTATAGTCAAACATTATCGTCTCTAGACATTTAACATTTTAGTAAAACACAGTTATTGATGCACACTTATTTATTATCTATTGATAAAGGGGATTGTAGGAGTAATATAGAATTTGAGTATTGATTGTACGTATAGATTATAAGAGCTTCAAATGATTTAGGTTTACTATGTAAATAGAATGTCTTCAGTTTATGTCAGTGAAATAAGTTTAACATTATTTATATATAAATGTATGTGTATTGGTAAGTATATGCATGTGTACATAAGTGTCAATACTCTTAAGTTCTGATGATGTAGTATATGTCCCGTCCCCACCCCCTAACCCTAACCCTAAACTAACAAACCAACTTTTGCCACAACATCGCTTTTTGTCGTGTTTAGGTCGCAGCTCAGCAGACGGAGTCAGTCTCGACTCAGAAGGCAGAGAAGGAAGTATCGAGGATGATTATCATGATGGTCGGTTCCTTCATCACCTGTTACGGTCCATATGCTCTTGCTGCTCTTTACTTTGCTCACTCTTCAGACACAAACAAAGACTATCGACTCGTCACCATCCCGGCATTTTTCTCCAAGAGCTCTTGTGTCTACAACCCGTTAATCTACGTCTTCATGAACAAACAGGTGAGTCAAACGTTAAATTTCACCTTAACACACAGGTCAAGGCTACATGTAAAATGAAAAGTAAAACGACATGTAGGCAGACAGGTAAAAAACAAAGGTGAGGAATATCAAAATTGACATCTTCTGTTTGGCCAAGTGAAAATCATCATTCATTCTTCTCCAATGAGGACAACTTTGAATGTCCTTTATATTTTAAATGTCTGAAATGTATGTTATGTTTTTGTTGTTTCTTTTCTCCTTCTCTTTTTTTATTAAGTAACTGATCTTTTTTCTTAATTCATCAGTTTAAAGCCTGTATCATGGAAACAGTGTTTGGAAAGAAAATGGACGAATCATCTGAAGTTTCTTCAAAAACTGAGGCATCTTCAGTTTCCACAGTTAATTAATGTTTGAACAAATTAGAAGTGATGTCGGATGAAAAAGATTTATAAGCTACATTTTTGTCAAATACAAGCAAACTATTCATTTAACTGTAGAATTTTTTTAGACAAAATAAAAAATAAAATCTTATATAACTAGTTCAATTGTTATATTCTTTTGGTGCGTTTTTGGTGCAGCCATATCTTTAGCAAGGAAGGAGATGGATGGTTGAGGGACACAGCTCTTGCTCTACCAACTGAGCGAAGTAGACCTTATGGAAAGTAGTGAAAGGGGCTACAAGACAAAAAGAATCACCCACACTGGTTATAGGGGAGCTGAGCCTGTTAGGGTTAGGTACCTCCCCACACCATCCGTTGACTCGCTGGTTAGATAGAAGCCAAAGGCAATGCACTGGTGGACGTACGCCATCAAAGCTCTCCACTCTCAAATATCCCCTTTAAGTCAGATTGGGTCTGTTAAAATGTATTTCTTAGTTTTTGATAAATATATTTTAAAAAAGTGTAAAGTAAGATTTATTTGTTACTTGATAGATATTATCTATCCCTAACCCTTGATATTATAGGACACATCATCAGTAGTGGACCCCAGGATCATTCAGTGTTTTGGCCATTATCACTAAACACCCTCACCTGAGGAAAGCCCCGCCAGGGTGGATCAAGCCCCAGGGTGTGTCCAAATAGGTTTTGGCATATAATCTACTTTAAAGATTCTTATTAGGGTTAGGGTTAATGATTAACTGGTTAGGGTTGGGAGTAAGGTAAAGGTTATGGTTATGGTGAGTCTCAGCCATAGTGGAGATCCTGGAGGGGTGCAGTTGTTCGTGAGCAGCTGGAGTTCACATACTTGAAGTTCTGGGTTAATGTTACCTAGGTTAGCTAACCCTGTTTTAGGGGCAAGACCTGGTTAAGCGTATGTAGTTGCAAGAACGGAGGGTTAGTGGTTGAGGCTATTCTCCATAGAAGACTGGGGCGCATACTTACTCCCTGCTCAGCACAACCTATTTGTAGCACCGCTAGGTACCCTAGTCCGGCCAGTCAGGGTCGGGGTATCGGGGTCATCCTTCTGTTGGTTTTGGAAAAAGGGTCAAAAGCTGTGATTCTGAAAGCAAAAAAGTCCTAAACTGGGTCTCCCCAGGGATTAGCAGGACCAGCCCCGACTATGCAAAGCCTTCCAGGCCTCCCCAGGGATAAGGTAAGTAATGGCTGGGTGGGAAGAGCCAGCCGTGATGTACACTGCCTCCTTGGCCCCCCCCCAGGCACCAACCAATAGGCCCCCTAACAAGCCCCATACACTGCACGACCCCAGGAAACCCTAAGCACTGCCCTGTGTCACATGCACACATGCTTTCCTATCGTTACAACAGACTCATCCTGGGTTTCTCCATGATTGATCGAAAGAGCTGGTTATCTGTGGGTCTATTGTGGGTGTACGTGCTTTACTCGTGGTTTTAGCTGAGTTTGAAGTTTTATATTTTAAAAGGATCTTTATTAAGTGAACTCCCTCTTGGGATGGTAAATATCCTATAATTTTAAGTTGTGGTGGCTGGAGACATTTTTAAGAAAAGGGATGTTAATGAAACAATCCCATCATGCATTGGGAGAAGTGTGCCAATTGGTAAAATGATTAAATAAAAAATGTGTAACTTGTTTAAAATTTAATAATTATGACAAAAAACAGGTCAGAATATTAGAGTAAATTAGGTAGGACCCATCTATGTGAATTAATTATCTAATTGGTAAATAATTTTCCTCTAATTATCTGTCAAGTACATTAAGTTTCTATTTATTCAGTGTGGAGAGTGTTATTTCAATTTGACAACTTCCTAAGTGTTCTAGTAGGAGTTATATTTGTTTGAAAAACTCATAGATCCATAATCAATCAATCAATTAATTAATTAATTAAATAATAAATCAAAATCTTAAATTAGGGAAATCCCTCAGGATGGTATTTTTCTTATTGTTTTTAAATTTGTTTTGCAGATAAGAGGAGCGTAATTTAACAAAACCTGTTTTATAAAACAATCCCATCATCCTTGGGAGTAATGGACCAATCAGTAAACACGGTCTCTTTATTAAGTTAAAAACCTTTGTAATGTCTATAAAAAATATTTATTATGACAAGAATTTACTCAAAATATTAAAGTAAATTAGGTAGGGTCCATCCATACTGAATAATTCATTTGTTAAATTATTCCCCTGTAATTATCTGTTTCGTAAATTTTGCCGTTAAAAATTATAAAACATATGGGGCTAACCCTAACCCTAGTAGTAATTTTAAAATGTATTGTTTTTATTTTGATTATTTTATTATTTCCTCCTGGATGTATTTAAAAGGGTGGTTGACCTCAGGTAAGTGATCTGGATTCAGGTTTGAAGGCAGAACTCAGATCTGGGTTTGTTCGACCTCCTGCTGTGAATAAAATCTGCTGATTCTAATCTTGGCTCATGGTTTTTCTTGTGGTTTAGAAGTTTTGTTGTCAGGCTGTGTTTTGGATTCAGATTCCGGGTCCTTGGAGTTGGTCTTTTCTGGTTGACTCTTTCCAAGGGACCTGTGCTTTGTTCCGTCAGTCAGGTTGATTCTTTGTCCTGGTTTTGTTGGTTTCAGGCACAAAAACACAAGAGAGAAATCGTTTGGTTGGGGTATGTGAACCGTTTTCGTGTAAAGTAAGATTTCTTTGTAACTTGATCCGATACTTTTAAGGTTTTTAATATTATAAGACACGTTTTGAGTGTTGTTGCTGTGGTGTTGTTTTGTGTGGGTTGTTGTGTTGCTGACTTACTGCTGCTGTTCCACAGACCACCTGAAGGGGGGGCAGCAGCTGCTGGAGGAGATGTTGGTGCAGCAGAGAGTCTCTCTAGTGTCCCTGCTGGAGGAGCAGAGAATGCAGCAAGCACAGGAACAACAGGACCAAAACCTGAACCTGGTACTGGGACTCAGCTGAACCTGGACCTGGTCTCAACATACCCAGGATCTATTTGTCCAGCTGAACTTAACCTGACATCACAGTCAGGTCTCAGTGGTCACATGACGCTGGTTTAAATTCGTTAAGTTAACTCATTAAGTTCTGTGGGTGTGCACATTAAAGGGGCGGGGTTTACTGCGTATGATCAATCACACACGGACAGTTTGACTGACAGCAGAGCCGAGGATCAAACTGTTCCGAGGAGAACAAACATCCAGAATAAAACAAACAGTTATGTTGTTATGTAACAGTTATGTAATGCAGGAAGAACAGCTGGTAAAACATCTGGGATTGTGTCAAGGTGGAAGTTACAGCGCCCCAGGTGACATTTGGTAAAATTATATTAAGTAACCACAATATAATAACGTGTGTGAACGAGATAAACGACTCAGGGCCACGAGATCTGACTCCTTCTAGTTCTGTGTTCTGCCCCTTGTCACTACTGGTAGCATAAGGAGCTACCTGCAGCTCCATCAGGCTGCACAGGTAGTCCAGCTCCTCCAGGAGGACACATCCATACGTGTGGTCACAAGAAGGTTTGTATCTCCCAGCACAGTGTCCAGAGCCTGGAGGAGACACCAGGAGAGCTGGGCAGTAGAAGAGCATCAATCCAGCAGCAGGTATCTGCTCATTTGTGTGAGGAGACACCAGGAGACCATTACACCATCTCTCTCTCTCTCTCTCTGTCAGAGTGCATGCTGGGAGCGAGTGTGGTGAGTGCTGCTGCAGGCGGAGGTTTGGGCACGCCGACACGGTGTCACACTGTGTCCGGCTGTGGACTGCTCTGTCGAAGAGGTCAGTCTGGCTGCAGGTGAGGTTGTTGGCTACGATAGCGTGAAGTCTGCTTCAGGAATGAACAGCGCTGTGGGGATTTTTCTCGACAGCATAGACAAAGTGAATCAGCTACTGGAGAGTGGAGTTGTGAGTCAGGGCTCTTTCACACCTGTGTTGTCAATGATCAATCCTGCTTAAAAGGTCATGATCTCCAATGTGCCCCCAGAAAGAGCTGGCGAGACACGGACAGTTAATGTCCCCGATAAAGATGATCCCCATTTACTGTAAATCTCCAAACCTCAAACGTGTCGTGTCTTTCAGGGGACACGTGTTCATGGTTCTGAAAAAGAAAGCGCAACTGAATTTGGTTTTCAGGTTTAATATTCATGAATTCAGTCCCACTGTGCATGTAACATCAGGTACGATCAAGTGTTTCGGCTGTGGAAATGAGGCACATCTGATTCGCTCGTGCCTGGAAAGAGCCGGTCGGCTGCCTCCGGAGCGGGTCCCCCCCCCCGCCCCGCCTGCCCCCCCCCTCTTCCCGTTGAAGAGTTTTCTCTTTCAGCCATTTCTCTATAATCTTTAAGGTCTTTAACATCTATGTAAAGAGTCTTGAGATGATATGTTGTGATTTGGCGGTATACAAATAAAATTTAACATATAAACACGTGTTTTTCACATCAGTTTTAAAAAGTTTCATAAAAGATGAAACAAACTGAACAAACTTGAGAATATTTGTCTTCACAGTTTCTTCCTCATGTGATGAAACTTGACTTCTGAACATTGATAGAAAGAGGAAGAAGAAGGAGGAAGAAGAACCTGCTGAAATACTGACTTCAGTTAAGAAACTCAAGACAAAAACAACTGAGGTCACAACAGACAGATTTTATTTCTTTAGAAAATCTGAAAAACAAATCATCGATAATATCTGAGAGAAAAACAGTGATTGGTGAGAAGAAGTGCTCTGATTGGTTATTGTGTAATGATGCTGCTTCCTGATTGTGTTTTACAGACTGGTGGATTTCAGGCTGTCAACATTCAGGTCTTTGGCGACGAGTCCAGCAGTGACCGAGTGCATCTCCGCTCGATGAGCAAGAAACACTCGGACGGCTTCATCGCTGAACTTTTCAAAGTTAAAAACTTCTCTGAAAGTTAAACATGTTGATTTAATTAATTATAATTAATGATGAATAATTTGATCAATCTGTGAGAAAATCCTCAAACTGAATCATACCTGAACAACGGTCTGGTGAACTTCATTCTTCCCTGTTCTGTCGCCATCTTCAGCGCCATGGGAACCACCTCCTCCCACTTAGACCGAACACACAACCTCAGCCACCTGCGGAGACACAGCAGCCAATCAGGACGAGCGACGGTTTGAAGCAACTCAGCTTTTTTCTGGTTTCGAGTTCTCACCTGAAACGAATCTCTGCGTTCAAAACGACGTTCAGATCATAAACCTCCTGCATCTTCTTCAGGTGAGTCAGAGGAAGAGGATCCTGCAGAGACACACAGGTGGACTGAGTTGAACTGAAGTTCATTAAAGAGAAGTGAGGTGGATTAAAGTGCAGTGAAGTGGACTGAGGTGGATTTACCTCCTGAAGCAGGAGAGACAGGAACTCGATCAGCTGATGTGACGACATTGACTTCAGGTCGTTCTCTGTGAAGCTGTTCAGATCTACGGCCTATAGGGGGACACGAGACACGTAAGCATTTAAAAACTCTTCCTAAAGAAAACTAGTTCTCATCAAGTCCTGGTCTCACCTTGATCCACCTCTGACTCAGAGCAATGCAGGAGTCAGCCAGTGTGGTGTCGTACCTGAAACACAGCGATCAATGAACTGATCAATAATCTGATCAGGTTTAATGAGACCTGATGATGGACTGACAGGATCAACTTACTGAGGTTTGACAGGAGGCATCCCTGGAGTGAACATCCAGGCGTTCCAGTCCACCTTGTTCAGGACGTCAACCTGAGACCAAGAACAAACAACGTCTCTAAAACTGCTGCAGAACGCTCGGTTGTAACTCGAGGTGAAGAGACTCCACTCGGGAACATGTTCCATATGTACGAGGTGTTGTCAAGGTTCCTGGATATTTCTTTAAGATACACCAGCTTGCCCAGCCACGCCCTACACATATACACACGTATATATATATATTAAAACTAAATTGACGGGAGAATGTGTACACTTCCACACAAACTCTAACCCATGTTTACAAACACCTGGCTGGGACCAGGTATGAATGTGGCTCTGTACTTCCTTGTTTACTACTAGCTATACCTGGGATCTGGCCAGAAAGAGGGTCAACTAGCTTCGCTGACGATAATGTCCAATTCTGCCCTCAGGTTGGTCGTCATACTACACTGACATTTTTTATTACATGTTGGATGCCTTACTAAGAACTGAAGAAATTTAGGTTCTCTGAAAACTCCACATGGAGACTTTGGAAGTCGTCACTGTGTGTTCACCTGAGCTGCTCGTTCTCACCTTTTCTTTAAAGTATCTGAACAGGTAGTTCTTCCACTCGTCTGTCGTCACACTGCTGTAGGCGAACAGCTGAATGTACGACTTCACAAAGCCCATGAACACCTCTGGAAGAAAAATTTTACAGGGTAAGAAACGTGTTAATCACATAAATGATTGAAGAGTGTGTGATGTAGACGTGTTACCTGGACCTCCCATCAGCTCCTCCAGGTAATACAGCAGAGCGAAGCCTTTCTCATAAGGAACAGAGGAGAAGGCATCGTCGGGGTTGACGTCCTGGAGACTGGGAACCAGGTTAGTGAGAGGGTTGTTGACCCCAAACGTGTTCACCTGAGGAACAACACGTTCAGGTGAAAAGATGTAACTTTATGAGTGCAGGTTTAAAATCGACGACAGAGTTCATGGTCTCACAGAGTCCTGCAGGTCCTTCCAGCCGCCCATCGCCTTAAACTGTCGGAACTGTTCCCCCTTCATACGCCTGCCAATCATCCTCTCCAGGTACACCGTGTGACCCTCGTTCAACCTGGACACACGACAAGAGCATCATCACCACCGTGTTTGTGCGTTTTCCTAGGAGGTCAAGTCGAGCTCATGTAGCATGTTTGTTTACCAGAAGTGTTCCCAGGTCTTGTTGGTCACCAGGTTCCCGGTCCAGCTGTGTGAGATCTCATGAGCGATCACCTGACGTGAAGAACAACATGTGATGAATACATTAACATTAACACACTAACATTCACACACATGAAGCTGAATATGTGAACAGTGTCAGGTTTTAACTCACATTGGACAGAGATTTATCTCCAGCCTGTAAAGAGACAATTATGTTATCAGAGGTCCCATGATGCAATTACATGGGTCATGTGACGTGTTTATGAGTGTGCATGTACCAGCAGTGTCGGAGTGGCAAAGGTCAGACACGGGTTCTCCATTCCTCCGTATGGGAAAGATGGCGGAAGAACCAGGATGTCATACTGACCCCAAACATACGGTCCTGCCAAGTCCTCCGCAGTAATCAACATGGTCTCTGTCTGATGGGCACAGGAACATGAATAAGTCAATAACACAGGAACACATATATGTTATCATTAACCAGGAACATGTATACTTTATGTGTACTAACCTCAGAAAACTCAGACGCTGCCTTATCAACAAACTCTTTCTCTGACCACACTCTAGACCTTGGACCAATCACTCTGTTGACCAATCAGAACATAGATACTCTTTAACCAGCTCAGGGTTACATGATGACATCATTGAACAGGTGAGCGAGAAATTACCTGCTCTCTAGATTTCCAACCACGATCGCTATCAGGTAGGACGGCATGGCCACCTGAGGACAGATGTTATAATATTAACAACTTTAACGTTAATACTGCTTTTAATGTCAGTCGGTAAAAAAGACACTTCAGGTTGTAGAAGACAAACTGACCGGCTGTCTGAACCTGTAGATGATACGATTGTTGTCTTGAGGATCGACTTCCTGTCCGTCTCTCAATGCACTCATCACAGCAACCAGGTCCTTAGGTACAGACACCTGACGAGGACAGAGACACAATGAGAAATGGGTACAAACACCTGACGTGGACAGAGACACACCTGTGTTGGAAGACACTGGTTGGACAGGTGTGTTACCTGAGCGTAGTAGCTGTGTTTGACCGACGGACTGTCCTGACATGGGACTATACTCCTGCAGTGATGAGCCTGTGAGACAAGACAGAGGGCAACAGATGCTCACCAGGAAGAATCAGGTCAGAAATAAAAAATAACAATTGTATTTAAAATAAAAAGTGAAAAACTATTATAACAATTTAATGTGAATTCACTGATGGTTAAAGATCCGACTGTGAACCAGGACAATGAACGCATCACAGCAGAGACTTGGTACAAAAGGACAAGGGTAAGAAAAGAAGAAGAAGAAGAAGAAGAAGAAGAAGAAGAAGAAGAAGAAAGAGGAAGGACGTGTGGTCATCGTCTTCATCAGTTACACAAACACTGAGATGAAGAAACTCACAGAGCAACGTCTGTGTGAACATCTGTTTAAACATCGGTCAGCTGACGTTATGTGACCAATTGGAAGCGAGCATTCACCTGACACTGACTGAACAGGTACGGGTGTTTTTTCCCAGCAGTCTGTTCGGGTGTGAGCCACTGCAGAGCCATCGCAGACGGAGACGTCTCATAGGTCACTTCCACGATCACATGCTGCCCTCTGATTGGTCCACAGCAAAAACACAGTCACAACATGTTACACAGACAGAGAAGAAGAAGAAGCGGGTCGACAGGTGAAGTCACCTTGAGAGGTCAAAGGGCAGAGTGATGTCCAGCGGCGCCCCCTTGAAGCTGTGTTTGGGACCCAGACTGAAGCCAGCTGCTTGTCCATTGGCCGACACAGACACGATCTTCAGGTCTCTGGTGTCTAAAGTCTGCGACAGAAAAAAAGTACGATTACTAATGTGAATCTGCTGAGACTGACCTGGACTGACCTGTACTGACCTGGACTCACCTGTACTGACCTGGACTGACCTGTACTGACCTGGACTCACTCACCTGTACTGACCTGTACTGACCTGTACTGACCTGGACTCACCTGTACTGACCTGGACTCACCTGGACTCACCTGGACTGACCTGTACTGACCTGGACTCACTCACCTGTACTGACCTGTACTGACCTGGACTCACCTGTACTGACCTGTACTGACCTGGACTCACTTGTACTGACTCATCACATCTCAGCTCAAAGTTCGTCTTCACACAAACACGATAACGAGTCTAAAGTCTCATCTGCCTCAAACTAAACTTCAGAAAAATCTTGATCTTCTTCATCTTGACCAAAAATATTTCAATGAAATATTCACGAATAAACTATAAACTGTGAGAAAATCTCAGACTCGTACTTCGACACAATTAACTCTAAAAGATAAATTCTGGAATAACTTCTTAACACAGATTATGATATTGAATTTAATTAAATTTACTTCACTCTGATCTCAAATAAAAACTCAAAGTCCACGACCACACAAAAGTCTGAATATCAGATCAATAATCAATAACTTTGTTCAGATTAATCATTTATATGCCTAATCAGACTAATAAATCATCACCAGAGAATCTGACGTTTCCTGAACTCTGTTTAAATGTGTTGGAGAAAAGTCACTGATCAATCAATAATCCATCAATAATCACCTTCTTGTTCACACGTAACAAAAAGAATCGAGTTATTTGAACTGAACGATTCCATTTATAGTGATTTAAACTGGATTTAAATGAGGAATGAATTCATGTAAAACTTCACATTTAATATCTACAAACATCAGATTTCATTCGGAATTTTATCTTTAAATGATGTTTCTTCAGGTGAGTGTGTGTGTGTGTGTGTGTCACACTCACACACACACACACACACACACGCGCGTGTAGTAGTGTAAACATAGTAACTAAATGTAACACTTGTTTCCCTATTTAAATATAAACAACAAATCATAAATAATGTAAGTGTAAGTAAAACGGGAGCTCAGCCCGTTCAGAGTGAATGGAGCGTTAGCATGATGCTAACAGGCAGAGCACCGGGAGCCCCGGGCTCCGGGGACGTACCAGCACAGACAGTCGGTCCTGCAGCGCCTCCACGGTGAGCGACACCTGAGCTTTGATCACGTGGCTGTCGAAGTCCACGTGGAAGGTGACGTTCAGGTGTCTGGTGACGCACCGGGACGAGCACGAGAAGGAGGACGGATCTGAAGACATGTCGCTGGTTCGTCTGTGGAGACACTGAAGACACTGAGGACAGCACCGGGACATATACCGGAATATACAGCCACGTCCGGTACCGGCCTGTTCACAATAAAGGTAACCACATCACAGGCACAGCAGAATACATGCTTTTATTTTGAAACCCCGCAGATAAAGCAATAAATGTAATGTCATGTTTTTTAATCTTATGAACTGTTATTGAATCATTTTTTTAAATTTAAAATAAAAAATAAGATGAAATAAAATGATAAAAACATAAGTGAAGAAATCACAAAACATAACATTTACTCGTTTTTTCCCATCGTAGGTTACTTTACTTCTAGTGTTGAAATACTTAAACATTTTCTTTGTTAAAATGCAAGTTTGGTGTCAATGTTTCCTGATTAATCATTTTAATAAAATAGTTTTCACACTATCAATTATTAACTTTCTTTAATGTAAAAACAACTGATAAAAACAATATTATAACTTTATTTTATAACTTTAATGTTACTTTATAACTAATCATAAAATCTCATTAAACTTAATATATTTTACGTCATTAGACTTCAACACAAATATCAGCTTCATTCCATTCAAACCTTAAAAAACATACTTTTGTCTTAAAGATTTTTTACAAATTGTTACAAAGAAAAAAAGATTGTTAAAAAAGATTTTTGATAAATGATTCAATGACATTTTCTTAATTATTAATATAAAAACAAATCTGGTAACAAGTGAAGAAAAAAAACAACTTTATTGCATCATCTCCATTTCTTCTTCACATTAATTAGGAATGATGAGGCGTTCAGGGTCGGCTCTGTGGAATGAGTCATCACACGACAGGTCACCGTCACCTGCTGGTAGCCCCGCCCACAGAGGTAACTGTCACCTGTCGTTAGCCCCACCCCTCCCATTCAGTCACATGATTCAGTTAAAACATGCGGATTAAAAGAAAGACAGATCGAACAAACATCTGCAGGAAGAACAGAAGAGTAGAGCATGATGGGAAATGAAGGTGAGCTCAGAGTCCATGACATCACTTCCTCTTACAGACGACACATTTATAATTTAAAAAACAAAAACTGTCTGTGAAACGCTCATCCTCCGTTTGTACTTGTCACTTCCTGTTTCCCGTTAGGTGGTTTAGCGTTTCGACAGCTCATTGGACAACCAGTCCAGACCCTCGTACAGACCCGTCCCTTGCGTGGCGCAGGTCGCCTGAATGTGCCACTGACGAGACAACAACAGACCAAACAGCTGTTAGATACACCTCATATTAATACCAGGCTCTTATTGTGAAAGGATTAAAAGATTAGTCTTGAATCTTTTTATCAGAATCTTATGTTTTCAACTTTAATTAAAAAAAAGTTTTATTCTTTGACAAATGATGTAATTGTGATGTCATGTTGTTAACCTGTGTCATGAGATCATGACATACTGACAAAAATCAATCAGATGCTGACATGTTCAAGTAGAAAATAAATAAATGTATCAAAATCAATATCTGAGGAAACATCAAATTAAAATGAAGGGTTAAAATTCACATCTTGAGCATCATCGTCGTAAAACACAATAATAATTCAGGACGTTTTCAACAATCACAAAAAGCCACGGTCAGATTAGGTAACGTAGAACGTATTGAAGATTGGTTCTTACAGTTCGGCTGCGGAGGTTGTTCAGACCCAGTTTGTCAGTCAGTTCAGTGACACTCATCGCATTTGGAAGATCCTGTTTGTTCGCAAACACCAGAAGAACGGCGTCCTTCAACTCGTCCTCCTGGATCTAAAGAGAGAGTCAGAGGAAAACGTTATTCTGATGTGATGAATTGATTCCTGATCAACAGATGAGTAAATAATGATCAGACGCAGATGAATAATCTGTAGACGTTTTCTCACCATCTTGTTGAGTTCCTCTGCCGACTCTGGTACTCGCTCTCTGTCGTTACTGTCCACCACGAAAATCAGACCCTGCAGAGGTCAGAGGTCACACACAATCACGCTGTTCTACGTTCTCATCAGGTTCAGTCTTACAATCAGTGTTAAAACATGTGGTAACTAATGTAATTGTTGACAATGACAATGACACATGACAAGAAAGTCTTGAATCTTGAAAACTGTGGCAGGAGGGTTCTGGTTCTTAAACCAAGGTGAACCTGGCGCAAGTTTGGACGTCGTCAGGTCCCTGCAAACTTCTCAAGACATGTTCAAGATCAGGTTCCGGCTCCAGACCGAACCAACTGCCTCGGTGGAAAAGAGGTTAGTTCTGGTTTACATTCAGGTTCAGTACCTGTGTGTTCTGGAAGTAGTGTCTCCACAGAGGTCGGATCTTGTCCTGACCACCGACGTCCCAGACCGTGAAACAGATGTTCTTATACTCGACCGTCTCCACGTTAAAACCTGGAACAGACGCAGCGTTTGATGAGCTTTAGTCTGAGGTTCTGCTTAGTTCTGATTGGTTCTATGTATACATTTGTATAACCTAAACTAAACGCTCATGTTTGTCAATAAACCAGAATAAAGGGGTAAAGTACTGAAGGTATGTTAAAACAAACTCACATTTTGATCCTGAAGATTCTTAATTTAGAAACAATAAATTAATCTGGCGCCACCTTGTGTTAGCAATGCGTATTTCACAGCATGTGACAGAACTAACCCTAACCCAGGACACAGCGAGATGACGTCATCAGCACTGTTGGCTTTCTGCTGCAAAAATAACTAATGTTTTAAATATTTTAATTTTCATCCTAGATTTAAAGAATCATATCCACCAGCAGGGGGCGTCGGTTCAGAGGATTAGCACAAGCATCCATGTTGTAGGTGAAGGTGTTGCTATGACAATAATATTTTGACAACATGCAGACCAACATCACCCATTTGTTTTTTTACAATTGTTGGTTTGTTATTGATTATTTCATTTTCATGGTTACCGTGGAGACGAGTCCTACTCCATCTGATTGTTTACATTGAAGACTTGATGTAAACTTCAGTTCTGATCAGTGTTTGTTGTTAACGTGTAAAGTGAACGCAGCTCAGCTGGAGAGAGGAGGGAGAACATGTGGCAGGAAAATACAGAAGAGTACAAGGACACCCGATACTAGGGGTGTGCGAAATTAGGATAACGTTGTTTAATATCGCAATGACTTGCTAAGAATAAACAAACAGTCCCTGGCTTTGGACGCAGTCTTTAGCGGCTCTGTCAGTAATTTACTGCTCCTCTGTGTCTCTATCATTCGCGCTTCGCTGACTGCATCAAACCAAACGGAGCAACGCCAGCTCCTCCAGCTCCACAGACATTTACTAAGTTTATAAAGTCTGTTGTTTTTAACCAGACTGAGTTTACACATGTGCCCGATCACACTGTGTGTGTGAGAGAGACAGAGACATGTGTGGGCTGTTACTTCCCTCGGGTTCTGGGATCATAAATAAGTTTCATAATTCTTTTACATAATGAACAGCTCATAGTGTTGAATCTGATCCGGGACAAACGTGATCACGAGAAGTTTCCACAGGAGAATTTAGTCGGAGGAGGCGGAGCGAGATTTGATGGAGCTGCTTCTCTCCATCAAATCTCTTTTTTCAAATTCTGCGCACACACACGCGCGCGCACACACACACACACACACACACACACACACACACACACACACACACACACACACACACACACACACACACACACACACACACGTCAATCAATCAGGCGTCAATCATCTCCAATCCAAACTAATTACGCAATAACGATGATGATGTGTTTGATCAGCAGCTACAACACTTTCAATTAGTCAATAATCAATGTTTGGAGCAGTGTGATCGATCAGCTGGTTTCTTCCAGAGGATCTAACAGCTGATTATTGCTCCGGGTTGTTGCTAACTTACCGATAGTTGGGATGGTGGTGACGATCTCTCCGAGCTTCAGTTTGTACAGAATCGTAGTTTTTCCAGCTGCGTCTAAACCAACTGAAACAAAACAAACATCACATGTTTAATCACCGCCCCACTCCATCCTCTGAGGGTGAGTTAATCAAACAGTCCGTTAGCCTCTGAAGCTAACAGTTAGCTTCTGTTTAACCCTGTGGTTCAGCTCAAACTCTGTCAAGACTTTAGAACCGGAAACCAAATCAAATATGAGAATCACATTTGTCATAAAAACATAAACTAATGGAAGCGGGTTTCCGCCGGTTAGCATCAGAGCTAGTTAGCTTAGCCTCTCTCACCCATCAGGATCCTCATCTGCTTCTTCCCGAAGAACCGGGCGAACAGGGACGAGATGGTCAGGCCCATTTTACTGGAGAGTCCCGGGGGAGCAGCGGGCGGAGGTCGGCCGGTCAGTCAGTCCGGGAACAGCTGCTGAGGAGCTGAGGAGCCGGGGAGCAGACCGGGAACAGACCGGGAGCAGGCGGAGAAGAACCGGGGCGCGCGCAGCTCCTCCTCGGTGCCACGTCCAGGCCAACGCGGAATAAATGACGTCACGGCTTTGAAAAAACTTTATTGGTTTACAAATATTGAGGATGTGTTCACGGTCACTGGGAAATGTGTACATTGAAAAACAGAAGAAAACTTCGATTCAACAACATTCACTCATTCCACTTCCCAGGTTTAATTATTTAAAAAGGGTTTTTATGTTTCACTTAAAGTTCGTTGTGAAACAAATCAAACCCTCTAAAATCTTTCAAATCAAATCTTTATCAACCGCCACTGAATTCACTAACATCGTTCATTGTAATCATTTGTTTTACTGTATTATTTCTGTAGCGGGTGTCAAGATAAAATCTGATCAAACGGGTGGGTTTTAAAATCCCTGATGCCAGTGAACGCATCCGTGACTGCCCGCCTCCTCCTCCTGCTCCTTCACATCCGGTTCAGTCCAACATGGCGGCGGCTTGTGTCCGTGTTTTCTTTATTCTTTGACTCGTTTTTCTGACGGAACGTTTCTTCAGGTGAGAACCGGAAAGTTCGTGTTGATTTGATGACGAACAGGAAACATTAAATTCATTATTCAAATTTAATTAAATTTGAATGTTGATAAAAACATAATCAAACAGAAACCGAAGCTGTTTTTATTCACTTTATCAACATCTGAAATCTATCAATCAATGTCTGTGGCCTCGTTATTGGTCGATTTGTTTATTGAAGTAAAAGTTCTGTTATGTTTCATTTGAAAAACAAAATACTTTTATTATTTACCTTCCTGTCAAGCAACTGATCAATTAATCGATGAATCGCTGGAGCTCTGGTTGTGTAAATGATTATTATCAATTATTATCAATATTAATTATCAACTGATTGATCAGAATCTGAAACTTCACAGGTTTTCTGTGGACTTCCCCCTGAGTTTTGACTTTCAGGCTTCCAACCTGCAGAAACGACCCAGGGAGAAAAACACCAGCTCCACATATTAAATATGTTATATTGATTTGACATTTTGATTGAAAAGTTAATATTTGATTAAAGCTGCCAAGTAAATATATGATTATGAATATCAACAACTGATTCTATGAATGATTTCAGTTTATGTTGTTTTAATGATGATATTATGGGATGGACTGTGCTCTTCAGTTTTCACCATGAACCAGTTGTGGTCCTGATGGTGGACTGGTTGCCCGGGAGACGACCATGGAGAAGTTTGGAATGAGTTTCGGGGGCGGTCCTGGCAGGAAGGAGTTGCTGGACACCATCGAGTCCCAGAAGAAGCAGCTGGTCCAGTACCAGAGCCGCTTCAAGGACGTGGTCCAGGCCTACAAGAGTCTGCTGAAGGAGAAAGAGGCTCTAGAGGCAAGTCTAAAGGTCCTGACCGTGACCCAGGACCAGGAGCAGAATCAGGACGCCATCATCGTCCGCCCAGATCTTGCTGACGATGGCTGCTCGTTGCACAGCGAGGACAGCGTGGACACAGCTGTGTCTTTTGACATGCCCACTGACATCAGAGGTGACCAGTCTGAAGAAGACCAGGGAGACCAGGGCGGAAAACTCAACTCAACAGTACGTTTGAATGTTTGAAAGACTTTCTAAAGAAGCTGCATCCCACTTTATGATTGAACTTAAGGTGTGAGTAAGTTGGGTATAAGGTGTGAATAATGCGTGAGTTAGGCGGGAGTAAGTTGGGAGTGGTGCAAAACGTGATCAATCAGCTCTTTCACATTTCTTCCTACAGTCGCTGAGAGCAGAGCTTGATACCAGCAATGTAGCAGGAGAGACTCTGCAACAGACCACGCCCCTCCCAAGCGTAGAGGCGGGCCGACGAGTGGCCCAGCTGAAGAGCCAACTGAGCACGCTCACCAGCGCTCTCGCCACAGTGACACAGGAGAAGTCTCGGATGGAGGCAAGTTTCCAGGCCGACAAACGTCAGCTGAAGCAGGAGGTGGACGAGCTGCAGGAGCACCTGGTCGTTGTGACGACGCAGCAGGAGGCGGAGCGTCGTGCCCTTCACCAGCAGCTGGCCGAAAGTCGTGCTCGCATCATCACGCAGCAGCACGAGCGGGAGCAGGAGCACGGCGACCACGTTCAGCAGCTGCGAGAGCTGCAGAGGATCCTGCAGCAGGAACGAGACCTTCGACAGGACGCAGAACTCCACCTACAGGATGCCAACGGCGCCCTTCTCATGACATCACAGGCCGTAAACCGGGGGGCGGAGTCCGAGGCTCACCTGAACCAGGTGAGGGAGGAAAGAGATGAGCTGAAGAGGAGGCTTCAAGTCACAGAGGCAGACCAGAAGAAACCAGATCCCAGAGTCGACAAGCTGCAGCAGGAACTGACAGAACTGAAAAAACACTTCCAGAAGCAGAACCATATAGAGACCAGGAAGGTAAGTCTGACCTGAACCAAAACCTGATTCAGACTGAGACGAGGAAGGTACCATTCAGATCGGTTTTGGTCTCATCAGATTTTGGTCCTCAGAGTGTCTCAACACTGTCTCTGTATTTTCAGGCTTGCGAGGCTGAGGAGCATGCTCGTGATCGTGCTCAGGCTGCAGAGGTCAGGGTCGCAGGTCTGGAGCAGCGAGTCTCTGAGCTTTCTGAGCTGCTCGGCTCTTGTGAAAAGGTGAGGCAGCGTGACCAGCAGGCTGCTCAGAGACTCCGAGACCGGATCCTTCAGCTGGACACTGAGAACAAAACACTGGCCATCGCCGCTTCCAGCAGGTCGACCTCTGACCTCGGTGTGGACGAGTCACAGCTGGATGTCAATGTGCTGAAGGAGAAGCTGGAAAAGGTGAAGAAGCTGCTGCTGTTGGCAGCTCAGAGGAACCCAAACCAGAACATCCTGGACCTGACAGAAACCGAGGAAGAGCCGGGCAGCGACAGAGCGTCAATGCTTGTTTATCAGCTGGAGCTGCGGCAGCTGAAGGACGAGTTTGAGCGCTACAAGCTGCGAGCACAGGTGGTGCTGAAGAACAAAAACACCAAAGATGGCTGCCAGGCCAAAGAGCTGGAGGAGGTCCGGGACCAGCTCTCAGAGCTAAAGGAGAAGTACATCAACCTGAGGATACAGAGCGACGAGGCCAAAGCCCAACACTGCCGCGAGCTGGCGGAGCAGCAGCAGGCGGCAGCAGCACTGCAGCAGAGCCACAAACAGGAAGTGGAGCGGGCAGTGGTGGTGCATCGGGATGAGCTGCTGCGACTAGAGGCAGAGTTGCACAAGCAGAGGGAGAGGACCATGGCGCTGCTGGACGAGAAGGACCAGGAGCTTGAGAGGCTGAGGGCTGTTGCTGCGCTCGGCCGCAGAAATGACTCCTTCGAGGTAAACGATGATAGGCAAGAGCCTGAGTCCGAGGGTGAAATCACCGGCCAAGCCTTGCAGCGAGTTGCGCCAGCTGAGCCCACGCTGCTGCTGTATGCTGAACAGCTGGCCAGGAAAGATGTGGAGGTTGGTGGCCTGCGACGGCAAAAACACCGACTGGAGGAGGACATCCACCAGCTGCAGGCCAGGCTCATCGCTAATGGAGAACGACATGACGAGGAGGTGACGGAACTGCGAGGACATGTCGACAAGCTGATCCGAGACCAGGGCAGAGAGGGCGCCAACATGGAGTACCTGAAGAACGTCATCTACAAGTTCCTGACGCTGCAGGATGCCAGCGGGAGGCATCAGACACTCACCGCCATCTTGACCATCCTGCACTTCAGCCCGCAGGAAAAACACCACGTCCTCCGGCTGCAGGGGGTAACGTGGTGGACCAATAAGAGAAAATAAAACGCCTGAAGAAGAAATCGTCATCTGCTTGTAATTTCTTTTCTCTGTGACGAAGGGAAAGCTCCCAACAGTTTATACTCAGTCTTTTTGACCCTCTTTGATGCCATCGATTTTTCACTTCCTGGATGATTCAAAGTTTGCTTTAAATTCTGCTGTCGAACTGAACATACATGAGTACGTATGTATGATGACATCACTGATACATATCTCTGAAATCAAATCATTGATTTGTATATTTTTGATTCTCTTGGTGAAATTAAAATATTTTTCCTCCTTCACAAATTCTGTTTTATTTTGTTCTTAAACTCAAATGTTTTCTTCAATTGTGATTTTGTTGTAAGGTGTTTTTGATTTAAATAGCCACCTCCAGTAGAGCTGTTGTGTCATGTGATCTTAACTGAAGGTCAACACACGTGTATCATGAGATATCAGGAAATGAAGTCGTCGTCAGAACACACATGAACTGACATAATTTAGTTTTTCATTTGATTTTTATCGAAACAGGTCCGATAAGTTACATGAACGTTGTAATGACGGAGCAGCAAGAGGTTCAGGTGGTAAGTTTCACACAAACATAAATAAACCTATCACATGTTGGACAGTCAACATGTTTACTGTTAAATCTTTCTGAGAATAACGTTTTATTTAGTGCAAAAAGTCTCAATAGCTTAAAAGTTGTCATACCACGAAAAATCTCATGAAATATAAACTTTTTTATCACAACTTTACAAATGATCTGATTCATTTTTAATGTGGAAACATCAGAAACACAAGCAGAGAACATAAAGAACATTCACTGTTTCAGTGTAGTGTGTCCTCAGTGTAGTGTGTACTCAGTGTAGTGTGTCCTCAGTGTAGTGTGTCCTCAGTGTAGTGTGTCCTCAGTGTAGTGTGTACTCAGTGTAGTGTGTCCTCAGTGTAGTGTGTCCTCAGTGTAGTGTGTACTCAGTGTAGTTTGTCCTCAGTGTAGTGTGTACTCAGTGTAGTGTGTCCTCAGTGTAGTGTGTCCTCAGTGTAGTGTGTCCTCAGTGTAGTGTGTACTCAGTGTAGTTTGTCCTCAGTGTAGTGTGTACTCAGTGTAGTTTGTCCTCAGTGTAGTTTGTCCTCAGTGTAGTGTGTACTCGGTGTAGTGTGTCCTCGTGTAGTTTGTCCTCAGTGTAGTGTGTACTCGGTGTAGTGTGTCCTCAGTGTAGTTTGTCCTCAGTGTAGTGTGTCCTCAGTGTAGTGTGTACTCAGTGTAGTGTGTACTCAGTGTAGTTTGTCCTCAGTGTAGTGTGTACTCAGTGTAGTGTGTACTCAGTGTAGTTTGTCCTCAGTGTAGTGTGTACTCGGTGTAGTGTGTCCTCAGTGTAGTGTGTCCTCGTGTAGTTTGTCCTCAGTGTAGTGTGTACTCAGTGTAGTGTGTCCTCAGTGTAGTTTGTCCTCAGTGTAGTGTGTACTCGGTGTAGTTTGTCCTCAGCGTAGTGTGTCCTCAGTGTAGTTTGCCCTCAGTGTAGTGTGTCCTCGGTGTAGTGTCCTCAGTGTAGTTTGTCATCACTGTAGTTTGTCCTCACTGTAGTGTGTCCTCGGTGTAGTTTGTCCTCAGTGTAGTTTGTCCTCACTGTAGTGTGTCCTCGGTGTAGTTTGTCCTCAGTGTAGTTTGTCCTCAGTGTAGTTTGTCCTCACTGTAGTGTGTCCTCAGTGTAGTTTGTCCTCAGTGTAGTGTGTCCTTGTGTAGTTTGTCCTCAGTGTAGTGTGTACTCGGTGTAGTGTGTCCTCAGTGTAGTTTGTCCTCAGTGTAGTGTGTACTCGGTGTAGTGTGTCCTCAGTGTAGTTTGTCCTCAGTGTAGTGTGTACTCGGTGTAGTGTGTCCTCAGTGTAGTTTGTCCTCAGTGTAGTTTGTCCTCAGTGTAGTTTGTCCTCAGTGTAGTGTGCTCTGATGTCTAATGCGGTCTCAGGTGGTCTGATGTTTAAACATTTGGTCTCAGGCAGACTTAGTTGGTCTCATGAGGTCTCAGTTGGTCTCATGAGGTCTCAGATGGTATCATGAGGTCTCAGGACTGTGTGCAGGTCTTCAGGAAGAGTCCTGATGATCGAGTTTACAAAAGAGTCCAGTTTTTCTAAAACTCCGTCCTTCAGCTGCAGCTGCTGCCTTTGAGCTTTATTCTGTAAAATACAAACACACTTCTTGTCCATTACCTCAACTTTGACCAAGTCTAAATCAGAAGTCATCTGGTCTCCTGTGGTCTCATCTGGTCTCCTGTGGTCTCATGTGGTTTCCTGTGGTTTTGCATTGACCCTGATTTACTCACCAGTTTCTCCCTGAGCTTCAGAATCAGGTCGACGATCTCAACCTCAGATTTGTCTTTGGTCCAACCGATCAGGTCCTGGAGACCAACGCCAGAGTCCAGAAGTTCAACAGCTGACAAACGTGTGGTGTCATAAACTAACATGTGATGTCATAACCTAATGTGTGATGTCATAACTCACAGCGTCACAGATGATCTCCAGGTGGAGACTCTCCAGTTTCTGACTCATCTCTTTGTGGCGGTGGCGATACCAACCGTCAAAGTTCGGAGACCTGAAAAACTTCCTGTTGAGTCAAGAAGTTGATTTCAGTTTTCAAGCCCGAGCACTGGAACAGGAAGCCGAGCCAGCGACACCCGAGCGACTCACCTGTACAGTCCTGTCCAATCACCTTTGAGCAGCGAGGTCAGCTGAGGTCCGGTGTGATCCAGAGTCGACATGAACTCGTCCTGACTGAACGGCCGAATCAGAGGAGGCGTCTGAAACGTCACGACAAACGTCAGGCGACATCTCCTGAATGATAACATCATCAATTATGATCCACTTCCTGTTTACCTTCCAGGGTGTCACAGATCTCTGCAGAGGCATCAGACTCGCCATGTATCGCTCCTGAAAGACAAAACTCAGGCTTATTGTGATGACAGGAGTAGAGTTCCTGCTCTGTGATTGGATGTTTAGATTTTCAACAATCATCACATTTTATTTGTCTCATATTCAAGAAATCACAGTTTGTCTCATAGATCTTAACGATCTGATAAACATGATTTAAACCAGTTGAGGGCGGTTCCTTTAAAGCTAATGAACTGTTCTAGTCTCTGTGATAAAATGTGATGGTCGATAGTGTTGAATGCTGCACTGAGATCCAACAGGACGAGGACAGACACAAACATCTGAAGCTATTAGAAGCTCATTAGTGACTTTAACCAAGGCTGTCTCTGTGCTGTGATTGGCTCGAAACCCCGACTGAAGGTCTTCATATTACTTTCGTGGAGAAACTCTCACAGCTGATTGGCTACAACCTTCTCAGGAGTTTAGACAGGAAGGGGAGGTTGGATCTCGGTCCAGGGGTTTGATTACAGCTCGTTTAAAGGACTGTGGCACATCCTGATGATAGTGACAGATTGATTGTGTTCAGTAACAAACTGTCAATTAGGGGCCGAAGTAATTTTGTAGGAATGGGATCTAAGATACAAGTTGTTGGTTTAGAACATGAGGTTATTCTGGTCAGATGATCAGAGGTGATCAGAGAGAAGCTGTCTCAATAATCGGTAAGATTCTCAGCAGTTTCTGAGATTTGTGTTCTTGATGGTGTATTAGTACCAATTGAGGGCAGGAGATGTTTGATTTGATTTCTGTATCATTAAAGAAGGTCATAAAGATATTGGTCTTCAGGGATGGAGGGATACTGGGTTGGGTGGAGGTGTGACTCTCTTCTCTTCTCTTAGTGTGGAGTAGTAGGCAGCTCTTGCTTTGTGGAGCCTTCTTATGAACTTTAACACTATTCTTCAAGATATTTTCAACACGGTTGCTGGAGCCACTTCCTTTCTAGTTGTCTTGACATTTATTTCTAAACAGTGAGAAAACTGAAGTGTCCTGTTACCTTTGACCTTCATATTCTAATCAGTTCATCTTTGTGCGTCCAATGATTGGTCAAGCTGACAACAAAACATTGTGACATCACATTTCTCACCAGAGGGATGATGAAGCTCTGAGTGAGTTCTAACAGGTGTCTCCTCAAGATGGCGCTCTGCACCTCTGACGGCCTCTTCCTCTGAATCCCCTGAACACGCAGATGGACACACGTTAAACATTCATGTCAAGTGATTCATGATGTCATGTAACTCATGTTCATTTTACCTTCAACAGTCGTTTAATCAGAATTTTGTCTTTGTGAAGAAATGTCTTGTACGATGTGTAGATCCCTGCACACATCAACACACAAATACTGTGAACGCACACACACATCAACACACAAATACTGTGAACGCACACACACGCACACAAATACTATGAACACACACACACGCACACACAAACACACAAATACTGTGAACGCACACACACATCAACACACAAATACTGTGAACACACAGGCACACACATCTATGTACAACTATCTTAGTGAGGACACTCAATGACATAATACATTCCCTTAACCTTAACCATCCCAACTTAATGACTAACCCTGATTCTAACCCTAAACTCTAGTCTTAACCCTCAAACCCTCAACCCAGGTTAGTGAGGACCAGACAAAATGTCCTCACTTTGTAGGTTACAGGTTCAAAAGGGTCCTCACAAAGACCTCTGTACAAGTCCACTCACACTAGTTACCTGGTTTTGTGTCGAGTATCTTTAACTTAGATAATTTCTTCACCTTCACCTGTTTGGGTAAATCACCTGAAAGAAATCAGATCTTTAACTTTAACAATCAGTTCACATCCTGGATTAACCAACCATTTACTGTAACTGAGCTGTCACCATGGCAACACAGTGATGATAAAAGAAGTGATGATGAAGAGGAAGAAATAAAAGATGATAAATACCTGTTGTCGTGACGTCTCCCAGTCTGATGATGTGAGGCCACGACTGAAACGTCTTGATGAAGAACGGGTTCGTTACTCCAAGAAGAACGTTAGGTCTGACACACACACACAGTTGAGGTCACAAAGACACACACACAGGTAAGGTCTAAAACACACACACACACATACAGGTCAGGACACACACACACACACACAGTCGGTGACTCACGGCGCCTGCGTCCTCGTCGTGTATTCTCTGAATTCACTGTCATGAATCGTGAAATAAGGTCGAAAGTCGCAGCAGAACTTCAGAGGACTGATGGAGCTGAGGAGACACACACACTGTCACCACGGCAACAACACAAACACTGCTCTCTGATTGGCTGCCAGCAGCTTGTTAAACCTCTGATATCACAAAGATACAAAAGTGATTCTGATTGGACATTCAGATACCTGACGAGAGCCAACACGGTCTCCGAGGAGACGTTGGGAGATGGCGCCATGACAACCAGCGGTTCTCCGAGTAAGGTGAGCTCCCAGAGCATCTGCAGGTGGATCAGCAGCGACTGGAAGCTCCTGCTCAGAGGTCAGAGGTCACATTAGAGTCACAAGACTAAAACTCGTCAAATGACGAAGAACAAAAAGAATTGAGCTCTGACTTGAAAAGGTCCAGTTCGTGGAGGGTTGGCAGCAGAGTCGGAGCCGGCAGGACGTTCTGAGGAAATACAAATATGAGTATGAAACTTTATTCAAAACAGAATGAAGGACAAACAGTTTGACCTCTGACCTCTGTCGTCATGTGTCTGACTGGACTTCCTCCTGGTTTGTCTGTTTTGGAAGGAATCCTCACCTGGAAGATCAAACAGTAACAAACTAACATTATGTCACGGTAGCTGATGAGTCACATGACGACCTGAACACGTTTAAGTACTCAGCTGGTTTCATGCTGCCACCTGGAGGCCAGTTTCAGTCTCACACTCTGGAGTCAAACAATACAATATCAATGAGCCTCACCTGCTGTTGCCATGGCGACTAAAGACAACTCTTGTGTTTAACTGTTAGTCAAATGTAAGGCCACGCCCCCTCGACTAACCTGTAAGGCCACGCCCATCACAGGCAGGTTGAGAGTCAGTCCAGGTGTGGGCGAAGGCCATTGGTCGATCTCATTACAAACTGTGAGGGCGAGTAAAAGAGGTCAGGTGACGTTTCAGCGCGCTGCTCTAAATGGTTACAGGTTATGATGTAATCATGACATCACCTGCTTCGAGACACTGGCTCCAGCTTCTCAAAAAACTCAGGTGCGATGATCTGTAGCAGCGAGTGGAACAGGTGAGTGTACGGTAACCTGGACACGAGCACGAGAGACTGTAACACAGATGGTCACGTGATTCAGAGCTGTCAACCAAACTGAACAGATGTGAAGAAGCTTTTATTGTGAAAAGCCTGATCTGGTTTCTTGGAACCTTTCGTTTCACCTGGTCACAGACTAGCACCTGGTCACTGGCTAATATCTGGTGAAAGACTGATCCTCACCTTCTGGAAGTATCCTCTCTTCACTGAAACATCCTTCACTTGTCTGAAATAGACGTAACCAAAGAAATGGGACGCTTCTCTCTGAATAAACAAGAGAAATCAATCAATAAGTGAGTCAGTCAGTCAGTCAATCAATCAATCAGTCAGTCAGTCACCTGCAGTGTGACAGGAGCGTCTTGGTTGTAAATGTCGTCTTTGAACCGTGAAGATATGCGACCCACCGACTGACGCAGCCTGAAGCTGAACTGAGTGTCCCCGAGGCATCCTGGGAAATAAAAGCTCATATGAACTATGTCTAAAATTATTTACTAACATTACTAGAGAGAAACTAAACACTGAAAAGAACATTTTCTCTTCGACCATCTTTAATCTTTAAATGTAGAAATAAACGTGTTTGTGATGCTCTGTTCATATTTACATTTATACGACATGAGGTTGGGCTGTTCGTGTACAGTGACCATCAGTACCCTACTTTTCACAATGCCTTGTATATCATAGGGTATAAAAAAAGATTTCTCAACATTGTGGTGACACCACAACAAAATGGTGATTAGTAAGTGAGTTTTCACCTGAGTACGAGTCGGGGAAGGACAAGTAGCAGATACTGGTTTTCTGACAAGAAATCACAAGAAACAGGATCAATAACATGATGGAGTGATGATCAGAGATGATGAAAGAAAGATACAAAACTTCACCTCCTTTTCAGTGAGTTTCACATCTGGAGGAAACATCAGCTTAAAAAACACAAACAAAACCATGAGGTCAGTTTTGTGACAGTGCACATCACACTGCGTCACTGATGACATCATCAATGTTCTACTGTTTTAACCACAGACCAAACCTGCTCTGTTCATTTTCATTGAGCTGGAACGTGTCACAGTGTTACATGAATCTTCATACACACATGTATGTTACATGTATCTTCATACAGACATGTATGTTATATGAATCTTCATACAGACATGTATGTTACATGAATCTTCATACAGACATGTATGTTACATGAATCTTCATACAGACATGTATGTTACATGAATCTTCATACAGACGTGTATGTTACATGAATCTTCATACAGACATGTATGTTACATGAATCTTCATACAGACATGTATGTTACATGAATCTTCATACAGACATGTATGTTATATGAATCTTCATACAGACATGTATGTTACATGTATCTTCATACAGACATGTATGTTACATGAATCTTCATACAGACATGTATGTTACATGTATCTTCATACAGACATGTATGTTATATGAATCTTCATACAGACGTGTATGTTACATGAATCTTCATACAGACATGTATGTTATATGAATCTTCATACAGACGTGTATGTTACATGAATCTTCATACAGACATGTATGTTACATGTATGTTACTGTTGAATTGAATCTATGTTTCTTTATTAAATTAAAACTTTTATTCACATTTTAATGTGACGATAACTTGTTATTAATATACATTTTATTCATTTTCACATAAACAGATGAGATCTGATGTAACAAGTCGAATCAGTTATTATTAGTTATAATCATATGAATTACATGATGCTAACGATGCTAAGCTAACGATGCTAAGCTAACCTCCACAGCCTGTCCGAGCTCCAGGTCGAAGGTTACGACACACACACATTCCAGCCAACAGGAGAAACGGGACCAGCGGCTCCTCCCGCCGTCATGACGCGGAGAACCGGCTCCGTGAGGCGGGTTCATCTTCCATCAGGACCCGGTCCGAGCTCTGAGCTCCGCGTCAGTCCTCGAGCCACAGTCCCCTGGTGGACAACTCAGGCACTTCAGCTACAACGACACAGAGCCACGTGATCTGCACCGGTCATACGATCCCTGTGCTAACGCAATGCATGCTGGTTATAACGCAATGCACGCTGGTTGTAACGCAATGCATTCTGGTCCTAACGCAATGCATGCTTTTTAGATTTTTTAAAATAAACAAGAGGCATAAATGATATGTATAAAACAGTTTGAATAGCGTTTTGCTTTGATATATAATATATATATATATATATATACATATACATCATTTATATATGATTGTGTGAAGCTAGATAACCTCTGTCTGTTCTGTTATTTCATGTGTGTATTATTTAATGTTTCTAATGTCTTTGGAGGAGATTTTGAGAATAATATATTTCTATATCTGTCTATATATATAGATATAGATTTGGAGAATAATATATTACTCTATATTATTCTCAAAATCTCCTCAAAAGATTTCATTCTTTAAATATGATCATTATTTTTTATATAAACGCAGTTTTTCTTGAAATAACTTTCTGTCACTGCAGCTTCTCTACAATTATAACAAAAAATCTGGTTTCAAACATTGAAAGTGATACTTTATAACAAACAACGCGATATGAATTAAATATCAAATTAGTATGGGTTAGGGTTTTTCATTTGTAGTTTTCATCCAAACTCTACCTTGTTTTTGTATTGTTTTTGGAAGCAACGCTGCCCCCAGTGGACAGAGATGATCATGAATCATTAGCTTTACATTCTTGACTGTGATTTTCTCTCAGAGTGAAAAATCAACACAAAGCATCTGAACCTGAATTTTTGTCTTTAATGTTTGTTAAACCGATTTGAATCCACAGAGTTTAGAACAGGTCATTTGACACAGATCCGCTGTGAGCTCACCTGACTGCTGCTCAACAGGTGAGACCCCCTCACTGATTTTATATGACAGGAAAACAGCTCCCCCTGCAGGCTCCATCTACAAAAAGCAGCTTTAACCAGGGTACCTGGATCACACCCGGACCTGGACTCAGGTGCGTGTTGAGGCCGTGTCCAGAGGAGCAGCAGGAATGTTGTTGTTCATTCATGACAGAACAAGAGCAACTGCTCGCTGTAAATGAGCATCACATGACTCACGGTCCTTTGTTGTGTGATATAAATCTTTGTGGCCGTGTTGTTGTACGAACCAGAGTCTCAGTGATTCTGGTCAGAATCAGTCGTTTTGTCATAAATAAACTTCCACATATTCGTCTCGGATCAAGAAAAACTGAAACTCTAAAAAACACTGAAACATTCCATTTATGGAGCCTGTTTTGACGTGAGAAGACAAACTGCAGGTTTTTGTGTCCGTGTTCGTGTTTTGTGCGAGAGTTTCACCTCAACTCCTTAAGTTAGCACCATGTGATCCAGTGGGTGTGGCCAAGTCCAAGGCGCTAGGTTGAATCAGAGTCCAAGTGGTTAGTTTCTGGTCCATGAAGGATGTGAGTAGGTTCAGCAGAAAAATCACACATAAAATCTTTTCTTAATATTATTTTCTATTCAACATCAAATTCACTTTCATTTATATGTTTATTTTAATTGTCTTCATTCAGATTCCAAAATGTCTTTTTAAAATGTTGAAAAAACAATGTTTTATATGATGGATTTTTTTCTTGTGTTTAGATGAAAGATGTTTTTATGGCACTGTGACGTAAATCACTCTTCGCTCACTCTGAACATGGAACACCTCTTTACTTCTATTATCTTTGTTTTTAACATCTTTTAGCAGCATGCTAACATTGACTGGAACATCACGAGTAGCTAAAGCTTCAAACTGAGTCGAACATGCTGAAGAAGAGCAAAGACTAATAAACCCCCTCAACCAGTTTTAAAGCGATAATAAGCAGGAACCATCCAACCAGAAGAGACGGGAACCACACGGTCGACTGGATTTCAAAATAATATTCAACCTTTACAAACCTTACTTAAGTAAGTTTTTACCCCAACCTACCAAAATAATGGTAAAAATGTATCTTTTTAATTGTTAGGTAAAAATAAGTTTTGAAGGAATCTCCCATCACTGGTGCACTGATGACACTCAGTTGGTGGTAAGAAAGTTAGTTTGTGTGTTATACATATTACAGCCTCCAGGGGACACTGCTGGAGCTTCAGTTCCTGGCCGTTCCCGTCTCTGCTCCTCTACATGAATCCACCTGATGCCCAACAGACTCAGCGCTCAGCCCAAAGATGGATGCAACAAATCAGCGACGTAAAAACTCTATAAAGTGACGCAATCACGCAATTTTTTTCATTGCCACCGATACATGAACATGTGCACTAGCAGCTACGCCAAGCAACGTCTCCAAAGAGAAACAAAAGACGGCTCAAAATCTACAGCAAGCTCAAATACGTAGGACTACAACCATAGAACAGTAGTTTGGTCTTTTGTCATTAAAATAAAAGATTTAAGTTTACTTTCATATATAGGCAATAGAAAATATGTAACATCTCAATACTCCAATAATAACTCTGACATTAAATTGTGCTCATTTGGATTCTATCTCTTTACATATATTTGTATTAATTTTCATAGATATTTATACATACTTTTCCTGTTTTTTGCCCCTATGTTGTACTTACTTTACTCCACCTCCTGCTGTCGACAGTGCAAAGACCTCATCAATATGCTTTATGAAAAGAGACCTGATTCCCATGGCTGATGGAAGTGTGGAAGGCAATAAGTGGTTAATGAGAAGATGGTATGAGGCTGATGGTTAGCACCACAGAACGTCCAGAGGGATAATCCACTTCAAAACTCCAGAAGCGATGGTCCAGATCCAGAAGTCAAGGAAGGACCATCCACTCCAGAGGGTCAGAAGGGATTTTCCCAATCTTAGAGGGACAATCTGTTCCAGAAGTTCAGAGGGAACGATCCACATGAGAAGGTTAGGATGGACCATCAACTCTAGCTCTTCAGGTAGGACTATCCAATGCAGATTTTCAGGAGGGACAATCCTCTCCATAAAGTCAGGTGGATCATCAGCTGCAAATAAATAATTTCCACTCAACAACTCTAGAAGAAACAATCCACTGGACGGGACTGTCCAAATCTGAAATCTTGGATGGACAATCTGTTCCAGAAGTTAAAAATGAATAATTCACATGAGAAGATTAGGATGAACCATTAACACAAAGAGTTCAGGAATGAATTTTCCACTCTAGAACAATCCACTCCATAGGATCAGATGGGACAAACCACTGCAGATGGTAAACAGAGATCTTCAGCTATGCCATCCATCCAGGAGGTACAATGTACTCCAGACCTCCATGAGGGATGATCAGCACCAAAAGGTCAAGAGTGACAACCCCCTCCACAAATTCAGAAAGTATGATCAGGTCTAAGACTCTATATGGGACGATCCAGTCCAGGAAGCACTTCAGTAGGAATGTAATGAGTCAAACTCCTGATGAAACACAGAGTTGAAGAATGACCAACAGACAGACAGACAGAACCCTGTTAAGTACCAGAGGTCTTTCAGTCAGGAAACAGGAGACGTGGATCATGGTCCGGAGTTAATTTAGGTTTAGCTACTGAGACGCAAATCTGCTCAAGAGCGTCAAAAGTGTGGATCATTAGTTTCAAATTTCGAATCCAGTCCATTCACGCTCTGGTGGTTCAAAACCAGTCCACATAGGTCTAAGGGTAACTGGTCACCGCCTGCTTTTGGGCCAGGCGACGCAGCTCCTCTCTGATAGCCTTGATAAGCGAGGCAGAGGTGTGGGCGGAGGGCGAGGCGTCCTCTGGTGGATATTCTGGAGTTGGTGAGGTCAGGAGGAGAGGTGGTGCCGATGGGTCACGCAATGAGGAGCTGGGCATCTGGAAAACAGAGGAAGAGGAGAACTCAGGAAACGACAGCACCTGCGGGAAAATTAAGAGATGGTGAAAATGTATTCACAACACTTTGCTGCACTTTGTCAGTCACAGACAAAATGAAACCAACACAAGACTCAAAGATGTGCAGACGATTTACAAGTGAGTTTGATTTGGACAAAGTCAACTGGGACATTTTCACAAGTATAAACAAGTACTGGTAAGGACTGATCCAAAGAGAACTAGTCTAGACTGTCTAAACTTTCTTTAAATGGTCTGGTCTCATTACTACACTGATATTTGTTTGTTTGGTCCAGTTTTGTTTGATTTGATTTTGAATCTCATGAGACTCACGCTCTCTCTGCTGTCTCCTGGTCTTGATAGTTCCTGGTCTGAATGCTGCTGGGTCCAGCTTGAGCCGGTGGGGCCAGACATGCTGCGACCTACCCCAGGGTAAGCACCGATCTGACTGGACAAACCCACCTGTGTCAGGTGGTGGAGCTGTGCTCCTGGACGGAAATATTCCATGGATAAAGTCAACAAATACAACATAAAAGACAATAGGAAGCGAAATTTAGAGTGAATCTTGGACGTGCATCCTCAGATTGACTTTACCTGTGCTGCCCCCAACAGGCCGTGGTCTGGAGGAGGAGGGGGGGTCCTCATATTGCCCCCTGTTGGAGTAAACTGACTCCTGCAGCTGATCTCCAGTGGAAACATACCCTCCTGAGCTCAGGCCCTGCCTGAATAAAACACAGAGTATCAGTACCAGTTCACGTCCAACCTTTAGACCTTGACCTGGCTCTATGTGACACTGACCCCTGCAGGAGGCCCTGGACCGATGTAGGAGACATTCCTAACTCTACGTATCTCTGCAGGAAGAGGAGAAGAACACAATGAAAACTGAACTCTGATTCCTGACACAAGTTTTGGCCCTCAGCTGCAAGTCGACAAACTCACTGCAGAGAAGGGGCTGTGAGAGGGGGCTGCTGGGTAGGAACCCCACTGTCTGCCTGGGGGACGGACCTGAGGGGAGGGGCTGGGCAGGGCAGGGCTTATCCCAATCACCCCGGCGCTGCCCTGCGAGGATGGTGAGACCAGAGCAAAGGCGTCATCCAGAAGAGAGTGCATCTGTTGCCGGGCCTCCTCAATGGATGGCTGTGGGGGCATGTAGGGGGGTGGAGCTGGGGCCGGGTCAAACACCTCGTCTGTAGGAGACGGACTGCCATGATCTGCGGGCAGGTCAGGGTCCGACTGTGAGAGAGGAGGCAGAATATTGAGAAAATAAAGATGTTCAGTATGATCAATCATTAATAAAGGTGTTCCACAAGGATCAACTTCAGTGCCCCTATCATTCACATTTAATACATTATTATTATTATTATTATTATTATTATTGGATCAGTTCACCATTCTTCATTAAAATGAGAAATAAAGAGGAACTCAGACTAAATCCCACCTACGAACACTTCATGAGGACAACCACATGACCAGAGCTGTGCTGGTGATAGTTAAACACACATTTAAATCTGTCACCAGTTATCGTTCTTTGTCTCACCATGTAGGCCACGTTGTTGAGTCCTGGGTACTTCCTGTAGGTGGCGCTCTGATCGGTAAGAAGCCGATCTCTGTCGGTATCAGGAAGACTTCCAGGTCCTGGTTGAGCACGGCGACCCCGAGGAGAGCGCCTCCCCCTGGATGGACATCACACAATTAGAATATGTGTGATTTTTAATTCTAACTGTAACTTTTGTTCAAATGGTTCCTTTACAACCTTTCAGCATCTGTTTGTGATGTTTGATATATATTATACGTTGTCAAACACGTTAATGTATGTGGAGATCACATGATTTCAGTTAACTGTAGAGTCTCTCCTGACTCAATGTCTCTCAGGTGAACTCTGACCTCTTCCTGGAGTCGGTGGGGGTCGGGGGTGAGGGGGTGTCGGCCTGCAGAATACAATCCATGTGGTCGTGGGCGGAGCTGTAGAGTCGCTGTGCAACCTCGCTCTGCACCGGCCCGTCTCCGAAGGCATCCATTATGTCGTCCATGGAGGGAAAGTCACACTGACCCCGCCTCTTAGCGCGCTGCCGGAGTTTGTTCCTGTGATGTTCGATCTCTGACTTGTGTCTCAGCGCCACCTGCAGGAGTACAGGTGAACAGAGGAGGGTGACGTCATGCAGGTGTAAAACATGGTAAACAGGCAAGGTGTCTCACCTCTGTGTTGACCTTCTCCGTAAGCGTTGGGCTTGGATGGGGCGGGGCATGCGTCGGCTGCAGACTCGGTCGAGGCTGCATGGCGATCAGCTGCACCTTGTTGGCCTGTCGCCGCATGCCATCAGACGAGCCTCGAGAAAGACGGTCTACGTGGTCAAAGATGGAAGATGAGGACAGAGGCTCGTCTGGACCGCTGCCTGACGGAACTGCTGGAGGAAGAGAACTTTACATCAAAGCAGATTCTGGATCAAATCAGTAACTGAAGATGATGATGATGATGATGACAAAGAAGATGATGATGATGATGATGACGAAGAAGATGATGATGATGTTGATGATGAAGATGATGAAAATAAAGGAACGTGCCGATCTTGCTTCGTCCTTCAGTGCAGAGACATGAAAAGAAAAAACAGACGTTAACATCAAACTTTATACAGAAATTAAACGTTGATGATGATGATGTCACCGTGTCTCTGACCATTTTTGGGCGTCTTCCTGTGCTGTTTCCCCTCACTGGGCGTGGCCACAGGTCGGGTGCTCTCCTCTGCTGACTCTCTGCCACTGGATTGGTCACTGCCTAACGAGTCCCCGTCTGACGGGCTGAGTCTGACAGAAGAGATGTTACTGTCGTATGAGGGTGGTGAGAGTCACGTTATGTTTACGTTAATGCAGCAGCGCCACATTCATCACATTATGTTTACGTTATTGTAGCGTCACATTTACCAATGTTGATCAATGTAAGTCCTCACAAGTGTGGAAGAAAGAACGTGTCTCACCTTCCCCTGCGGCGGCCTGACCGTCCGGCCTTAGTGGACGATCCTTTAGATTTGGGGGTGTTGAGGTCTCCGCCATCGGGGGGCGTGGCCTCTTTGACAGGGGCGGGCAGTGGCCCGGGCTCCTGGATCACCATGATGTCGTCTTTACTGTGTTGACCCAGGTGGAGTTTGGCGAAGTCAAAGCCTTTGACGCTAGGAGCCTGAAGCTGAGAGAGGACACGCCTAATTGGTTGGTTTAAATGCACATGCAAACAAAGAGCCGACGACTTCCCTTTGACCTCTGACCTTCTGCCTCTGCTGGATGGTGTTGATGGCGTCCGGCTGGAACTCGAGTTTCTCTGAGCCGCACAGTTTCCAGTAGAGGATGATGATGATGAAAACAGCGAGCAGCACAGGGACAACCACGCCCACGATCAGCAAGATACTGCTGCTCTGAGTCTCCGCCGGAGGGACAGACAGGGTCTCCATTGCTGGAGACAGACAGGTGAGAGAGAGAGACAGGTGAGAGAGAGAGAGATACAGGTGAGAGACAAACAGGTGAGGGAGAGACAGGTGAGACTCACGTTGGGCCAGAGGTCTTTGGACTCGGTGTCCGAGGACAATGGCAGCCCTCTGAAGGTCGAGGCGGTTCAAGGTGGCGGCAGTTTTCTCCGCAGGGATTCGCTCACCGTTCTGACCCTCCACAAAATACATGACCTCCAGGGGGCGCTCTGAGCCTGACAGCCTCGCCACACGCACCACCTGAGACAGAACAGGTGAGTCAAGGAATCACAACACCCTGCTGATTCTAAACGGTACTAAACATCAATTTATTAGATACTTCAAGAACCCTAAGTTTCATGTACATGTATCTAGGGGTGTGCGATATTTGGAAACATGCGATATGCGATAACGTTGTTTAATATCACAATGACGATATGACTTGCGATGAATAAACATGGCTTTGGACGCAGAGACCACAGACAGCTCCTCAGCCGGGAGAAGGCGCACAGCCCGTCCGCAGCGCCAGCAAGTCTGGGGCTGACACCAGGGAGCCGAGCGCAGCTCCACTAAGTCCACTTCGTGTTAATTTGGGTCTTTCACACATTTTGCAGTCTTTAGCGGCTCTGTCAGTAATTTACTGCTCCTCTGTGTCTCTATCATTCGCGCTTCGCTGACTCCATCAAACCAAACGGAGCAACGCCAGCTCCACAGACATTTACTAAGTTTATAAAGTCTGTTGTTTTTACCCAGACTGAGTTTACACATGTGCCCGATCACACTGTGTGTGTGTGTGTGTGTGTGTGTGTGTGTGTGTGTGTGTGTGTGTGTGTGTGTGAGAGAGAGAGAGAGAGAGACAGAGACGAGTGTGTGGGCTGTTAGGGTTGGATGTGATCACTAGAAGTTTCCACAGGAGAATTTAGTCGGAGGAGGCGGAGTCGCTTCTCTCCGTCAAATCTCTTTTTTCAAATTCTCTGTTTTCTCTATTCTCTTCTTATTCTCTTCTTCCCATAATGATTCACTGACGGAAAAACCTTTCAAGGATCTGAATGTCTTTCATTTATCATCTAGAGCAGCAGGGCTCCATCTGATCAGCCAAATAAATTGACATGCAGAGCGTGAATGCGTGGCTCATGGATCATCATTTTCTCGATAACGTGAGCTCGCACATCGTTAAAACAATTAAGATATTATTGTAGATGATAAATATCGCACACCCCTACATGTAAGATGTTTATATAAGATATAGAAGTGTATATGTTCGCGGTGTCACCTGCAGACTGTTGTTGCCCACAGCTGTGGCTCTCCTCCGCCTCCTGCTGGACTCCTGCAGTCCCTCCTCCAGCAGCTGAGCCAGACGTCGCTCCAGGCGAGCTTTAAAACTTCTCTCCGTCACCTGCTGCTCCTGAACGCCCAGTAGCACTGAAACACACAAACACACACACACACAGACACAGTGTCGGCTAATCACTACACAAATACTAAACAACACAGAAGCACAAACACAAAAGGAGGTAACAGAGAACAAAGAGCTCAGTTGGGTCCTCACCTGTTCGGACCCAGGTGAAGCGCAGGTGATGGGACGTGTTCAGCTCAGGGTAGTGAAACGCTAAGGAAATGACATTTAACAAGTTTATTGTATGTTCAAACCTGCAATTAACATGTGCACATAACCACAGACATATATACACAACTGTTGTTAAAGGTTGTTTAACGAGTCTCATCTATTGAATGTTACATAGGCAGGTAGGTATTCTTGGTAGGTCAATGTTTAACGCAGCTTCGACAAACACAGTGTGTGTTTATAAACGAACTGTAAACGTGTCGTACGTTCTGCGATCTGCAGAGCAGGAAATCCGACGAAGAAGCTGAACTCAACCAGGCTGAGCTTCCTCAGGTGTTCGCTGACCTCTGACCCCAGAAGGTAGCCCCATCCATCACGCACTGCAAATGTGACATCGACGGGAACCGTCTGCTCGACTGAAAGCCGGGACACGCTCATGGTGACGTTCAACAGCTGGACGAGAAAAAAAACAATGAGAGAGAACACATGTAGTTTTAGGTCATGTGACAGTGATGAGGCATCATTCACAGCCAGAGCGCACTCAGCAGGCAACTCACCTGTACAGTGACGGTTCCCGCCTCATGTGACCGTCTACGTGTCTCAGTGTACGCCATCATCAGCCCTCTCTCCACACGTTCACTGAAGTTACAGAATCGGACGTCGACGTGGGTGGGGACAAACTGCAGCACAGAGTGGATCTGATACCTGAGGTCAGGTACGGTGTAGAGCGGTGACACGGTGGGAACGGGGCCAAAGGAGCGTGGCGGTTGGCGCAGGGCATTGATGACGGCCATGGCAGTGAAGATCAACGGTCCCGATACGACACGAAAGGCAAAGCTGGACGGCGTTCTCAGGAACTGAGGAGGAAAGGGAGAGGAGATGGACAGCTGTCTATCATGTGAGGTCACATGGGTTAGGGTTAGGGTTAGATGATCTCTCACCTCTCAGGTTTAAAAGAACCAATGATCTTTGAGATGCTTAGCCATGACACCTGCTGATGACCAGGTGAACAGCTGTGTGATGTGTTCAGGTGTATTTACCTGCAGCTCCACTGAGCGGTTGAACTCTCTCCTCAGAAGATCTCGGACCTGACTGAAACCAGCCGATGACCCTCTGGAGCTGACTGCACGACACAATCACAAAACACGTCAGCTGGTCGTCACACAAACGTAATTAAGTTCATGTCACGTCACCTGAGTCGCTCTTACCTACTCTGACCAAGTACATCTCTGGTTTCGTAACATTGCACAGGTACTGTCTGGTGGGCAGGGGCTGGGCCACCCTCGGTGTGGTGACAGGGGGCGCTCTGGTCAGGCTGATGGCAGTGTTCTGAGTGGTGGTGGTGATGAAAGTGGTGCTGGCCTTGGTGGACTTGGTAGGTGGATCCTTCACCGGCGTCTCTGTGACCACTGGCAGGCGCTCCGGCCTTTCAGGGCGGGTGGGCGGACCCAGCGGGGGAGGGGGAGGCACCCGGCTGGTGGAGTTAGAGGGGGGGCGGGGAGGGTATTGACCCTGAATGCGGTCTGTAGGTTTTGGAGGGAAAGGGGTAGAGGGTGTTTTGGGGGACATCGGCAGAACAGGTGGTTTCTTCTCACCTGTGAGTGTCGGTGAGAGATTAAGGGGGGGGGTTGGCCCCGGCTGAGGACTATTGGGGCCCTGTCCTGGAGGAGAGGCGGAGCTTGGAGATGGAGGGTGAGGTTGCGTGGTTGTGGGAGAGATGGGAGTTTTGGAGTTTGTCTGGTTTACTTGCTCCTGGTCTCTCTCCCTCTCTCTCTCTCTCTCTTTGTCTCTCTCTTTGTCTCTCTCTTTGTCTCTCTCTTTCGCCAGCAGGTTGGTGTAGTACTCCAGACTGTTCATGTCCGGAAGCAGCAGCTCCGTCGGCTCCAGTGGCGTCATGTCCTCCAGGTCGTAGTCCTCGTCCCAGGTGGGGAAGACGTCTGGGTGGGTTGGGTGGGTGTGAAGCGGAATGCTGGAGGTGGAGGTGGAGGTGGAGGGGGGGAGGGGGGTGGATAGTGACAGTGTGGGACGGGTGGGGAAGGCAGTGTCATAGGAGACCCAGTCCCCACCGGTGTCATCTTCATAGGGGTGGCTGGGTAGAGACGTGGCCAGTGCCAGTTCCTCACCGTCAGGCACAATGAAGGACAGAGTCTCCAGGTAGTCTCCAGAGCCCCAGGCCTCCTCCAGGGCAGGGCCCTGCTCCCAGGGTGGTGGAGGCGTGAGTGTGGGCTGGGTGTGAGGGGGGAGGGGTGGGGGAAGGCTGGGGGAAAGGAGGTCTGGGGGTCTCAGGAGGAGGTGGATCCCCTGAGCTCCAGAGTCCAAGTCCTCAGCCAAACCTGCAACACCACTGTTAACATGGTAACCAGAGTCTGAAGGGGGTCTGGTGGTCGAGGGTCTTGGAGAGGAGGAGAGGGATGATGGTGTTGAAGGAGGTGACGAAGACTCCGTCGTTCTGTTGAAGTCCAACACACCTGTGGGCAAAAGACGAAGGGACAAAATCAACTTCAAGGACCCTGACCAAAGAATAAGACCTATGCTAAGCTAATCCAGGTGATTGTATCAGTCCTGGTTTAACTGCTGATCACTGATCTACAACGTATGAAGACTTTTTCTTTACATATAACAATAATAATTGTTTTTACATCTTTGTGGATTTATTGTAAAATATGATGATGTTGATTTTTTCATGATTACATGATTTAATTTCATACAAACACACACACTTTTGACTGGGTCTCTTTCATCTGGTGCTGGCCTTGTTGCCGTGGTGACGCTGTGTTTTGCGGCAGCATCATGTGCAGAATGGAGACCAGTCATTGGTTGTTCACTAGACAACGCCCTCACTGCCACAGACAGACAGAGAGAGACAGACAGACAGACAGACAGACAGTGTGTATGTGTGTTTGTCTGAAAAGATCATTTTGCTCCATCAGAATCGTCACATCTCCTTATAAGGACTTCCATTTGTTTTGACTTCCTGATTGGTCAGAGATGGCCCCTCCCTCCTCTGTTATACATAAATAATCTTCTTACCTGCAACAGGTGAGCTTGACGTCACCATGGAAACCAGCGTGCCAGTCAACAGCAGGGTCACACAGAGCATGAGTCTGAACGCTGAAGGTCTGAGGTCCATCCTGGTCCTGGTCCTGGTGTCCATCGCTCTCAGAGGGGTCTGATCCCAGTACCGAACACCAAGGGCCCGTCAGGAGGACCTGAACACCACGGGAAGAGAGAGAAGACGTTTTACTGTCAGAACATATACAAATACATGTTCTACACATGTTCTACAGGTCCGGACCTCAAACTGATCCAAGACCTGATCCATCGAGGGGGGTTCACATGTTCGAACATGTTATGTGTCAGTGGTTCGGGTCCCCTCGCACTGTTCGGCTCTGTTCGGGCTCAGCTGTGTTTCCAGTCTGGCCTGGTTCGGTTCAGCTCGCTCTCCTGTCACAATGAGCCCATTATCGGACCGATAACAACCAGTCTAGGTTATCTCTCACCGGGAAGCTCGGCTGATTCATCCCGCTGCTCAGCCTCCATCCCCGGGGTAAGAGCTGCGGAACATCCTTGCTCTGAAATCCGGTACAGTCCCGGTCCAGTCCCGGTTTAACGTAAATGGCCGTGTTAGTGTCGAGCCTCCTCCCTCCTCCACGTGAGCGCGCAGCCGCAGCTGTTTCAACGACACCGAGCAGCGGGCACGCGGATCAGAGCAGCGGCATCGATACCGACGTTAACAAGAGAAGGATCCGAACCGAGCCGAGCCGAGCCGAGCTAACGGCACAGACACAGTTTAGTTCTGGCTCACATCAGACCGACCTGACATCCTGGGCACGAGCTGCAGGCGCGTCACGCCTCCACAGCCGCGCGGCGCGCTCCCTGCGTGGGAGGAGGAGGAGGAGGAGGAGAGTACCCGAGGAGTCTTCATCATCAGCTTCATCTTCTTCTTCCTCTTCATCTTCATTTTAATCTTCTTCATCATCATCTTCATATTCATCTTCATCATCATCATCATCATCATCTTCTTGATCACCATCACCTTCATCATCATCTTCATCATATCTTCATCTTCATCTTCATTTTATCATCATCATCATCATCATCATCTTCATCATCTTCATCATCATCATCACCTTCATCTTCTTCTTCATCATCATCATCACCTTCATCTTCATCATATCTTCATCTTCATCTTTATCATCATCATCATCATCATCATCATCATCACTTTCATCTTCTTCATCATCATCATCTTCATCATCTTCTTCTTCATCATCATCATCACCTTCATCTTCTTCTTCATCATCATCATCACCTTCATCTTCATCATATCTTCATCTTCATCTTTATCATCATCATCATCATCATCACCATCACTTTCATCTTCTTCATCATCATCATCTTCATCATCTTCTTCTTCATCATCATCATCACCTTCATCTTCTTCTTCATCATCATCATCACCTTCATCTTCATCATATCTTCATCTTCATCTTTATCATCATCATCATCATCATCATCATCATCATCACTTTCATCTTCATCATCATCATCTTCTTCTTCATCATCATCATCACCTTCATCTTCTTCTTCATCATCATCATCACCTTCATCTTCATCATATCTTCATCTTCATCTTTATCATCATCATCATCATCATCATTTCATCTTCTTCATCATCATCATCACCTTCATTTTCTTCTTAATCATCATCTTCATCATCACCTTCATCATCTGATATAAACATAACTGGAAATTTAATTTAATGTAATGTCAAGAGAACACGTTTAAAATGTAAGCTAAATATAATATATCATATATTATATATGATATATATTATTTAATATAATATATGATATATTATATATTATATATATTATTTAATATAATATATGATATGTGATATATTATATATATTATTTAATATAATATATATAATGATATATCTCTGCAGCGTTCGAGTGACAACTCTGCTGCCACCTGGAGGACGTCACAGTGAAGTGCACAGTCACTGACTGATTGAATAATGTTTGAATGAGTTTGAAGTGGTGACGCAGGTGTGACATCACACAGGTGAGATTGATGAAGAGCACGTGAGCTGAGCTGGTGTGGTTTGTCTCGTGCTGCTGTGACGGGATGATGTTGTCTCTGCTCTGTCTTCTGTGTCTGTCCTCACTTCTCTCAGGTTTGTCTCACCTCAGTCTGTGAAGTCGCAACATGTTCTCACGTGACGTTGATGTTTGTGTTTCAGGTGAGGTCAGAGCACCAAACAACAACATGACGGCTGCAGGTACAGTCCGACTCTAATGTGATTCGTCATGGATTCAGTCAAACTGGAATCTGATTGGTCAAATCTGATTTAAGTTTTATTTTTTCTTTAGGCGGAAACTGGACTCAACTCAATGAGACGTTCCCTGAAACTCAGGAAAACGGAACTTTCTCTGGACTCTTTGGATTCAATGGTGCGTTCAAGGGATTGTATTTTCATCCTCTTTATGAATATATAAATATATAAAATGTATAAATTACAAGTTTGTTGTCTGGTATTATTAGTTGAAATAATATATAATGAAAATATTAATAACATAAGGAGTTTGTATTCAAATGTTGAATTTAGTTGATTAATCATACAGAGAAACAGGAAAAATGTTTTATTCATGTACAAATTCTTTATCGTTTTTAAAATTTAAATTGTGAGTTTCTCTCATGTTTTACTCTTTCAGATCAAACTCTTTTTTTTCTGAACTCATTGATTGGACTTGTTTAATCAGGTAGTTGAACTAACTAGTTAACTAACCTGTTGCTGTGACCCGGTCATCCTCTTAGACATAGCGGGCCACCGCTGCTTCCTGCTAGAGCAGGAGCCGGAGTCCCGGATCATCGGCGGTCAGGAGGCCTGGGCTCACTCGTGGCCGTGGCAGGTGTCTCTGTGTTTTGCGTCCATGCCGGCCTGTGGGGGTGCCATCATTGCTCCGCAGTGGATCCTGTCTGCTGCTCACTGCTTTCAGAGGTCATTGACACACACACACACACACACACACACACACACACACACACACACACACACACACACACACACACACACACACAGACACACACACACACACACACACACACACACACACACACACACACACACACACACACACACAGAGTTCTGGTCGAGTCGTGATGTCATCAGCTGATCAATGAGAATCAATCACACCTCCAGGTACACCAAGGCAAGACTCTGGAGCGTGAAGGCGGGTAAACATGACTTGGACAATCCTGAGGAGCCAGGACAACAGGTGTGTGTGTGTGTCAGTCAGAACCTGGATGAATAAAGTTTATAATATGTTATTGTGTGTGTGATATGAACATATAAAACCTGTTGTGTGCATGATGTCACCTTTCAGTCAGTCGCCGTGGCGCTCATTATCATACATCATCGTTACAACAGTCGGACCAAAGACAACGATGTGGCTTTGCTGAAGCTGCAGGAACCTCTGGTCTTCACCACGACCGTCAGACCCATTAACATCTGGATGAGTCCTCTGCCGCTTTTCAGAGGCTGCACCATCACCGGCTGGGGCACCACCCGAGAGAGTGAGTTCTCACACATCTGAGAGCAGGTGACGTCAAGTCTGTCGAGTCTGACGCCTCCTGACATCTCTTGTCTTTGACCAGACGGACCTCGAGTCAACAGACTGCAGGAGGTGAATGTCACTGTGCTGCCCCCTGATGTCTGTAACCAGTACTACAGTGGTAGGATCAAGTCCTCCATGTTCTGTGCTGGAAAGGGCAAAGGAGGAGTGGACGCCTGTCAGGTGAGACCTGAACCTGTTAGAGTTCGATGGCTACGAGACCATCAGAACCTGGACTCTTAAAACAAGTCAGACATGTGATGAGTCTACACGACAAATCTGTCCGTCCAACATCTTAGTTTCTTCATCTTTGTCGTCCTCTTCTGTAACCTTGTCTCGAACATCTAACGTCTGTAATCTTGTCTCTTAACGTCTGTTACCTCGTCTCGAACATCTAATGTCTGTAACCTTGTCATCCATCGCTGTTAGGGCGACTCTGGCGGTCCTCTGTCCTGCTTCACTGGCAATAAATACGAGTTGGCGGGACTGATAAGTTGGGGCGTTGGTTGTGGACGAGCGAAGCGACCGGGAGTCTACACCAAACTGCAAGAACACACCCAGTGGCTGTACGACAACACAAGTAAGTTCACAGACGAGCTGACAACCGGAGTTTCTAGCTGAAACGTGTGATGAGTTTGTTGTTTCTCTTTCAGATAAGATTATGCAAGATGACGAGCTCGCTGACGGAGGTTCGTTTGAGCTGATGCTGTTTTTATCTTGTGATCAGATGGCCTTCATTATTTATCATATTTGTCCTGATGACATGTGATCTGGAGACAGACGACAGGTGCGGGAGGCGGCAGAGCTCCAGCTGTGGTCGTTCTCCGTGCCTAGCCAGTCTTTCGACATCGCAGGACGATGACGTGTCTGTGGAGAACGTGACGGAGTCCTGTCCCTTCTTCTGGCCCTGGCAGGTCAGCCTTCAGTCCAACGGACGCCACTACTGCAGCGGCGTGCTGATCCATCGCCACTGGGTTGTCACTGCCAAACACTGCAACGTCAGGTAAGCATTGGCGCCCTTGTGACATCAGGTTCTGTCACTGCTGTTACTGACCTTTTACTTTTCTCCACAGAGCCAAAGACGACGTGGTGGTTCTAGGAATTCATGACCTGCGGTTCTTATCGTCCCAAACCGTCATTGTGGATGAGGTCTTCAACCTGCCAGAGGACGGAAGCTTTCCACCAAAATCTGACCTGTCTCTGCTCCGCCTCAGCGTGTCTGCCAGATTTAGTATAAACACAAACTCAGAGTCTCACGTATCCACGTCTATCCAATGTCTGTCACACCTGAATGTGTCCTCTGTTCTGTCTCAGATTCAAATGTGTCTCCAGTTTGTGTCCCTGATGAGGACGAGGAGCTCAATGACAGCTGGAGTTGCTTCACCACTGGCTGGGGCGTAACCAAGGCAAAAGGTGACCGCTGCCCTCTGGAACCTCTCGGACAGAAAAGTCCAAATGGATAAATATTAAGGTGTGTGTGTGTGTGTGTGTGTGTGTCTGTGAGTGTGTCTGTCTATATTTTTGTGTGTGTGTGTGTGTAGGTCACATTGATGCTGTTCGTCTCCACCATGCTGGACTGACTCTGGTGAACAGAACGTCCTGCAGGGGGCGTTGGGGGGAAGGACTCGTCACTGACTCGCACATCTGTGCTGATCCTGCTGGCTCCGCCTCCTGCATGGTAACAAGTTTATATACCGGACGAACTCCTGATGTCAGTTAACGCAGCGTTCATGTCAGTTGACCGGCCACACGCTTGTCTGTCGGTGTGGGGGTAGGCGGGTGTAGTAACATTGGACTGATACCTGGTGTCTTCCTCCACAGGGCGACTCTGGAGCTCCCCTCTACTGTCAGAAGCACAGTTCCTACTTCCTGTTTGGCGTGGTCACATGGGGCAGTCGGCACTGTGACGTGGACAAACCATCCGTCTTCACCGCGGTGTCAGATTTTCATTCTTGGATCACGAAGGTGACGGACGACTCTTGAAAATACAGTTTGACTGGAAACTGTTTATCGTCCAATCATGTTCTTCTTTTAACAAACAAGAATCTTCTGACCAATCAGCTGTTACTGTGAACGTTCTTGTAATTAAAAGTCATGTCACCGTTGTTTGTTTGTTTGTTTTTTATTTGAAACTTCTTTTCTCAGTTACATGATTAGATTGTTTTCTACAGTTAACATTACTCGACCAATCAGGAGCACCTGAACTCTTCTGCGGCTGAAACCTGATGACGAAGCTTCATCGCTCGCTGTGATCAGGTGACGGAAACTTGGAGCGTGAGTATGACGCTGCAGCTTCTCTCAGCCGTCCTGCAGCAGGTCATATGATCCTCCGTCCACCACCACGTGTGTGTCCTCTGCCTGAAAACAGTCTGAGGTTAACACAGCTGAGACTCATTCTGATTCACTCACTCACTATTTAGTTCATTCAAGAAACGTCAGCTTGAAAACCACATTTTAAACAGATGAAGCAAAACGACTTGAAACAACTGATTATAAGAGAATGTGTTGAAGCTGTGTTTTGATGATGTGTGTCAAACAGTGACTCACTGTGCCGTCAGACATCTTTGACTCTGGAGCTGCTTCATAAACAGGGTTACAGATGCTGCTGCCTGCAGGGGGCACCGTTTCCTCCTCTTCATCCTCCTTTAACGGACGAAGACCAGAAAATATCATCCACTAATTTAAACATTGTTCTCCACCCACTGGTGGCTGGATACAGTATAGGTCATAAACCCCACCTCCTCCATGTTAGCATATGGGACCTTGACCAAAGTAAAGAATCAAAGAAGACGTTAAATAAAGATGTTTCTGTCCTTTCAGGTCGTTCTTATCTCTCTGTTTGTTCAAGTGTTTCTGATCAGTTTGGATCTTGATACCACGATCACTACTGCAGATGACATCATCAGCACAAGGTGGCAGCAATCGATTCTGAGACAATCACACAGACACAGACCTTGAAGTAGTGGAACTGGAATCCTTTGTTGTTGTTTTTGTAGAAGTTGTATCCGATGCACACGCCCGCCGCCACCAGAACCACCAGCAGCGTCACGCCCACTCCCATCCCCGCCTTGTGACCCACATGCATCTGCAGAACCAATCACAGTCATCGTTACCGCTCATGTGTGGTCAGGATGGAGGGATGCTTTGTTGTCATGACAACACTCACCTCTTGGCGAGGGGGGGGGGCTTTCAGCGGACCCTGAAGAACATGTATGATCCCATTTGAGGCCACAACGTCCGAGTTGGTGACAAAGCGATCGTTAATGTAACGAGACGACTGAGGAAAAGAAATAGTTTCAAACAACAACCGCTCATGGTCATCAAAATCCAACTCATGACTAATTCTATGTGACACGTCTGTGGACGGGCAACGTCGCCCCCTTATTGACACAGGATGTAATGACTGACCAGAGCTGAGGGGTCCAGCAGATTGGACACTCCAAGGATCGTCAGACTCCCGACTCTTGTCCTGATTCGACTCCCGTTCTTCAGCTCGCTGAGAGGAAGAGCCCTCCCCTCGGACAGGTGGTACTCAATGTCCCACTGAGACAGAGTCTGCAGGGACACAAGGACAGGTGAGGATTGATGAAGACGGGTACGGACAGATGAGGATTGATGAGGACGGACAGAATCTTAGTTCTCGTCTCACCTGGTTGTCAGGCAGTCCGTTGTTGTCGGGTACGAACAACGTGGACTGAACCGTCAAGTTGCTCAGACGCTTCACAAACTGTTTCCCTGACAACGACACCTGTGAGCAGTTCAAGATTTGCTGAAGAAGAAGAAAGACAGGTCACGATGACGTCATCTGATTTAATGTGTCCTGTTAGTCTGGGACTCACCGTGAGGAAGTTGGAGAAGGTCGGAGTGGACATGAGGCACCTGCAGCAGGTTTCCTGTGCACCTGAGCCCGTCTCCAACGTAACCCACCTGACACTCACACCTGACCTCTGCAACCAATTACAGCCTCTGATTAATACATCCTGATCACTTCTATTTTAATTGAACCTCCAACTCAAATAAAGTAAAAATGTCAAAATAAAAGTTGTTTTTATCCATTTAAAAGTCAGATGAAACTAAATCAAAATAAAACATTAAAGTTTCGATAAAAATGATCTGATATTAAATAATCTGATAATCTCATCTGGCCGCCTCTTCCTCACTCGCCTTTCATCCGGTAGCAATAGACGTCCCACGACTCGCTCAGGTTCTTGCGGACTCCGTAGTCCACAATGCCGACGTGTCCGAAGCCGCAATTGGGGTTGGAATAGGTGGTAGGATACGCCACCCGGGCCTGGTCCAACCAGCCGGCAGCACACATGTTGAGCCCACCCTGAAGAGACACGCCAGTTTGACCACGTGATGACACACATGATGAAACACGTGAACTAGTGTGTGCGTGACATGTTCACTGACCTCCTGAGCATAGGACAGCTGCGTGTACGTGGCCAGGGCACCTCCCTCTGCACCGCACGCTTGCTGTGCAAAACTGAAGTTCAGTTTGTACTGCCCCCTGTCTGAACGGAGGTGAAACACACCGAGCGTCGCATCTGCACACAAACACAATGACACATTAAACACAACGCGTTGATTCAGTGAACTCGATCCGCTGATTGGTTCTCATTGGATCAGCTGAGACACGCCCTCTCAACCCTAAACTCAAAGCATCCAATGATGTGGAAGAGAATCTCAGCATGTGATCCATACCTTCAAAGTGTAGGTCTGTACATTTGGCATCTTGATGACAGCGTCCGTTCCCTTGGAGACAGCGGCTGATTGGCAGCTGTTTGACTTCACAAGTCACGCCATCGCCGACGTAATTGTCTTTACACGTGCACTTCTTCTTACCCTGTTCATACAGACACGTCACATTAGGACAGATGAGACGTCAAATTCCAAACCTGTTTAAATGACTCGTTCCTCACTGGAGCCGTCATGGTGCAGGTGGCGTGTTCATGGCAGCCGCCGTTGTCTCCAGAGACGCAGGGGTCAACGGGTTGACAGGTGAACCCGTCCCCAGAGTGACCTTTAGGACACGTGCAGGTCACCACGTCTCCTATCTGAGAACACTTAGCGCCTTTAGCACAACCGCCATTCCAGACCCCGCACATCTCCGCCACTTAGGACACGGAGAGATCAGACATCATGTTATACACAACAGACACAGGCAGATACAGGTCTTTCTTCTTCTTCTGGTCTTTATTTATAGTCTAGTGTTGATGACCACTGTACTTTACACTACAGGTTCTCTTTAGCATGCAGATGGTAAAGACTGGGATTGAACCGCCAACTTTGTGGTTAGAGGACGATCATGTTCTTTCAAAATAAAAGCAGCTGAACTGTCTGTGATCAGCTCCTGTTTCACACACTGATTTACTGTGATGACATCATCAGGAAGTGATGTCACACAGAGTCACATCAACAATCGTACTTCCTGTTTCTTCCTTTTTGTTGAGCACAGTGTTTACCTGTGCAGGTGAATCCATCTCCTTCATAAAATGGCCGACAGACGCAGGTGCTGTTTTCCGTACAGACGGCTTTAGGAGAACAGGGTGGAGAACACACAGAGACGTGACCTGAATGAGACGAGACACAACGTCAGTTAGCTGATTCACACTGACCAGGAAATGACATCACTCAGGTTTAATGGACCTGGATCCTGTTTCATCAGAATCCATCAATAAAAAAGTGGATCATCACTGAACATGAAACTAATAAAACCCAAATAGATAAAAACATGAAACAGTGAATTGATGATGTTTGTGATAAAAAACATTTAAAATAAAACTTAAATCGTACGTCACACTCACTCTGCTCAGTGTCACATAGCTCTCCGCTCCACCCCGCCTCACACAGACACGCCCCCGTACCTTTACGTCCGTCGTCACATGGCCCGTGTTCTGAGCAGTTACAGGCTGATAAAAAACAGAAGTCACAGGGGTCAGAGGTCACGACACCTTCAGGTTGAACTGTCGCTCAGAAAACCGCTCACCTTTACAGGTGGGCCCGAAGAACCCATCACTGCACTGCTCACAGGCCACACCCCCGAAGCCTGCGTCACAGGTACAGGTGCCGTTGCCAAGGTGACCGTCATCACATTTACCATGGTTACTACAGGAGGAGCCGACACCACCTGGACACACTGCACACGTCGATTGACACGGGGTTAATCAATGATGATGTCACAATCAAAGTAAAGACGATTTGTACTGAAAGTGATGGAAAGTTAATAAAAGAATAAGATAAAAGAATATTTTTCGTTAGGACTTAATAAAATGTATTCAAATTTATCTTTTGTATCAATATATAAAATTAAAACTTATAAAACTGATGAGTCAAGAAAACTTGTCTAGATGATGAAAAATTAAAATAAAACTTACTGATAAAAATATAACATTTTAAATCATCAAATAACTTTATAAATACATTTTATTTTGAAGATTGTGACACAAATAAGAACTTTAACTTACAGCTAAATCAAATTGAGTGAAATAAATGAAATGTTTATGCCGTCTCACCCAGACAATCTCGTCCGTGGTAACCATGACAACACTTTGGTTGCCAGAAGTTGACGGTGCAAACGCTGAGACAGCCAGAGTTTTTGGTGACGAACATGGTGGGAAGGTCACACTTCTGGATCTCCTAAAGACGACACGAGACGTTTGTATAGAGACAATTCTTTTTATGTTATATATGATGAAGACGATGAAGATGATCATACCTTAAGTTTGGAGCCTTTCGGACAGCGAGACGCTGAGGACGTGCAAATCCACAACTCATCTACCACAGAAGAAGAAAAAAGACGTGAATAAAACTGGAAACCGAGAAACGACCTGAGACACTCAGTCCGACCTGCACGTCATTAGTATGTCAGCCATCAGACATTAGCATTTTTAGCTAACATTAGCATCTCTGATATTTTCTGACCTGATCAGTTTGTAAAAGTTTCAAAATACAAATGTCAGTAATTTATCGTGTTTAAATAATCTAATAAAATATGAAGAATAATAAAAAACTTCCTGGTTCTTGTCCATAAATGTTTGAGACTTGTTACTGTTACAGTGAACAAACGTTTTTAAAGGACTTTTATGGTGCAGTTGGTTTTAATAAAACTTTCATATTCTCTCAATGTGAAGCACATTGAATTTCCTCAAATGAAATTGCTAACCCTTTTATAAATAAAATTAGCGTGAAGCATATTTGTTGTAAATTTCGCATTACTTCATTACAGACTTCATGAGAAACAGTTCATCTGAAAAACACCAGGGGGCGCTGCAGACAGAACTTAACATGAGGATTTACCCGGAGTTCAAAGGTGGTCTGTTCATCACAGCGTCCTCCGAGGCTGGGCGGAGTCAGAAGGCAGTCGATCCCGTATGCAATCCCACCATTAAAGACAAGGTGTCTCTGAACTATGCGACATTTCCCGTCGTTAACGAAGATTTCTCCCTGTTCAAAGCAAGACATCGTTCAGTGAGAGTCGCACTCGTCGACTCCTCATTGATTTCCTGTCGTACTTACGATGTTGTCTGTCCCTCCGCAGATGAAGGAGAGTGGTGAACCCTGCAGCGTCCGAGCCGAGTCCAGATAGATCAAACTTTCAGCGTAAATCTGAGCGAGCAGAGAAGAAGTTTTTAGAGAACATACCTGTAGAGCTCCCCCTGGTGGTTGAGCACATGGTCATAGATCTATTTGTAGTTTTCTTTCATTGAGACAAAAGGTTCATTAATCATGTGATGAACAGATGTTTGGAGTTCCCCAGGGATCGATTCTCGGTCCAGTTTTGATTTGAACTTTTATTTCTCGACAATAACAATAACTATGTTTATGTGTATATGTATATGTTTGTTTCTCCTTTGATAAACACATTATAAATTAATAAATGTTCAGGTGTGATGCCACTTTACGCTAAGGACAGTTTTATCTTCATATAAAAACTCAGTGAATTCTTTTGATTATAACTGTTCACGTTCATTCACGTTGGTTCAGTTTAAATAGAGTTTCTGGTTTTGAACCTTCTGGCTGTGCAGGATGTGGTACTTCAGGTACTCCACCAGCTGAATGCGGTTGTCTTGGTGGAACAGGAAGTCCTTCTGCTGCTGAGGCAGAGACGCCATCACAACGTCTGACGGCAGGAAGAGCGTGAGCGGCTGGTACATCCCATCATGCACCAGGTCCATCACACCTGTGTCCTGAAGCAGAGGTTAACAACAGCATCATGTGACCAGGGCCAGCCAATGAGGTGTGTGTGTGTGTGTGTGTGTGTGTGTGTGTGTGTGTGTGTGTGTGTGTGTGTGTGTGTGTGTGTGTCACCTCGAGCAGCTTGTAGAAGTGTGTGTATCCATGACGTTCGGCCACATCGGTCAGATTCATCTGTTAGAGTCCAGGACAGAAACAACGAGTTATAAAAATAAATCAATCAGTGGTTTATTCTCCGCAGATCAATTTGTTTCTACATAATTAAATATCAATAATCGATCTGAAAGTTATTGATTAATGTTGTGAACTGACAGAGATGTTGGGATCTGAGTCTTTGTTGATGTCTGGAGGAAACAGAATCTTGTCGATCTCGTGGAAAATCCCATTGATGCTGACATCGTCGCTGTACGTCACGTTAGCATCATTGATGAAGATATTTCCCTGCAAATATTCAACAGTTTGTATTCATCATGAATCAGCTGATCATGTGACAGCTTTTTAAATATTGATCAACATTAAGCTGCCTGATTGGTCACCTGGCTTGATCTGGTGGACAGGACGAGTCCGGACAGAGACGTCAGGTTTCGGGGTCGACTCAGGTCGGCGGGCAGCAGCGTGTGACACATGACGATGTGGCTTCGCAGGATTGTGGCGTATTGTTCTTTATGTTTCTCCAAACTCAGGGATTTCATCTAAATGAATAAAAATGTGTTTATTTCAGGTCATCTTTTTATTACAGATTCAGTGTTTTTATATAATATGTTTAATATAATATGTATATTTTAGAAATAATAATAATAATAATGAACAAGTTTAATTCTTATTAATGAAATATTATTGATTATTAAGCTACTTCAAAATAAATTTCTTCTTTCTGGTCACCTTGCCGGTGCCCGCTCTGTCCACTGTGAAGGCGTTGCTGCTCGGTGGAAAGACGGTGAACGGGCCGCGACCTTTCAGAGAAATCTCCATCATCTGAAAGAAGAGTTCACATCATTAGTCAGTTTTCACCTGCAGGGGGCGACAGAGTGATAGTCACTCACCATCAGGCCAAGGTAAAAGTCTCGCAGCTTCCTCGTCAGGATTTCCTGCACAGAGTCACATGTTAGCAACCGCCACATGGAACCAGGTCGGCTTTAATGTCATGTGATGTCATGTCTCACCTTGCCCACGGTGCCTCTGCATGTGAGTCCGTCTCCCAGGAAGTTGGACCTGCAGGTGCAGGTACGGACACCTGGACCGCTCATGTTACAGCGAGCAAACTGATGACAGCCGCCATTTTTCTAGAAACAGTCAGCGATAGGTCACCCCTCTACAGAGTCACATGACCACATTTCATAGCCTCTACTGACACCTGGTGTTTCACTGCAGTACTGCCTGTTTACTAAAGCATACCTTTGATTTGTATTAAAGAGACCTATTTTGCTTTTTCAGTCTTTCCCAGTCCTCTAATGGTTTGTATATATGTTTTGTGAATGTAAACATGTGCATGGCTCAAAGTCTGCAGCAGAGGGCGCTCTTCTCTCTCACAGTAAACTATTTTCTGGAGGCAGCTGGAAAGCCTCAACCTTGATTTTTCTAATACGTCCATTCCTGGCCAACTTCAGCAGGGTTTTCATCAGCATAATGAACCCCTAGCGGCTTTTCGGACACGCCCCCAACAAAAACACAGCAAAGTGTATCCTGTGCTGGGAGGAGGAGCTAGCAGCGTTTACCCTTCAGGGGCTATTCGAAAATCAAAACACCACACAGAGTACAACCAAGCTAAAGTTCCTGGGTATTCACAGTTGGCCTGTTAACTAAAACTAAAGCTGTGGAACTGTGTTTTTAATATTTTAAATGAATTACAGCTATATAATAAAAAATAATCATCGTCTTCGTTTTGTCCTGAGGTACCTGAACTCATCACCAGCTGTTCAATCAGAGCAGACTGGGCTTTCTAGTGAGGGGGGGGGGGCAGGAGCGGAGAGTGTTTTCTGAACTTTGGAGCCTATGAACCTTTTCAAGGTCTCCTTCAAACAACGTTAAAACAGAACCTTTATTGATTATTGATGACATCATCAAACTCACCTTTTGACACAAGTTGATCATGTGACAGTTCTGTCCGTCGCCTGAGTAACCCTCACTGCAGGAACAGGACGTCTGCACACAGCATGACATCAATAATCAACTATCAATAATCACTAATCACCAGCTGATAGTCGTACGTGTGTAGAGTCTTTACTTTGTTCGGTCCAACGTGGATGCAGTCAGCGTTGGCATGACAACCTCCGCTTCCTTCCAGACAGGGATTTATCTCTGTGGGAGAAAAAATTTAAATCTTGCAGCATCGAACACATCACACTGACATGACTGATCAATAATCAAATTCATTGATTTTTAAATGAATAGAAACTTAAGGTTTGAATGTATTTGAAAAGTTTTATTAACATTTAAAGATGCATTTAAACCTGTGAGCCACCACCTGAGGCCACACCTACCAACACACACGAGTCCGTCTCCATAGTAACCGTTGTTACAGACACAGGCTCTGCGTCCAGGTCGAGTCCTCTTACAGACGGCGTAAAGACTGCAGCCGCCATTATCCTCCACACACGGGTCTTTAGCTGTAAACACAGACACAGATGCTCAGTCTGACCGTCACACCTGAGACTGATGCACCTGAGAGGTCACCTGACCATACCTTGACAGGAAGTCCCGTTCCCCTGGAAACCAGCAGCGCAGAGACACTGAGGTCCGGACGGTCCGATCACACAACTGTCACACAAACAAATCACATTACAACACATTACACCGAGCTGCGTTCAGAGCAGCGTTCTGCAGGGGGCGCTGCAGCTCACTGAGCTGTGTTCACATACTTTGCACTTGTGTGACATTTCACTGAGCCGCACAACTCGTCAGCCGCCGACTCGACTTCTGTAAAGCAAGACACTCTCCGTTACATATAAATGTACAATATATATGTATAAATACATGTATTAATACATGCTCTGTCATATAAACACACAGGTACTATGATACATACATATACACATATTTAAACATATGTCACACTCTCTCTTCTTTTGTTTTCTTACTTTCGTCACAGAGGATTCCTCGCCACCCAACATCACACTCACACGTCCCGTCGCCCGTGACGCCTTCGTTACAGCGTCCGTTTTTACATCCGCAGTCTGAGGGAGGCAGCAAGAGGCGGAGTCACAGTTAAATGTCCAATCATGTTTCTTGGTTAACAGTTTCCTATGTGAAGTGTCCTCACCCTGATCACAGTGGACACCATATTTGTCCGCTCTGGCAGGTTTCACACGCCGTCCCGTTAAAACCTTGGTTACACTGACACACTCCGGTTCCGTTCGTCCCGTCCATACACGCTCCGTTACCAAAGCAGGGCTGACCCTGTGCACCTGGACAAGGCTCACAGTGCTTCCCGAAAAACCCACCACAACACGCTTGGACCTGAGAACAGACGAGAGCTGTGAGACCGCGAACGTGTTTCGTCCTACTCATGTGAATTCCACGTATGTGTCAGAGCAGACGTACAATGTTCTTCTGAAGGCAGGTGGGTCTGCAGCCGATGGTCAACAGTCGCTCTCCTTCAAACATGCGGCTGAACATACACTTCCTGCTCCGCACGGATTTCTGCAGAGACCAAAGGTCAGTTTTAATGAAAGAAAATCGAGCTTTAAAGAGTCAAGTCTCGGCACTCATTTATGTTAAATCAGTTTTCTTCAGTCTGTTTTTAATTTATTGTACGTTTAGAACTTTTTGTCAAAACTATGTCTCAAAAAACTCATTAGTTGACATTTGTTGACACACTGTCTCTGAGGACACACACTGTCTCTGTGGTGGAAACCTTTGACATCACTACTCAATAATAACACATGGACCTATTTTCAGGAAGCTGACAGAGAGCATTTGGTGTTTTGGATTGAGATGTACTGGGTGAGTGAAAATAGAAAATCACATCATCTGCAAACAGGCAGAGTTTCAACATTTTGTTCCTCTTGTTTCTGTTTTTCAGATAAGGTTTGGAAGTCTGAGGTGATGGACTGGTCTGCAACATTTGTCAGTAAATGTTCATCTGAGTCAAATCATTCTGAGAATCTGAAGTTGTCATTGTGCGACAGTTTAAAATCGTACATCTGGGATGGAGTTGTTGGGGCAGATTTTGCTGATTGGGAACAAACAGTCCATGCATGTTGCCTGTGAAGAGAAGAGAGGAGGTTGTTTGTAAACAGCTGATTTTGTGTCCGTTGTTCTCCTCAGTTCCTTCGATTTCTTGGGTTCCGTACCGTGACCTTCTGATACGTAGCTTCATCGCAGCGGTTCCTGTTGATCTTGAGAACGGCCGACAGACCGTGAATCACGCCATTACCGCTCAGGATGTTGGACGAGTTGATCTGAGCGTCGTTCACTAACAGCTGGAGGACAGAGAGAGAGAGTGAGTCAGGATGTAATCAGATACTCATGTAATTAAAACTTTATTTATCTAAACAAGGTTACAAAGTGCTCCACAAAATCCATGGTAAAAAGATAAAAACACAAAATTAAATCTGACTGGCTACTGGCTTGTATGGCAGCGCTATGAAAACCATGTGTCCGCTCAGTAGATCAGACGTCATTACCTCGTGTTTTTTCAAACTAAACACTGTCAAAGGCAGTAGAGTCAAAGCTGTCCCATTTAAGAAACTACATAAAATATAGATAAAAAGTAAAAAGAAAAGTATGATAAAAGGAATAAAGGAGTTAAAACAACACAGTAGCACCACAATTACAAATCACATGATAAAAAGCTTTACTATAAAAATAAGTTTTGAGCAGTGATTTAAAGACAGGTCGTGAGTTCCAAAGCCTTTGGGCCCTGACAGAGAAAGTCACCTTGAGTAGCCTTGACCTCGGGAAAGCCAACAAGGACCGGCTGCGACTTGTAGGGAGTCAAGTAGGGGCCAGCACATTTAAAAACTATCAATCCTGAATTTAACTGGAACCAGTGAAGGGACGCAAGAATTGGCCTGATATGAGACCTACGGTTTGTTTTAGTTAAAATACAAGCAGCAGTGTTTTGAACAAGCTGCAAAGGAGTTACTACGGTTTGGCTGAGCCTGTATACAGAGCGTTGCAATAATCCAGGCGAGAAAAGACAAAGGCATGTATTATCTTTTCTAAGTCAGAGATGGGTTAGGGTTACTGATCAGATACCTTTCCCTCTCGGAGGACGATGGCGAGCTGGAAAGAGAACCCCAGCAGCGTCTGCTTGTAACCTCCAGGCTGCAGGTCGGTCTTTAACAGGCGCTCTGCTGCCACCACATGGTAACGAGTCGTATTAATGTCCTGTTAATAGAAAATTAAATTACAGAGATGTTATTCAGATGGACGTTTTATTATTTCATCAGATAAACGACTTTAGAGACGTAAACAACAAGTACCAGAGCAGTTGCAGCCATTTTCTTCAGGTAATTGTTGATGGCGGCATCTGTTGGAGCGAAGACGGTGAATTCATCACCCTGTTCGATCTCGTCCGTCAGGTTGTAATCCTCAACAACACAAACAGAGACACACAGTGAACATTACACATTTATATTGTGTGTTTATGTTCGGGTATAGGTGTGTGTGTTCATACAATGAGATATGATCTGAAGAGCGAGAACTCGGGTCTCAGAGCGAGTGTCGCCAGCAGCCCTTCACTCAGCTTCCTGTTGGGAACCAGAACCTGACGATGAAGGCAGAGAGAAAAGTCCGTTAGTCAGAGGTGATAAAGTGTCGCCAGCATCGTGAACGCCGTCGGCTCTGTACCTTATCGATAATGTGGATCAGTCCATTGGTAGCAGCAATATCGGATGTGGTGATGGTGGCGCCGCCAACAGTTGTGAGCTGATAAAACAATATCTTTAAATGGTTAGAAAGTTCTTGGAGAGATTTAAAGATCTGACCCATACAAGGAGCACAATGTATTACACAAGTCAAACACAGAGACCAAACAGTAGGAAGAGCCACCCGGTCCACAAACCAAGAAGATTCATCAGGTCACGATCACAAGCAGCGCCTCATTTTCGGAACATTCTCAGGGTTTTACAATCTCGACTGAATTGTGATGGAGGAATTTCAGCACCAACAAACTGAACTGTGGTACGATGGGAACCAGGCACTCCATCGTTTGCACCAACACAACTTTCTCTCCCCACCTGCCGTTCTCACTGGATTTGACTTCCTGCGACTTCGAAAAATGTGACAGCCAAATTTATATCAGATACTTGTTGTTAATGCAACTGTCGTCAATAAATAAAAATCAGCGCAGGTTAGAGGACGTTCACAACAAATTTCTGGTCTTCGGGCCAGAAACTTGATTGTAAACCATCACCTCCGTGGACTCACCTCATTGGCTGTAGAAACGGGGAAAGTACTCTTGAGAAGTGAGGTCACAGTGGAAGTGGTACTCAGGCTGGAAGATGGATAGTTTCCAGGGATCATGTGATTTCTGTCAGGTGTGAAACACAGATGTGAACAAACAGCTGGAGACAAAGTTCATCTGTCCTAAATAAAAAACACTAAAGTTTTAACCTGATGAGACTCGGCAGGTTTCCCTTTGTCGTCCAGAAGTTCTTGTCGTTTGAAGACATTTTGTCGACAGCAGCAGAAGATGGAACCAGGAGGGTGACGTTCTGATCCGACAGAGACACACCAGAGTCCTGACGGAGGACGGACAAGACTGATGACATCACAACAAACTATAAAGCTGACAAACAGAGCCTGCTCGTACTCACAGTCGTCCACCTGAAGAATTCGGATGTCTCGGGCAGCACCATCAGCTCCTTTAACACCAGGGGAACAGACTCAGGTGTGTCAGTGAACGCACTGCACAGCGTTTAATGTGTGAACATGGCCGACACTCACTTGTTCCACGCTCCCGAAACACATCCGGCCATCTCCAACATAACCTTCGTCACAGACACACGTCCACTGAGATGACAGCAGCAGACAGCTCGCCTGAACACGAGGACACGGACAATTATCTGACGTCCGAAGTCACCTGATCACATAATCTACTTATCAATTACTATTCGCGATCAATAACATTCATGAATCAAAACCACAGACTTGTGAATCGTGGTCCAATCGTCCAATCATGAGTCAGACTCAGCCTGTATCATCAAATAACTAATTAAAACCAAACTGATCGTCATGAACGTCTACTTTGATTTTTTTAGGTTGGTCCATGGCCCATCTGCTAACATGGATGAGGAGGGTTTATGACTGTACTGCAGTCAGCCACCAGGAGGCGATCATGTCATCTCACCAGGTAATGGCAGCCTCCGCTTACGGTGACACACGGATTCACAGCTTCACAGTCTCGTCCGTTTCCCTTGTATCCATGTTTACAGCTGCAGTCACTCTGACATCAAAGACATCATTTAAATATGGACAGACATCAGGAGACAATGATTAAAAACCAGAAGCTACTAGCAGAGTTAACTGTTATCCGACTCCATCACCCAGAGCATCATGGGAAGTGTTATTCCAAACAATGACACCTGCAGGGGCTGTGAGGAAGTGCAGGTTAAGATAAAGCTCACCTGTCCAGGACCAACGTAGATGCAGGTGGCGTTAGGGTGACAGCCGCCGGCGTCAGGACCGTCACAGTTGTTGATTGATTGACACTCGTCTCCGTCCTCCCTCCATCCTGTCAGACACTGGCAGGAGCGAGTCCCAGGTCCTGTCCTTATACATTTAGCCTGCAGGGGGCAGCGCAGAGTCAAACATGACAGATCTGGACAGAAGAGCCGCTACGATTGTTAAAGAGCGACTTACGTTCATGCTGCAGCCGCCACGGAGAGGCGGAGCACAGGGGTCGGACTCCACACAGGTGATACCATCGCCCTGGTAACCAGGTTTACACACACACCTGAAAAAACACCGCACACGCAAAAACTCTTTACTGCCCCCTGCTGTACATCTGCAGTAGAGATGTTTAGAGTCAGCGCACCACAGATGAATTCACCTGGCCGTCCCCTGACTGAAATCGCAGTCAGCATGGGCGTGGCAGAACTGAGCCTGGATGCCGCACGCCGCCGTCTGTCGATCGCAGAACGGACCAGTGAAGCCCAGCAGACACGAGTTGGCTTTACAGCGGCCGTCTGAGTCCAGACGGTTGTCGCACTGTCCGTGGGCACAGAGACACGCTGCGGACACACAGGTGAGGTCACTTCCTCTGACATCACACGTATCTGACGTCACAAGGTGATATGTCACTTACTTGTGTCACACGTTGGTCCATATTTATTGGTTCTGGAGCAGAAGTGACATCGAGAGCCTCCGAAGTTTGGATCACAGACACAGGAACCGTTTCCTGTGATGCCCTCCATACACTGTAAAACATACTTCACCTCAACCGTCTTAACACTGTAAAACATACTTCAGTAGGTAAAAAACTATTTAGTCCTTCCACATTTTTGGTCAATAGAGATTTTGGTCTGACCTGACCGTGTCCTGAGCACGGCGTCTGGTATCCACCTGGACAGGGACGACAGTCAGGACCATAGAAACCTTTACAACACGCTGGCATCTAAACACACACAAAAAGACACTTCCATCAGAACAGTCTCGGTTGAAGTGAAAATGAACTCAGGGCATGAATTATGTGTTTCTGTACCGTTACAGTTGCATTGCAGAGCCGGGAGCAGCCGGTGGACGGGACCTTGATGGGCGGACTGCCGATAGAAACCATGTACAGACATCCAAACCTGGATGAGCCCTGACGAGCAGAGAACACACACAGACACAGTTTTATAATTCATACTATAACTCACTTTTCATCCCACTGTTTATTACACAGTTTATCAACACAGTTTAAGAAGTGAAGTCTTACTGTGTAATAAACTGTGATAAGCTGTTATAAACTGTAATAAACAATGTTATAGACAGTGTTATAATAAACCGATCAGCGCATGTCTTACTGTGTCAACTCCAGATGAGCACGGTAACACTTTGATCTTCAAGCAGCTAACACACTCGCCCTGAAAAAAACCAGCTGATGAGTGATTGTAAATCAGATTTTCTTCAGTTTAAAATCAGATTGAAATCATGTTAAAAACGGGATTGAATCAGGTTTGAATCATGTTTAAATCAAGTTTGAATCAGGTCTGACTCAGGTTTAAATAAGGTATGAATCAGGTTTAAATCAAGTTTAAATCAGGTTAATAGCCGGTTTGAATCAGGTTTAACTTCAGTCAGTCTGAACACAGCAGATCAGGACCTGACGAGCACAAATGAAACTGACTTGATTTGACTGACACATGAAAAAGGAAGATGGCGGCGGTGACGTCTCACCTGGACAATCTTGCTCTCGGTGATGTCACACCTGTGAGGCAGCACGGGTTTGATGGAAGGCGGAGTCAAAACTCCATCCAGCACATACAGACGTCCATTCCTCGCTTCCACCGCTGACTCCAACACCGCCGCTCCGTTAACCAGGATCTGACCCTGGAAAATAAAGCTTCACAATACAGATGACCCAGAATGCAACACCAAACACAAGCCACTTAAAAAAACATCCACACTCACGTTTCCTGTCACGTTTATCGTCAGAACCTGATTCGCCTTCGTCACAATTCTGGGGCCAGAAACAGCGTTGTAGACTTCCAGCTTCAAATCAGGAAAATAATTCTTCATCATCATCATCATCATCACAAGAGTAACGGAACTAAACATGGCGTCGTACTCACTGCGGTGGACGGGATGATGTGGTTCCTGAGAAGTTCCACCAGTTTGTTGTGACCCTGAAGATTCAGAATAAAATGTCAGAAAACAGATTTTGGACTGTTTGAGGGTTACAACCAGGTTAAGGTTAGGTTCGGGTTAGGAGATGCATTATGCCAAAGAGTGTCCTCATTAAGTTAGAAGCACAAACAAACCTCAGTGCTGCTCAGGTACGTCAAGTGTCCGTCAGTCATGGCATCGAAGGCTGAGCTGGTCGGAGCGAAGACGGTGATCGGCCCAGGAAGATCCAAGATGGATGCCAGCTGAGTTTTCTGTGGAGTGAATGCAACACGGCCATTAATTCTTAGTGACAGGAAAGTCGACACTAATGACCACCGTACCTGACGAGGTCAATACACCCTGAGTGGTTCATCCTCTGAGGACCAGGACCATCATAAGAACATCTGAGTGTTTTCAGCCTGAACAGGAAACTGGATCTTCTGGATTTCTTGTGGTTATGGAATCTAAACGTGTGCAAAAAGCTCTTACCTCCAACAAAGACTTGAACTTGTCAAACTTTCCATAGTCAGAGATGATCTTCATCAGGTTCTCCTAAGGACAGCAAACATTGTGAATAAGTGGATCCATCAAACAGGATCAGATCAGGTGTGAGAACACCTTGTACCTCAGGATTGCTCTCCACGGTTGACGAGACACTGTCCATCAGCTTATTAATGACATGGATCATCCCGTTGGATGCGACGACATCGGACTGGATGATCACGCCTTTCTTTCTGCTGCCATGGATACGAATTTTAGTCTGGGCATCCTGGAAGAAAAACAATGGTTTGATGTGAGGACGGAGACAAAGCTGAGGCCCAGATGACCAGACGGCCAGATGACCAGACAAGAAATCCAAAAGATGGATTCATCATAAAACCTTTTTCTGAGAACATACGTCCATTCATCTGTTTGTTAAAGATGTATTTCTCACTGATGTCTCACCCCCTCCGATGAGTCCACCTCTGCTGATTTTCCCGTCAGGGTGAAAAAGATGTCTGTTTTTTTCAGAGTGTCAAATGGCATCACCCCGGCAACCAGATGCATCTTACACAGGTACTTAGCTTTAGATGAGTCGGCAAGCAGAGTCCTCACCTGTGGATGGACAGATGGACAACATGACAGGGCAATCAGACGTTGATCAGAAGATGATCAGACATTGATCGGATGTTGACCAGGGTTAAGGTTAACCCAATAATAAGACAGCAGAGAAACTGAGGTCAGAGCAACAGAAACTTTCATCAGCTGATAAATCTGATGGATTCTCACCAATGTTCCTTTGAAACCCTTATTGATTGGGATGAAAACAGTGAATGGACCCAGGTTCTGCAGAGGCCACGACAGAGAACCTGTAAAAGACAACAAGGTCCTTTAATTGTCTGATCAGCTGATCTGCTTCCTTATCTCAAACTAATCATCATACCAAACAGAGCGATGGCATTGCTCAGTTGACCCCTCCACTGTCCACCAGGTTCCGTGTTCAGCTCATTCAGACGCTGCATGATGTCCCCGTAACACACTTTACCATTACCAACGTAACCCTGGAGACAAGTACACCTGAGGGACAGAGGGACAGGTGTTGCTACTACAGTTTAAAACATACAGTTTTTAAACTGTTTAAACTCTCACAAAGACAGCAAGAGTTCAGGGGACTGACTCGACTCGTCCCAGGCCCACGGTCGAACAGTTGGCGTTCTTGTGACAGGAACCTGGTCGACAGACGTCCTTCAGGCTGCAGCCGCCGTTTGACAGGTTGTCGAAGCCAGGAAGACACTCACAGTGAGACTGAAGCAGAGAGACAGTTTTATTATGACGGCAAATACTCCTCAGGTCTTGATCCTGATCTTCAGCCTAAACCTGTTCTAGATCTTGATCATGCTCTTGGTTCTGATCCTGATCTGAAGGAACCTGGTTCCTCTCAGTTTTTCTTTACCTTTCCTGGTCCTTCATAGATGCATTGCGTGGACTCAGCAGAGCAGCCTCCTTTTTTGGTCTGACACGGATCGATGGCCATGCAGACTCGTCCATCGCCGCTGTAACCCTCATTACAGGCGCACAGGTGCTGGTTTGGACCCGTGTGGACGCAGGAGGCGTAGGTGTGACAGACCTTCTGAAGACATGGGTTTATTGCTGAGGACATAGACAAATAAGTAAATATGAATATCAATAAAGTTTAAATAAAGAAAGAATAATGTTGAAAGTGTAAACTCACATAAACACTGATCTCCTGACTTCTGGTGACCTGGTAAACACTGACATGCTAACTGACCCGTCAGAGCTTCTTCCATACAACGAGAGTTCTGCTGACACCTGAGCGCCGCACACTCCGGAACCTCTGTGAGGTCACAGGTCAGAGGTCACATGTCACATAATGATGAGATAACTGATGATCAGTAAATGATTGATTATTGAACAGACTGACCCTGGTCACAGTTTGGACCTTTGTATCCAGAGAAACAGGTGCAGTGTCCATCACCTTTTAATCCAGAGTCACAGAGACCATGAACACAGGAACACTCTGAGAGAGAGAGAGACAGAGAGGGGGGGGACAGAGAGAGAGAGAGAGACAGAGAGAAAGACAGAGGGGGGGGGCACGGAGAGAGAGAGAGAGAGAGGAGGGGAGAGAGGGGAGAGAGAGAGACAGAGAGAAAGACAGAGGGGGGGGGCACGGAGAGAGAGAGAGAGAGAGGGGGGGGGACAGAGAGAGAGAGAGAGACAGAGAGAAAGACAGAGGGGGGGGGGCACGGAGAGAGAGAGAGAGAGAGGGGGGGGGAGAGAGAGAGAGACAGAGAGAAAGACAGAGGGGGGGGGGGCACGGGGAGAGAGAGAGAGAGAGGGGGGGGGGGACAGAGAGAGAGAGAGAGACAGAGAGAAAGACAGAGGGGGGGGCACGGAGAGAGAGAGAGAGAGGGGGGGGACAGAGAGAGAGAGAGACAGAGAGAAAGACAGAGGGGGGGGACACGGAGAGAGAGAGAGAGAGAGAGAGAGAGGGGGAGAGAGAGAGAGAGAGAGAGAGAGAGAAAGACAGAGAGGGGGGGCACGGAGAGAGAGAGACAGAGAAAGACAGAGAGGGGGGGCACGGAGAGAGAGAGAGAGAGAGAGAGAGAGAGAGAGAGAGGGGGGGGACAGAGAGACATGAATAAATACAAATGTTGATAAACGTGTCAAATGAGAAACATACATATCAAATATTGATTATTAAATATATTAAAATAATTCAATAAGAATCAGTTTGATGTTACCTGAACTACAGGTGGAACCAAATCTACCTGGAGAACAGTCCTCACATGATGTACCTGCAAACCCCTCCTACACACACACACACACACACACACACACTTTGTTAAAGACTCAAAGAACCTCCTGAAAGACTCAATCCAGCTGTGTAACCAGCTGTGTAACCAGCTGTGTGTAACCAGGTGTGTAACCAGCTGTGTAACCAGGTGTGTAACCAGGTGTGTAACCAGGTGTGTAACCAGGTGTGTAACCAGCTGTGTAACCAGCTGTGTAACCAGGTGTGTAACCAGGTGTGTAACCAGCTGTGTAACCAGCTGTGTGTCACCTGACAGGTGCAGGTTCCGTTTCCTCCCAGTCCATCGGAGCAGACTCCTCGGTCGCTGCAGGGTCTGTCGGCTCGATCAGGACATTCTGAAACAACAGGAAACACTTTCAGAGTCTGTCCGTCCACTTCCTGTGTCTCCGCCTCACTGCTGCTACGTCTCTGGTTCCTGTTCCCAGGTACATGTCAGAAGTCAGAGGTCATAGTTGATCCAGCTCCATGTGACCATCAGCACATTTCAGTCCAGCTGATCCTGAGTCTGCAGAGAGGAAGGAAGTCGTGATCCTGCAGGATGATCTGCTTCCTGCAGGAGGGAACATGTAACACACACTAACATGTGTCAGTGTTTGAGTCCACGAAACACTTCTGGAGTCTCAGGGGTAAACAGAGTGAGAGCAGACACATCATATCTGCTCCTGTGATGTCATCAAGTGTCCACAAGCCCGATGTTCATGTTCAACTTGAAACAAAGTCATTTACACCAAGTTTTAGTTTAGAAGTCTCTGATATCTTCCTACGAGATGCGTCCATGGACCCTCGGATACATCACGATTTTTATTAGGTCCGAAGAATCTAATTCCATTAGCTAAGAGAAGCTAATAAAAAAGCTAAGCTCAACTTAACTAAACAGGGCTAAACTTTAATAAACTAAATTTAAGTTAACTGAAACTAAACTAAACTAAAAACAAAACTAGTGAAAGTAAGCTAGTGTAAAACTAAACAAAGTTAATTAAAACTAACTAGGTTAAGATAATTAGACAGACGGACTGATGAACAAAACAAATGTAGTTTTTTCCTTCACAATAAAAGCCTGTTGAAGTGTTTTATGTGAAGTAGCAGTTAGCATTAGCAGGGAGCTAACGACAGTGAAGGGGCTCCTGAACATTTATATTCATGTGTGACCGGCCTCACCGACACAGTCCGGCCCCCAGTAACCAGGACAACAGCTCTTCAGCTCCACTTGCTGGTAACACTCGAAGCTGCAGCCGCTGATTGGCAGCTTCAAACTGGCAGTTCTGACATAGTACCTGAGGAGAGAGTGTCACAGAGGGTTCTCACATGTTCTCACGTGTCGTCACATGTTCTCACGTGTCGTCACATGTTCTCACGTGTGACACTGACCTGCAGTCCTGAGCGACGGAACGCGGCGTCTGTCTGAATCTTGACGGACACGAGATCAACAGACTGATGCTGCACGAGTGACACGATGTCCGAGTCCTGACAACCGTCGAGTTCGAGCAGAAGTTCTGAAAAACAATGTTTCAGTTTAAACTGAATATACATAATTATATTTAGATAAAGACCTATTCATCACTATAATATATAATCATATACACACATATATATGTGTACATACAAATATATACACACACAAACACATACAAACACACACACAGATATACAATTTTACTTGTATAATAAACTAAATTAATTTAATCCACATAATAGTAATAACAACAATAACAAAAACAATAATCATCATAATAATGTTTATGACGTAATCAGTAAAAACTTGTCAATGATCGAAGTTTTTAACATTAAATGAAGTTTTAATGAAACTTGAGTTTTAATTTGTTTAATTTTTCTTCCTCTGTTGTTTATTTTCATGTGCATATATATTGATGATTGATCAATAACAATAGTCATCAATAGATAAACAACACAGAAATAAAAGAAGTTAGATGAAGATCAAAGTGTTTAATAAAAATAATCTGAGAATTGATTTACATTGTCTTCAGTCACATGGTTCGATCTCATCTGAACAAATGAATGATGAAGTTACCTGTTGTGCAGCAGCTGACGTCTTCATCATCATCATCATCAGGGAGACGAGCAGCAGCTTCAGACTCCGACTGTCCTCCATGTCTTCTTCTTCTCTTCTGTCCAGGACGTCTGCAGCGTCCCACTCTTTTCAACCTCCTGTGCCCCCCCCCCCATTTCCTGGACAACGAGCTCGAAGTAAAATCAGCTGACTCAGGTGTTTTATTCACACACTTCTCCTCAGGACAATGTTCACACACACACACGTGGTTTTACTGAACACATATGTTGTCAACGACAAACACACAAAAAAGTAATACACATCTTGATTTAACTGTCCTGTCCCATCATATTTATCCTGTTTATGGATATTGTATTTTACATTATATGTTATTTCCAGGGTTTATTTTTCTTTGCATTTGTATCGATTGTTTACTTATTTATGATGTTAGTGTTTTAACACAAAACCATATAATTCACACTGTAAAAATATTAAAAACAGGCAGAATTAAAACCATACGTCTGATCAATTCAAATGATTATTAATTAAACTTATAATTGTTGTCAATAATAAAATGAATTAGAGTTCTGTTCTATGAAGCAAGTTCAACATGTCCAGGATATCTTTCCGTTATCCAGCTGAACTTAACCTAACAATCACATGACGCTGGTTATTATCTTGTTAAGTTAACTCAGGTTTTCTAATCCACACCAGCTCCACGGGTTCCTCCATTAGCGCTGGTGTCATGTTATAAAGGAATTGGGTGGGTGGAGCTTTTATACTGTTTGATCATAAGTTACCGTGGTGATTTATCCCGATAACAAGTGGACTGAAAACTCTGAATTAAACCTGAAGTTAACCTGATGACCACAAATCCACACACACACACACACGAGCGAAGGTTAGAATGTGTGTGTGTTCCTGTACTTCTAGCTTTGTGAGGACCGACAGAGTGAGAACATTTTGACCAGTTGGGTCGTTGCAGGGTTTGAATCAAGTTTCAAGAGAGTGTATTATGTCAATGAGTGTCCTCACTAAGATAAAAGTACAAACGTGTGTGTGTGTGAAGAATAGCAGGAAATCCTGTAAATAAGAATCTGTGTCTGTTTTCTGCTGTTTTCTGTTTCCTGAATCTTTCTGCTCTGTCATCACACACACACAACACACACACACACACACACTCTTTCTGCTGAGTCGTCATCATTTGACCTCCCCCCCGTTTCTTCACTCATTAAAACTGAACCTTGTCTGTACGAGTTCCACGAAGTGAACGTGCATGGAATGAAAACTCTCAATTAAACCGGAGGTTACTCTGATAACCACAAATCCTGCCTCCAATTTTCTGTCCTCGACCTGAACTTTGTTTCAGTGGCGAAACATCAACGTTTTTTATACAAATGCTGCCATCTTGTGGTGATGATAATTATCTGCGCAGTAGTGATCGCCCACACATGCTGTCGACCAATCAGGAGTCAGTGTCAGCTGTCAATCATGACGTCTCAGCCTGTTCTTATATCATCAAATAACTGATTCAACCCAAACTGATCAGAAACACGTGAACAAACATCAGAGAGAAGAACGACCTGAAACGACAGAAACATCTTTACAAACATTTATTTAACGTCTACTTTATTTTATTTTATTATGTCCCATCTACTAACATGGAGGAGGAGGAGTTACTGGAGCCAGACACCAGGTTAAACATAATTTGGCTTCACTTTAGAGTCACGGTCAAACGTGTCTGATAACGAGTTCCTCTGGTTCTACTTCCTGTTTTCATGTGGACGATGATCAAACGTCCCGAAGACAAAATGAAGACGTGAAGCGACACATCAGCAGCTCGTCCTGACAGTTTACTTATTATTACTTCGGATTGTTGTAAACTTAATAAAATAAATTGTATTGATTTGTAATAACTTTCTTTTGTGTAAGTCCTGAGTGTTTAATTTTAAATGTCTGGACTTTTTAAACTGTTTGTTCCTGAAATCAACAAAATGAAATGTGATTATTTCAATATAAATAAACATTTACTGACAAAATGAAATATACAAATTTGATTTGTTTTTTTTTTCATGCATCAGTTTGTTTCTCAGAAAAAACACAAAGATCCAGAACCAGTTGGTCACGAGACTCCAGCAGAGGTGTGATTTATTTACAGGTGCATGTTATTCATGCTGTTGTAGTGAAACTTGATGTTTGAAACTTTGTCCTCAGTTGTGATTTATTTATTTGCAGGTGTGCATGTCGTTCATGCTCTCGCAGCGCCTGCAGCGGACATAGCAGCACCAGACAAACTTGCACTCGCAGCGTTGGACGTGTCGCACGACATGCGTGTTGTATCCACGGCCACAGCACAGCAGGTTGCAACCGTCCGGTCCAGTGGACGTCCGGTTGCAACGGCGCCCTCTGGTGCCGGCGATGCCGCGGCGCCGGTCCTCTAGGCAGTAGTTGGGAGACTTGTTGAAGAAGATGAGCTGGTGTTTGTCGACAGGAAGGAGATGCTGGTCCTTCCTCCTCGTCTTCCTCCTTGAGCGGTCCGACACCTGAACGCTGTGCTCGTACTGCTCCTTCAGATAAACGCCGACACGTTCGAACGCCGCCATCGTCCTCCAACACGTCTTCACCGCACAGGAACCAGAAACACCATGACAACGACAGTCTGTCAACATCGTCCTGTCAATCGCCTGCAAGGTGAGACAATGACACACAAATTTAAACATGACAACAGAATTTTTTGTTTCTAAGAGGCTTTTATTTTGAAACTCGTGTGCAGGGAGTGATATTAAAACTAAAAGATTATTTTCATTATTTTTATTATTGATCAAATGTTATTCTATAAAAAGTCAGAAAATAGTAACTATGCTGATTTCATTTTCACTTGGTGTCTCACCTGGCGTCCTGCCTCTGTGTTGTGCTGGTTCATGGTCACCAGCGTGTATCCTCCCCTGCTCGTCGACATGTTTTTGGCGGCGGCGTCGATGAACCTGCGGCTGAACCAGGTTCCGTACTGGATGTGGTCCGAGCAGCCGCCCCAGTGCCAGCCCTCCGTCACGGAGCCGCCGCCCTGCAGCCGAGCGTCACAGCCGCACTCCGTCATGTTGCCCTGACTACAGGAGCGCGTAACGGCGTGGACCAGCCCTGCAGCCATCACCGCGTAGATAAACGCTGTTTCTTTGGTTCCTATTGGACGAGAGGGAGGGAGGGTCAGAGTGACATCATCAAGTTAACATTCTAGAGTAAAAATAAAAGTTGTACAAATATTTTGGTTCTTGTTGACGGCCAATGTGTTTGTTTTATTAATAAAATGTGTCTGTATTTATTTGTTACGTGCATCATTATTATTATCACGTCGCGCTCTCACCGCTGGTTAACTCATGTTCGAACACTGGAGGGCGCTGGTTGACGGAGCAGTTCCACCTCTCGTGTCTGAACTGACTCTGACACTCGTCGATAGCGAGCCGAGCTCCGTCCTGGACGCTCGGCAACAGAAAAGGTTTCTTACGACACAGCTCCCTCTGCCTGTTGCTCAGAGGAAGGTTAGAACAGCTCAGCTTGTCCGGGCCGCCGGCCGACGCCACACCCAACCACCTGATTAAAGAAACGATTCATACATCTATTTACCATCTGGGTCTATGGTCAATGATCAATAAAAGATAATATCACATCAGACCTGAAGCAGCAGAAAGAAAATAATTGTTTGTGGTGGTTTCACTTCAGTTCAGAACAAGCTGATTTCAGTTCAGGTTGAAGTCAAATAAAAAATAAAGACGTGTGTTTTATGATGAGTGAACAGCAGAGGGAGACAGATCACTGCAGAAACTTCACCGAACAACAACAATAATAATACTAATAGTAAAAGTAATAATAACAATACTACTAATAATAATAGAAGTTATTTTATTGATGTTGGTTTAAGATGAAGTTAGTATTAGGATCATTGGTCTGTCACTGAGGGACCGTCAATAAATTCCTTTTTTAAATAAAAAGTGTTTTTAATAGATTTGTGTCATGTGACTCGGTGAGTCATATCACATGCCACTGACATCAAAGACAAACAGGACACGCATCTTTTTATTTTACTGCTTCTGATGTTTTATCTGGTTGTTAATATTTAAAAAATATTTGTATATTGTTGATCAGTTTCTATGTCATGTGACTGATATAAAAAAAGATCTATGGAAAGAGGCGTGTCGTTTTTATCTCGTATGACAATAAAGTGGGATGTGATTTGCAGGCGCCGGGTCACATGACATGAAGTTATTAAAAACAGTTCATTTGTGGACGGTCCCTGAGTGAAGGTTTTAACACCAGAGGATCCACAGGAGCCTGAAAACTCCCTCCGGTCTTTTCTGTTGATTATAAAACACTGAACCTTAGAGCATAGTGTAAGTATATGTTATCTATATTTATAATTATATCAATTATAATAGTTCCGACAGAACCTTTATATTTATTCTTTTAACAGGTAGAAAATTGGCTTTATTATCCAACACTCAACAGTTTAATGAGCAGGAAACAATCTTACTGAAAATAATACAATCACATTTATATCTTTATTTTTTATCTCAGATTATGATTATTAGATTATTTGCTTTTGATTCTCAGAAAAACTGAATAATAAATAACCGATAATTAATTTACATTCACTTCATATGTTGAAGAATAAAAGAAAAAGTGTAAAAGTGAGATTTGTTTCCTGTCCACAGAAATATAGTAGTATTAATACTCGTATAAAGTATAATATACTCACATCCAGGAGCCGCGGCAGCACAGCGGACAGACGCAGAGCAGCAGCAGACTCACGGGACTCATGTGTCGGACTCTTCTGATCTGTGTCTCCATGTCCTCTTCATCAACCTGGAGCTCGAACTCTCATCATCAAACCTCGGTCCTCCAGAGCAGCTCCGGTGAGGCGGCGGCCCCTGAGCCCGGCGTCCTGCTCCCTGACTCGGTCACTGATCCGCGGGTGTCCCGGAGCCGCAGCTTTATTCAGCTGGAGCAACACGACCATCCTGATTGGACGGCTCAACTGCTGACGTCACGGACACGCACCGTGGGATCGCCCAATAAAAATGATGATCGATCTTGTTGATCCGTGATTATTAACATTATTCAGGACGTAAAACAGAAAAATTAAGTTGGATAAAATAAGTTTTATTCATTTCAATGATTTAAATCAAACAAATCAGATGATTCATGTTTTCACAGTCGAAAAGTTAAAGTTCAGAGAATAAATATTTTTCAGCATGGAAACAAAACATGAAACGATTCAACATTTAAATATAAAAATATATAAAATATAAGACTTTTCTTTACATCTTTGGTTTGAAACAAGAAATAAAAGACACAAAGCAGCTGGTTAGGAAACATCAGTAACTAATTAGTATGCATAGTCAATTAGTTAGTGCAGATGGAAATCTAGTTACTAATCACCCGACCTAGAAGTCTTTGGAAAACCTAAACTAGTTACTATGCATTGTAAACTAACAAGTATACACCAGGACTAGTTAGTGTGTATCAGAACTAGTTAGAATCAGTTGTACTGCAACTAAGTTGTGCCCTTAAGAAACAAGGTGATTTTGAAAAAATTGTTCCATCACTTGACGAGGAGGTACGACGTCGCCAGGACCACACAAAGATATGACAACAGATATATCAAAGATACGATTAGCAGCACTCGAGGATGTGACGAGCAGAGTTGGCAGACGTAACTAGCAGCATTAGCAGAAGTTAGCAGTATTAACTAGCTGTAACTAGTAGCGATAGTAGAAGTAACTGGTTCTTTTTAACGAGGATAAAATGATTCTGTATTACAAATGTGAGAAAATATTTGTGGTTCTTCAGTTTGATGAAATGTTTAGACACACGTCTTCGTGGAATCACTTTAAAGTTTGTTTTTGCTGGAATCACAAAATAAAACAAGATGAACAAGTTTCATACATGTTCTTCTTCATTGGTTTTTACTCCTCTGTCTCACACGCACGCACACGCATGCACACGCACACGCACACACACACACACACACACACACACACACACACACACACACACACACGTTCAGTTTGCGGGACACAGGCGGCTCAGGAGGATCTCAGAGTACACCTGGTTCACTGGTCCTCTCACGTGATAGGTGAAGGTGTCAGGCTCCGCCTCCTGCTCCGTGTCCTGCACGGCTGATTGGCTGCTGAGCCTCGTTCTGGAGGATGTGGTTCTGTTGGACGTCGTGTCACCTGGAGGCCTAAAGGAAGGAAACCTCTCCACCTGTGAAGAAGAAACAGCAGGTGCTAGTTGAAGAGTTGGGCATCGTCTGCGTAGAGTGAAATCTGACGTTTCCAAGAGGAACTCCATCACCAATCACCAATAACTAATAATCACAGTATTTATCTTTGCAACCGACACAAACGGGACAGAGACACATGACACATGACGATATTTTAAATGTTTCAGATCCCGCTCACGTTGATGTCGCACCAAGGAAATTACAGAATCCAAATCAAATGAAACCTTTGTTCTTATTCGTCCACTCAAGAAGACCAACAGAGGAGTTGATGAAAAAGTTGTTACCTCGTGAAAGTGGCAGGCACATCGTCCCTGAAGGAACTCTTTATATCGACCCATCGTGATGCTGAACGTGTCAATCACCTCGTACCCGTGATGCTTCGCTGTGGCAATGATGTTGTCGTTGTCTCTGTCGAGACCTTGGATTTCTCTCTGAAAGTTCGAGGGAGGTGTTTTCAGTTTCCAAAGAGATGCAACCTCAGGTGATTCCTGATCCTCAGAGGTTTGACCCATGTGATTGTAACTTTATGACATTATTTATAACTTAGTTATACTATATTATTAAAAGTCATCATTATATTTACACTTAGTGTCATAACGCTGACGTTTCATCTGTTTCTTTATTTGAGTCGATATGAAGAACCTACCAGACTGAGAGATCTGATCCCATCCACAGGAAGATGGAAACCCATCCCTAAAGTCTTCACCACCACCAGGGTGTTACTGAGACCCTCCCTGAGGAGGAGGAATCAACACGTGTTGTCATGGTAACCACAGTCTTGACATTGATGCCTGTGAAATTGATTCTGAGGGAAAAGAACCTGATTCACTGCAGATCTGGAAGTGAAGCTCGACACCGACGACACTTTATATACAGAATGTTTTAACCCTAACTTTTTAGTATTTTCACAAACAAAGCAACAAAATGTCTGAGTAACTGCACAAAAGAGATTTTCAAAAGAAAATCTGGATCTTTGAAAAGTAAAAAGATCTGATTTGATTTGTGTGTGAGACAAATTGTATTTTTACTGAAACACAAACTCTGATGATGTCGACAGAGACTGAATCTGAAGGAGGCAACGTGTTTCTCACCTGTCCAGCACCTCGCTGACTGTCCACAGGTGATTGGTGTTGAGCCACTGGACTCCTCCCACCACCAGGACCGTCAGGTTGGAGTTCACCAGAGGTTGAGACCTGTCGGAGCAGAGGGAGGATTGGTGTTAGTTACAGAACATCTACAGCCCCGGTGAAACCCTGGTGCCTCACCTGTGAAGCAGCTGCAGCAGCGCCTCCCTGAACGTGGGCCTCTGCTCCTTCTCCAACCAGAACTGAGGATAATATGAGTAGCTGACCAGAGTCTGACCTGCGTTCAGGTCCCTGTGGACCAGCGTGTCGTGAGCTTTGCCCCAGTCGTCCAGACTGGAGTTGACCCGCTCCATCAGGAAGTACATCATCCCGCGATTGGTTGAGTCACCGATAAACAACACCTGAGGATGGATGATTCCACAGATGAGTCTGTGCCACCATGAGGACACATGTGATCTGACATTAGTCTCACTCCTTCATGTCCCATGACCTCACCTGAGATCACATGACCTCACCTTCCTGTCTGTCATACAGCCCTGCAGCAAGCTGCGCTCCACCAACCGGTGATAACAGCCATCTGGTTGCCAGGCAACCTCCCTCCAATCACATGTCCTATTGTCAGAACAGCTAAGACATGGAACCACCCACCGACCTGAGACAGACAGACAGACATGTGAGACAGAGACATTTGAGACAGACCGGTGAGAGACAGAGACATGTGAGAGAGACAGGTGCGAGGCGAGACAGACAGACAGACAGACAGACAACCGAGAGATGGACAGACAGGTGAGACAGAGAGGTGAGAGACAGAGACATGTGAGAGAGACAGGTGTGAGACAGACAGACAGACAGACAGACAACCGAGAGATGGACAGACAGGTGAGTTACTGGGAACAGGAAGTGACATCACACCTGGCTGGTGTCCTGACGTGCAGATGTGACGTGGCCTCTGGGACATGACGGCGGTCTGAAGACCACAGGAGCGATCGGGTCGGACTCGGAGACCACAGTCCTGAAACCAGAAAACGCATCAGAACTCTTCTTCTCCTACCTCCTTCTCTTCTTCTTCTTTTGTTTCTGAACGCTGTTGTCAGAGGTCAGAGGTCAAATAAACCAGCTCGGCTCAGAGGCCCCGTGAGAGCCGCCAGGTCTGGCCCCGAGTTCAGAGACTCCGCTGTCAAACACACCGTACAACACACACACGCTTGTTTGTCCCCGTAATGTGACTGTCGGTCCCCACAACAGGGGTACAACCTGCAGCACACACACGGCCTCCTCTTCTGCAGGTTTCGTGGCGGCGGCGTCACATTCCTCACTGCGGCGTCGCAGCTCACAACAAAGTGCAACAAGAAAACTTAACAGGGATTTTCTTGTTCGTACCTGAGCTCAGTGTAAACGCTCAAACAGACCGGACGCTGCTCTGAGATCAGCCGCCGCCGCCACGCTACCAAAACACGCCCAGACCAAACACACCGTAGCCTTTCATCCTGAGGGTCACGACTCAGAGCCGCCGCCACAGAGAGGACCACAGACCTCGTCCAAGACTGAAGACCGGATCCTGGAACTGGTCTCAGTCTGAACCAGGACTTGGTCTGAGTCATGTTGTTGTTTATCTTCAGAAAAAACTCAAATTTATTGTGACAATAAAATCAATTAAATATAAATAGATAATGTAAATTAATGATGAAATGTAAAATATGAATTAAAATATAATAATCAATGATCATTCTTTTTCTCCAGGTTTAAAATAAACCATCACTCATATTCATATTAAATAATCATAAATATTTAAAATGTAAAAAAAAACAGAAACATTAAAATGTTTTTATAGAAGTCAAAATTAATTCACATGATTTATTCATTTAAATTATTGATAATTTATTCCATTTCAAAACTGTAAAAGTTTTTATCAGAATAAGAACAAGTTCCATAATAGTTTTCCTTATTTTATGTTTTTCAGATTATTTATCTATTATTATAATTTAAACTGGAGAGAAATAAGGGGGTACGATTGAAAATATCGAACTAATGATAAATTAATAAACTGTTTTTTGTTAATTTTTAATAAATTGAAGTTTGGTTTGAGACTCGTCACAGACGAGATTCATGTGACTGGTAGGTGTGATGGGGGGTGGAGCTGCAGGTGTGACGTCACAGTGTTGTGGGGGTGGAGCTGCAGGTGTGACGTCACAGTGTTGTGGGGGTGGAGCTGCAGGTGTGACGTCACAGTGTTGTGGGGGTGGAGCTGCAGGTGTGACGTCACAGTGTTGGGGGGGTGGAGCTGCAGGTGTGACATGACAGTGTTGTGGGGGTGGAGCTGCAGGTGTGACGTCACAGTGTTGTGGGGGTGGAGCTACAGGTGTGACGTCACAGTGTTGTGGGGGTGGAGCTGCAGGTGTGACGTCACAGTGTTGTGGGGGGTGGAGCTGCAGGTGTGACGTCACAGTGTTGTGGGGGTGGAGCTACAGGTGTGACGTCACAGTGTTGTGGGGGTGGAGCTGCAGGTGTGACGTCACAGTGTTGTGGGGTGGAGCTGCAGGTGTGACGTCACAGTGTTGTGGGGGTGGAGCTGCAGGTGTGACGTCACAGTGTTGTGGGGGTGGAGCTACAGGTGTGACGTCACAGTGTTGTGGGGGTGGAGCTGCAGGTGTGACATGACAGTGTTGTGGGGGTGGAGCTGCAGGTGTGACGTCACAGTGTTGTGGGGGTGGAGCTGCAGGTGTGACGTCACAGTGTTGTGGGGGTGGAGCTGCAGGTGTGACGTCACAGTGTTGTGGGGGTGGAGCTGCAGGTGTGACGTCACAGTGTTGGGGGGGTGGAGCTGCAGGTGTGACATGACAGTGTTGTGGGGGTGGAGCTGCAGGTGTGACGTCACAGTGTTGTGGGGGTGGAGCTACAGGTGTGACGTCACAGTGTTGTGGGGTGGAGCTGCAGGTGTGACGTCACAGTGTTGTGGGGGTGGAGCTGCAGGTGTGACGTCACAGTGTTGTGGGGGTGGAGCTACAGGTGTGACGTCACAGTGTTGTGGGGGTGGAGCTGCAGGTGTGACGTCACAGTGTTGTGGGGTGGAGCTGCAGGTGTGACGTCACAGTGTTGTGGGGGTGGAGCTGCAGGTGTGACGTCACAGTGTTGTGGGGGTGGAGCTACAGGTGTGACGTCACAGTGTTGTGGGGGTGGAGCTGCAGGTGTGACGTCACAGTGTTGTGGGGTGGAGCTGCAGGTGTGACGTCACAGTGTTGTGGGGTGGAGCTGCAGGTGTGACGTCACAGTGTTGTGGGGGTGGAGCTGCAGGTGTGACGTCACAGTGTTGTGGGGGTGGAGCTGCAGGTGTGACGTCACAGTGTTGTGGGGGTGGAGCTACGGGTGTGACGTCACAGTGTTGTGGGGGTGGAGCTACAGGTGTGACGTCACAGTGTTGTGGGGGTGGAGCTGCAGGTGTGACGTCACAGTGTTGTGGGGTGGAGCTGCAGGTGTGACGTCACAGTGTTGTGGGGTGGAGCTGCAGGTGTGACGTCACAGTGTTGTGGGGGTGGAGCTGCAGGTGTGACGTCACAGTGTTGTGGGGGTGGAGCTACAGGTGTGACGTCACAGTGTTGTGGGGTGGAGCTGCAGGTGTGACGTCACAGTGTTGTGGGGGTGGAGCTGCAGGTGTGACGTCACAGTGTTGTGGGGTGGAGCTGCAGGTGTGACGTCACAGTGTTGTGGGGGTGGAGCTGCAGGTGTGACGTCACAGTGTTGTGGGGTGGAGCTGCAGGTGTGACGTCACAGTGTTGTGGGGTGGAGCTGCAGGTGTGACGTCACAGTGTTGTGGGGGTGGAGCTGCAGGTGTGACGTCACAGTGTTGTGGGGTGGAGCTGCAGGTGTGACGTCACAGTGTTGTGGGGGTGGAGCTGCAGGTGTTCTAGAAGTTTCTCACTGTTTTTCCAGGAGGTCAAAGGTCACTGAAGCTAAGTGAGACCTGAACCAGGCTGCAGCTGGTATTCATCTGTGTGTTCTGATTGTTCCGTCACATGATGAACAGACGAAGTTGAGATGTTTTTATAACTGATCGTCTCCAACTTTAATCGCAGCTGTTACACCGGAACCGGATCCTGATCCAGAACCTGATCCTGATCCTGGTCTGTAACTCAACAGTAAATAACAAACATCATGTTGGTTTCTCCAGAAGCACAAATGCAACTGAAGAACCTTCCACACTTAAAGGTTCTGGATCATCAAAGCTTCAGGTTCTGAAACATACTGAACTGAACATCAGCTCAGAACCAGAATACGACAGTGATGACATCATTCAGCAGGTCAAATTCAAATATTATCTTCATCACATGATGTCATTGTGTGTCTGATCTCTGATGAGGACTCTCTGTTACCGTGGAGACAGCAGTGATGAGACGCTGCTGATGATGAAGAATCAAAGTGTTTCTTGTGTTGGACACAAAGTGAACAGACAGAGGGGCCACTGTGGCCCCGACCTCGGTGAACCAGGGGCCCAGACGAGTCGGGCTCCGGCGCTCGTGGTTATCACCTCGGATCAAAGAGAAGCAGCAGCTTTCATTTTAGCTTCAAAGAACCGGCCCCACACCGCATCAATGGGCTCTGTGTTCTCCAGGGGCCCCACCTGGGGCCCCACTGACCCCCCAGCAGGATGACTAAGCATCTGCCTCAGAGTTATTGAGGCCAGGTGGATCAGAGAGGACAGGTGAGGGCGGGGACGAAAACATGAGACATTAGAGACGTTTATGAAAATATGTTCTGAGCTTTTACCGAGCGGCAGCGCCCCCTGCAGCCACACGTGGTGATTACCTCTGATCTGAACACGAGATAAACGCTGGTTGATAAAATGATCCACAATCAGTTTAACACAGGAAGTGACATCAGACAGAAAACTGATAGACAACTTCTGGACAGTTTGATCATGAGTCAACTGTTTAGATATTATCTGATATATATATATATATATATATATATATATATATTACAGAATCTGTGTTTCTGTGAGACACAGATCTGACATCACTTCCTCCACAGCGCAGCAGCCAATAGGAGGGCGGCTGACTCACCTGGACGAAGCTGCACATCACATGATCTGCGAACATGGGCAGACTGGGTCGGTTCTCACGGAACAAGTGGACGGTGTAGATCGTCATGACAACGGGCTCCGTCTCAGCGTCGTCCGTCACCAGGATGCTGATCCGGCTGTTGCCGAGGCCAACCGGGTAGTTTGCCATCCTGCAAACAAAAAAACGTGAATCATCTGTGATCAGAGGTCGAAGGTCGGGGGTCGGTCCTGGTTTCACCTGGGTCCTCGGTGCTCGTCCAGGTGGACCGCGCAGGACGAGCTGACGGTCATCGGTCTGATTCGAACCGTCACCGTGTCAAAGGTCACCTCGGCACAGTACTCCTTCACCCCGGGGGTGAAGGGCGGAGTCAGGGTGAGGGGGGGGTCGGTGTAGATTTGTCGGAGGTGGGGGTTGCAGCAGCGACCTGAAACACACAGAGAAACCGACCAATCACAGAGCTGGATACAAGTGGTGTCGACCGTGTGAAGACCTGACTCATCATGGTCTTACCTTTACCTGCAGCTCCGCCCAGTGAGCTCACATCTGACTCCTGATTGGACGAAGCGTCATCGCTCCTGTCAGAGACACGAACATAACTTTAACTCGTCTGACTGAATGATTGACAGGCTGGTGCAGCAGTGAATTATGGGATTTTGAAAACTCACCTGGAGCTGATGTTTCTGAGGAGGTTGTAGTAACAGCTGATCCTAATCATGTGATCAGAGACGCTCAGAGGACGAGATGAAGAGGAGGATGAAGAAGAGGAGGAAGAGGGAAAGAGCTGCAGAGAAACAACAGAGCAAGAGACTGATAAAAGCTGCAGCAGCTCCCCCTGCAGGTGATGAGATGTAATCACAACAACAATGTGTTTACCAGTTGAAAGGCAGAGGGCGCTGACATCTGTCTCTGAAACTGAAGAAGAAGAAGAAACTCGTCCTCTGACAAACACAGATCATCTGACCCTCCACAAACACCGTACTGAGAGAGAGACAGGGAGAGACAGAGAGAGAGAGACAGACAGACAGACAGACAGACAGAGAGAGACAGGGAGAGAGAGAGAGAGAGAGAGACATAGAGAGAGAGAGAGAGAGATAGAGAGAGAGAGAGAGAGAGAATTAACTCTAACACAGAGACAGTTTCTGTCTCACATCCTACCTTGGACTCTCACCTGTCTCCTATCTGTCTCTGACAACAGGTGTGTGTGTGACAGGAAGTGCAGTGTGTCCTCCAGGATCAGGTCTTTGGTGACCTGTCCATCAAATGTGTCGTCCCTCAGAGCTGAAAATGTTAAATCAGTGT